>KK120226.1:217036-230832 GCA_000611955.2 Stegodyphus mimosarum
GTTTTGGAATAGAAGCATTGAGTAACAAAATTAAAGGATGAAAATATTTTTAGAATTTAGGAAAAGCACTGGGACTCAAAATTTAGAATTTTAGGGAGGTGCTTGGTAGCAGAATTCAGGACCCGCACAGATTGCATCAGGCGATAAGATATCTAGTGTTGGCCCTTGATAAGCCTTAATTATATGTGGGAATTTATTTACTCAGGATTCAGATAAGCCTTAAGCATGTGCAAGAAATAGATACAAGTATAATAAATATCATAGTCAATAACGTATTGTGGATGCTGCTAAGCTAGGTTAAAATTATACTTTACTGATTTCAAGGAAATTCAGCCCATATAGCAGATTGACCTGTTCTTTAACTTTCTGATTTGATCCAGCTTAAATATTTTTTGCAAGCTGTTTTCATTACAGCAACTTGACAAAAATTAAAGTTTCAACTTTCGATCCTTCAAAAAGAGTTCCTAAATTCTGGAGATGCAACAGGATCTGCAAAGTGAAAGCATGTTTCGATGTTCATTAAACAAAAAGTGGAAGTACTGTAAAAAATGGATACATGCATGTCCTTCTCAAAATTATTTGAGGAGTACGGCATTGAAAAGTCAACTGTATATGACATAAGAAAACAGAAAAAGAAACTTTTCGAATATTTTGTGATTTCTGATACCCTACTTGCAACGAATAACAAAAAAATTATTCGTTATGCTAAAAGTGAAGATCATGACAAAGTGATAATTGAATGGGTCAGACAGCGTCGCGCAGTAAGGGTGTGCCTTGTGGCAGATGAATTCACTGAATTCATTAATAGTTAAGAGATATCTCTAGAACAGATTTACAACACTGATGAAACTGATCTTTCTTGGTAATATATACAACAAAATACCTTGGCAGCTTCTATAAAAATGGCTCCAACTTGTGTCAAAGATTCCAAAGAGAGACTAGCAATTTTAGCATGAGCAAATGTGACAGGAAAGCACAAGAATAAACTTTTCGTAATCAGAAAAAATGCATGACCTTTGGCCATTTAAAGGAGTAGAAAGTTATATAGCGTGCAAATAAAAGAACACAGATGTTAATGAATGATGGGTTTGAAAATCATTTCATACCAGAAACTCGGCTGGTTCACCTCGTAACACAAAATTGTCCTTAATGTAGAAAACTGCTCGGCTCATACTTCACTTGAAGTTTTAATGAAAGATAAAGTACTCGTATTATTCTTTCCTCCAAATTGTACGTCAATCGTTCAGCCTATGGATATCGGATTAGCACCCGCGCTGAAATCCAAGTATAAAGTAGAATTTTTAAAATTCATGTTAAATTTCTTGAATAATGGCAAGACTATTCAAGAATTTTTGAAATATTTTAGCATAAAATCTGCTTTGTGGACCATCGCAAGATCGTGGGAGGATGTGCCTTCAGATACTTTAATAAATGCTTGGAACAATTTATGGCCAGCTAGTATATTTATTTCATGGAAGGTTGAAAAATATGCTAGCCATGAATGTGAAGGTTTTCGGATATCACAAACCAAAGGCTAAATTTTCCAATTAATTGATATTTTTAAAGAAATGTGGCTAAGCACTAATAAATGAAGATGATACAACAGAAGTTTTTCACTGTGATGATAATCCCCAATCAATTAACGGACGGCGAAATCTGTAGCATGATTCCCCAGATCTAGAAAATACAGTTACTGATAGTGAAGAAAGTGCCAGAGTTATTGAAAAAGAAAAAAATTTGACCGACAAGCTAGTCGGAATTCTCGACACAGCAATTACAGGACTTGAACAGTGGAACTTTGTAAATGAATAAGAAATTATGTCTGTCTACAGAATTAAAGAGAAAATATTAGCACAAAAAAAGCAACTTAAGCAGCTTACATTGAATGAAATGTTTAATAAAGTAAACAAATAAATATTAAGCTTTTTTTTTTTTTTTGTAAATTTTGTTACCCTTTAGAGCATAAATGCTTCATTATTTCATAAATCAGGATTTCATATTTTTAATTTTATAATTTCTACATGCCATCTTACAAGCTTTAAATTGACGATCTAATATCCGGAAAAATCCAAAATCTGGATTCGCCGATGGCTCGACAAGTCCGGATCTCGGACTTTGTACCGTACTTTACTTTCAGATTAATACCTTATTTTAACAAGCAATCTTCATTATATTATCATACCATTAATTTTTATCATATGTTTATTTACATCAAAAGCTGCATTCAACTTTACTTCATTAACAGATCAGATAAGTCTATTTCTTTTCTTATTTACCGTCATATAATCAGGGGCGGCATTACACATTTTGCCACATGGTGCAATCTCAGTGGTGTCCCATTTTTGCCACTAGAGGACGGGCTTTCTTCCTTTTTCTTTCTCCGATTGAGGTCTGAGACTGAGACTACGATTCGAATGCTCTCCAAGGAACGTAAAAACAAAAAACTTCTGCCTTAGAAAAGCAGCTAAATGTACTGAGTTAGCTATCTTAAAATATTTAATACTTATTTTGTAAATAATATAATTTAGTATTTCTGTGACTAAACTGTTAAAGATAAGATGGCCTCTGACTTGAAAGAAATTTCTTAATGGAAACATATAGATTATTAGATGACAGGCATCCCAAATCATGAAGATGTATCAGGTAAGAGACTTTACATTATTGTTTTTGTAATATATGAACCTGATGCAACAAGTGGCTTATAAATTCTGTCACTTCGGGTCTTTCTAAATTCTAAAAGTTTTGTTGCCTAGTGCTGTTGTGTCAGTTTTGCATATAATACATAATTTTCAGACATTAAAGCCCCGTTCACAATAGCAGATTCGACCAGTAGCGAAAACCGGTTCTTCCAACATGTCCCATTCACATGGCGAAGAAGCATTAACTGCTTCTCGGAATGGAGGAGGAACCTGACAGAATTTTCCTACCTCTCAGGGGCAGGGCAAATGGGGAGATTTCCGATACTGCACTGCGAGATTGCGCGGTTCACTTAATTTTAATAAGCAACACGGCTGGCATGCAATCGACTGCTCACTGGACTGTCAGCGAAACAGTCGTGTTGATACACTCACGTTTGTGAAAATTGCAACACCATGAAGGACTTACGCGAGTGAGCTGAAATTTTCAGGAAATGCAAAGTAGCGCATGATATGCAAATGATTAGAATTGCAAATCCGTAGCGCATGCGTATGCTGAGCAGCGCCCTCTGAACGGCTGATGGATCCGAATAAATAGACGGCTGTAGCGAGGCGTGCATGGTTATCTGCTAGTGGTAAACGTTAACTCAATCTGTACTTATGCCTCGTCGACGAAAGAGAGCGAGATTTGAACAACTTACAGAGTTTGAACGAGGGAGAATCATCGGCCTTCGTGAAGCTGGATTGTCGTATCGTGCAGTAGCCTCTCGTGTGCAGCGTAACAGCAGCACAGTGATGCGCGTTTGGAAGCAGTGGACGGACGAGTGTCGGACAACTCGGAAATCCGGGAGTGGACCCCGAAATGTGACGTCAGCTCGCGATGATAGACACCTGGTCCGCATGGCGCGGACGGACCGTACAGCTTCCTCTAGACAATTGGCAGCACTGTGGTCAATAGCTACAGGTGTTTCATTGTGTGCTTCATCAATTCGTAGACGTCTGCTGCAGTGTGGACTGCGCGCACGGACTCCTTTATACAGGATCCCCCTAACGCACGACCATCGCCGCCTGCGGCTACAATGGGCCAATCAGCATAGAGACTGGCGTGCTGATTGGCAGCATGTCGTGTTTTCTGACGAATCCCGCTTTAATTTGTGGTACCATGATGGCCGCATTCGTGTCAGACGCTATGCCGGTGAACGCCACCTTCCGGAGTGCATTATCGAACGCCACAGTGGACGAACACCCGGAGTTATGGTCTGGGGCGCCATAGCATATCATAGACGATCTCAATTGCTACGAATTGTGGGCAATCTGAACAGCAACCGGTATATCCGTGAAGTTCTACAGCCCGAAGCTGTTCCCTTCCTTCAAAGCTTGCCAGGCGCTGTATTTCAACAGGACAATGCCCGCCCTCATACTGCTCGGATTGTTAAATCCTTCTTTGCAGCGCAGCAGGTACAGCTTCTTCCTTGGCCTGCGTGTTCCCCGGATATGTCGCCAATTGAACATGTGTGGGATGTCATTGGTCGGCGTCTTGCTCGTGATCCTCGTCCTGTTGCGTCTGCAGACGAACTTTGGGTACGCGTACAAACGATATGGAATGCTCTTCCTCAGTCAGACATTCAAACTTTGTTTGACTCCATGCCACGTCGTGTAGCAGCACTTATTGCGGTGCGTGGTGGCCACACAAAATACTGATTCTGATCTCTTGTTCTTGTTTGTTTGCTTTGAACATTTAATCATTTATTTGTACCACTACCACTCAACTGTGTATTAAATTGCATTCAATTATGACGATTCCTTCTTGGTGTTGCAATTTTCACAAACGTGAGTGTAGATGTCTGTGGATGTGATAGCATCCCCCCAAAAATAGATGGAACTGTACAAGATACGGATATTTATAAACAAGTACAGACAACATTATCTGATGCTGGATAATTCAGAAATATCATTGAAATTAAAACTAAAGTTAAGGAGCTCAGACGCACATATCGGTTCAAAGCGACAAGGGGCTTCCTAAATTTTGAATGATTTTTTTTTATTATTATTATTTAAGAACTTTCATCTACTTTTTATGAATATTATTAAAAGTTTTTTGAACGACAAAATTATTTTAATTTTTAACAAAGAAATAGTTTTTTAATAAAAATTTAACAATTAAAATGTCTTTCTTCTACAATTTTCAGTGTTCCCCCAGATTTTTTTTATTGTATTTATTATTTTTAATAACTTCAAGGATTGATTTTGCAATTAATGCATAAGTTTCTGAGAAAAAAAGTAAAAACACTTTTCCATGTAAAATCTTTAAAACAAATATGATCTCCGTCACATTTTCATTTC
Organism: Stegodyphus mimosarum; assembly: GCA_000611955.2. Lineage (NCBI taxonomy): Eukaryota > Metazoa > Arthropoda > Arachnida > Araneae > Eresidae > Stegodyphus > Stegodyphus mimosarum. Next base: position 222,016 of record KK120226.1, read on the forward strand.
AAATAATTTTTCTTTTCAGTATTTTGCAAAACCCATCCTTTTTCTATAAAGTATATAATTTTAAATAAGCATTAAAAATATCATATAATTTAGTCCATACCTGTATATGTTTTAGGACTTAAAGTAAAAGGATTTATAGAAAAAATTAAAACTGAGAAAACGCAGTTTAAAGAATACAAACTGTCTAAATAATCTTTAAATCATTTCAAACTTCCTAAAAATTTTATTACTGAATTTCAGTTCATAAATATATGTAAAATTTTAGTGCTATTTATACATTTGGTTAATATAAATATAAATTACAAGCCTTTATTTAAAACCTTATTTGGCCAGAAAGATTGCAAAAAAATCATAAAACGCAAGTAGAATTTTTCTTTATATGTTTTTGTTTTGTGAAACATGTTCAAAACAATTTTAATACATGAATTAATTATATAATATTGTTGCATGCGTACAGGTTTGTAATAGATTGATAATAGTTCGTACATGATTGTCATTGCACACAGGTTCGATAATAGTTTCCTTAAATTTATTTTATCAACCTAAACACTTCAAAGTTTCATTACAAGTGTTTAGAATGTCACAAAGTGTACTCAGTAGTTACGCTTCAAATTACTAAGAACGTTAAACACAACGGAGTGCAAAGCGCATCTTAAGAGAAAGCTAACTCGGAAATACCTCCGATCTCACGCTGAACTAACACCTCGCAACAATAACAAATTATATAGTGTAAATAATATCATGAAAATAGTGTTAAGTAATGAGATTATTACTTTGAAACTGATGTTTCGCAATGATTCCCAAGAAAAACCAGTATTTCCTATTCTGCTTCATCGCATATCTTTTAAAAAAATAAAAAATCATCTATTTAATTTTATTTATAATTTTTATAAATGCGAAAAGTTTGTTTTATAACTTGTAAAAATTTCGGAAGTTTGTAACCAATATATTTTTAGATATGAAATTTTAAAATTAATAGGTGTCAAAAAGTCTAAAAATACGAGCGATTTTCAAAAATTGTCCCAAAACAAAACAAAAAACAACCCCCCAAAAAAGGTAAAATTTTTTTTTCCCACTGTGTCTTACGGTACAAAGAGTAATGTTCTGAGATTCTCAGTTTATTTAACGCAAATACTTCCAAAAAATCGTTTCAACTTTAAAGAAGAAAAGCTCGAAAAAAAAAAATCTAACCCTCTACAAATCAAAATTGTGACTCCACATCCAAAAGCAGTATATGTGCAAAGTTTGAATTCAATTCTTATCGGGAAACAATTTAAAAATTGATGACCATCTTTTAATCATAGCGACAAGCACTAAGAGTGAGCTAAATAAAAGCCTATAAAATAATAATAATTATAAAAATTATAATGCACGAATTTTTCAGGAACCATTACGAAAGTTCCGGTACCAATTGCGGAAATACCAATTACGAAATTAACAACACAAACAACGTTAAAAATGTGTAAACACTATTAGAAATCAAACAATTCGCAGAGTGGCGTATCTGTAAAGGGAAGGAAGACGGCGGTCTTCTTAACGGGCCCTAAAACTCTGTTGTGGTTTATTTTATTTGAAAAGGCTAAAAAAAATATCCTACCAATTTAACCCCAGAACAACCGAGAGATGGCAGCACATGATTCCAGACCACAAATTTCTATCCCAAGATTCTCAAGGCAAGAGCAGTCGTCGAACGCACGCGATTGTGCACGTGTGTAGTTTGGAGGTGAAGATGAAATAAAAGTTGTTAAGTTTGAAATGTTGAATCTAATTTGATCTTCTTAAATAATTATCATAGATTCTTAACAATGGTGACCCAGCTTTGCAGCAACCAAGCGTTATTGTTTTAAACTAATATTTGCACGGAAAAAAAAAAAAAAATTTCTCTTTTTTTACGTATTACTTGGGACTTAGCCACGTGACTGAAAATGACTGAAGGAACAGCAATAATCGGAGCAGTAAAGATACCTGTGTACAACTTCGCCGATCCTGCACTATGGTTCACTATGTGCGAAGCAACATTTGAATTGGGAACACCGAAAGCGATATCGGAGTCTCGCACGAAGTATAATTACATTGTTTCGCACCTGCCCGCCGAAGCCGCATCAATTGGGAGAGATGTGATCAAAGCCCCCAACTCCACGGATCCTTACAATCACATTAAAACTGAGCTAATCAAGCGGTGCAGAGAATCGACGCATCAAGAAATAAAAAAACTCCTCGGCGGCGAACAGTTGGGAGATCGCTGGCCAAGTGAACTCTTACGCATAATGTGACGACGCGCTGAGTCATACAGTGTTTCCGATGAACTAATGCTCGAACTGTTTTTACAGCTTCTCCCGAGTTTCGTACAGTCGATACTCACAGCGATCACGCCTTTAACCTTGGATAAAGCTGCGGAAGTTGCGGATCGTGTCATCGATGTATCACCATCTCCTGTAGCGATAAGTGCCACAAATATTTGTTCTGCTAATACCTCAGACTCCATTGAAGAACGTTTACTAGCGGAGATAAAAAAATTGCACGTAAGAATCGATAATATCTCGCGTGATCGTCGCCGCACTCGTAGTCAGAATAAATATCGCGGCCAAAGAGAATGCAGCCCCTCTCAAAATAAAAAAAAATTTGATACCTGTTGGTACTACCTTAAATTTGGTGAGAGAGCTATAAAGTGTACCCCGCCCTGTAAATTTTCAAAAAACGGCCCAGGCGAGGCATAGCGGCGACTACAGCCTTGCCCTCCAATTCTCGTCGCCTTTTTGTTAGAGATGCGCACACAAATGTCAACTTCCTCATAGACACGGGTTCTGACGTATCTATAATTCCAGCAACAGCATTGTAAAGGCGAAATCGCATCCAAATGACCCTTTCAGCAGCAAACACTACACCAATTTCCGTCTACACTAGCCAAAATCTCTCCTTAGACTTAGGTTTAAGACGCATATTCAGATGGACCTTTCTTGTCGGCAGTGTTTCAATCCCTATTATTGGTGCAGATTTTTTGTATAATTTCAACTTGATGCCTAACCTCCACACAAAAAGATTAATCGACGGTAACACTAATCTTGGCTCTAAATGCAGTTTACGAGTTAGTGCAATACATTCAATAAAGACAGTATCTGGCGACAGTATATACCATAAATTGTTATTAGAATTTCCAGAAATCACAAAACCACCCCGTGCTGACCAAGAAATTAAGCACACAGTAGTGCATCACATCCAAACCACAGGACCTCCCGTCACTGCTAAAGCACGACGTCTTGCCCCAGACCGCCTACGAATCGCCAAAGAAGAATTCCAAAATATGATAGAATTAGGCCACATTCGTCCTTCAAAAAGTAACTACGCATCACCTTTGCATATGGTCCCTAAAAAGGACAGCACGGAATGGCGTCCTGTAGGAGATTACAGAGCCCTTAATGCACAAACAATAAAAGATAATTATAACATTCCTAATATCTTAGATTTTACTTCTGAACTACATGGCTGCAAAATTTTCTCGCACATTGATTTAATTAAAGCCTATCATCAAATCCCTATACATCCTGATGATATTCACAAAAGTGCTATAATCACCCCCTTCGGCTTATTTGAAAGCTGTCGCATGCAATTTGGCCTATGTAACGCTGCAGCCACATTCCAAAGATTCATCGATGAAGTTACTCGAGATTTAAAATTTGTTTATGCATTCGTAGACGATATATTAGTAGCATCTAAATCTGAGGAAGAGCACATCTCGCATCTAAGAATACTTTTTGAAAGATTGCAAAATTATGGCCTTAGCCTTAAACCTTCTAAGTGTGTTTTTGGTGTTTCCTCAATAAATTTCTTAGGTGTCAAAGTATCTGAAGAAGGAACAGAACCCCTGAAAGATAGAGTAGACTGTATTTTGAATTTTCCTAAACCTACTATCATAACTCAATTAAGACGCTTCTTAGGTCTATTCAATTTCTATAGATGTTTCGTTCCTAGAGCAGCACACATATTAGCACCCTTAAATAAATTTTTAGAAGGTATCAAAAATAATAAAAAGAGTAGAAAACCTAAACGAAAAGACCCCAAAGAAACACTTCAATGGTCTGAGGCTAGCGAACAGGCATTTACAGATGCCAAAAATGCACTAGCTACCGCAACTCTTCTTCGTCACCCAATTCCAGGAGCCAAACTTAGTGTTTGGGTTGATGCCAGTGACCTGGCAGTTGGTGGTTCCTTGATGCAACTCAACACAACCAACTGGGAACCGATTGCATTCTTCTCTGTTAAGCTCACCAACAGTCAACAAAAATTCTCCACCTATGATCGAGAACTATTGGCCATTTACACTGCGGTGAAGAGATTCCGGCACATGCTCGAAGGTCGGAACTTTATCATTTTCACTGATCAAAAGCCTCTTATCTACGCCTTTAAGCAAAATCCAGAGAAGTGCAGTCCGTGCCAGTGGCGTCAACTTGATTTCATTTCTCAGTTTAGCACTGACATTCGTCATACCAGTGGTGTTAATAACAGCGTTGCAGATGCATTATCCAGAATTGAGATAAACAACATCTCAAATTCCTCATTTTTTGATTTTGAAGCCTTTAGTCATGCTCAGAAAGCTGATGATTTACAAAATCTGCAAAACAGCAATCATTCACTAGAAATAAAGTCCATGCCCAGCCCAGTGTCAGCAACAGAACTCATCTGTGATGTATCAACCGGAATTCTAAGACCTATTGTGCCAGCATCTTTTCGTAAAATAGTGTTTGACCATTTTCACAACCTCTCGCATCCAGGAACAACAGGATCTTGCAAATTAATTTCTGCTCGCTATGTTTGGCCCAATATGAAAAAGAATATTAAAGACTGGGTAAAAAGTTGTGATGCATGCCAGCGATCCAAAGTTCACAAACACACAAAAACACCTCTGGGTACATTTGCTACACCAGACGCACGGTTTTCTCATCTGCATGTGGATTTAATCGGACCCTTGCCTCCTTCAGAGGGCAAAATGTACTGCCTCACCATCATCGACAGGTTCACCAGATGGCCTGAAGTGATACCCATCGCTGATATGACAGCAGCAACAGTATGCAGAGCCTTGTTCGAAGGATGGATATCCCGCTTCGGATGCCCATCTACCATCACCACAGATCAGGGTCGCCAGTTTGAGTCATCTCTGTTCAGTGAGCTCACACAAATTATGGGAACAACAAGAATTCATACTACAGCCTTTCATCCCCAAGCAAATGGCTTAGTAGAACGTTTTCACAGTCTTGAAAAATTCTTTAAAGGCCCATGAAAATCCAAGATGGACTGAATCATTACCAACAGTTCTCCTTGGCATTCGAGCTGCTGTTAAAACAGACATACAAGCATCAAGTGCTGATCTTTTCTTCACTAAGACTTCCAGCTGATTTATTTTCCCAAAGTGCCCAAAATACAACTCCATCTTATGAGTATGTGCAAAAACTCCAGGTACAAATGCAGCAGTTAAAGCCATTTCCCAACCAAAATCACCAAACAAGAATCTTTGTGCACCCCGAATTGCAAAAGTGTACACATGTTTTCCTTCGTGTGGACAAAATAACACCACCCCTCACTCAACCATATACAGGTCCCCACAAAGTCATAAGTCGAAGCGACAAAGTTATAAAAATATCCATAAATGGCAGGCAAAGCAATGTTTCCCTAGACAGAGTGAAACCTGCATTCATATATAATGATGAGATACAACAAATTCCTCATGAGCATGAACCTAAAGTCCCAGGAAATACTACTGGAAACTCTGGACGAATTGTGAAATTTAGCAAGAGACTCATCACAGAAATTGGTTAACTTGCTCATAATTACTCTTGAGTTATTCGATTTTCAATGTTCATCATATCACAATTATTCTCTACAAATTTCAGAACTGAAAAACTTTTATTTTCATTTATTTATGTCAATTAGATTTAACCTGTATTACTTTATTTTGTTTTCTACTTTTATTTAATTTCATGTATGTAAGTGATTTCAGCAACTGACAACCCAGCATTCCAATTCCCTCTTGTTTATGCTAGTTGTGCTATGTTTATGCTATGTATGTGTAAATACTGTCGTTCTCTCACTTCGCTTGTTCACTGGGGGGATACTCTTGTTGCGGTTTATTTCATTTGAAAAAGCTAAAAAAAATATCCTACCAATTAACCCCAGAACAGCCGAGAGATGGCAGCACATGATTACAGACCACAAATTTCTATCCCAAGATTCTCAAGGCAAGAGCAGTCGTCGAACGCGCGCGATTGTGCACGTGTGTAGTTTGGAGGTGAAGATGAAATAAAAGTTGTTAAGTTTGAAATGTTGAATCTAATTTGATCTTCTTAAATAATTATCATAGATTCTTAACAACTCCTTCCCGTCTCCTTTTTCTCCTCTTGCTAACGGCAGCTGTGCGAAGGAGCGTTGCATGTGAACGGGGCTATTAAATGGTCTTCATCCTCTGAACTGACTACTTTAAGTACATAAAAGCTGGATTATCCAAAAAGTCAGGCATGTAAAATATGGAATTCACATTAGAAAAGCCAATGAATTTGAAAATTTTCTGCTCCAAAGTTATAAAAACAATTATCTTATTTATTACCAATTTGTATATCAAAATCTTGCTTTTAAAATAATATAAGAGTAGAAAAAATGCATTTCAGATATAAAAGTGGACATATTTCATATACCTTAGCACGAAAGTTTTTTTTTTTTAAATCCTACATAAGATGTAGGCATAACCGCCACTAGTCTGACAGGCAGCCCAATACAAAGCATGGAAGTAAAATGTCTGGTCTGATTGTGAAATTTAGCAGAGATGTCACCAATTATTCTGGCAAAAGTTTAAATGAATAGATCATTCATTATTTAGTTAGATAACAAAGAGACACAAATTACGGATATAGCATAGAAAAAACTTAAATAGCTTACCATCGTAATTTTTTATTTGTTTTCATAGTCACATACCATGGCGTTTTTGATGCCTTGCATCCTGTAACTTTGAAAATAATCCACTTCCTGCTATGTCAAATATTAATTATTTTTTTATAATGCAAGGGGAAAAATGGACCTTACATTCTTCTGCACAAAAATTAAACCAACTTATTGAGATTAAATTGAGTTTACCTTAAAACAAAACGAACTTTTTATGACTGTGTTGCGACCTCATGCTTATATATTACTGGCACTAAATCATGCTTTTTGGTATCAATTACAAGCTTTTTAAGTGTTATAAACATCTCAAAGACTAAACTTTTTAGGGGGGGAGGGGAATTCTAAAATATTCTGGTTATTGGAGCTTTCTTGTCAACTGAATGCTAGACAGACAGACTTTTTCTGCACTTGAAAATAATTTAGGTACATTTAAAGAGAAATTTTGAACTTTTTGATTATAAAGGTGGGAAGGGTGAAATACATCAGGTGGGAAGCAGCGGCAGTCCTGTGTATGATGCATTAAAACATATTAGATGAATCTTTTAAACTGTCAGCTTTCAATTTCTTTATTAATAAAAAATTCCTTTCTATAATGCCTGTCCATGTAATAAGATCAGAAGCATTTTTGATATTTTCTATGCCTGTGTCTAGTAAAAAGTAGCGAAAATAAAGGGAAGATAAACATGTTAACAAAAAGATTCTAGTATCAGAAGTAAAACATTCAAATATTATGTTTGCATTGCTCTTACAGATGTTCTTCAAAAAGTAAGAAATTCATCGCAAACTTCCTGTAAAATAAATATACTGTGTGTTAATATCATGGAGACATTTTTCATTCTGTCACATTTTTTTCGGATCGTGGATCTTGCCTTGAAATCCTTCTAAACTTTCCAAGCTGTAATGTCTAAAATCCTAAAGAAAAATTACTCTTACCAATCCTGTAACAGTTAAAAACGAGAAATATTTTGGGAAAAAAATAAGAAGGAGGGGAGTGTAAAATTAATTTTATACAAAAAACTAGTGCATAGCCTGAGAATTCTGAATATTCTGACACAATTACATGGAAAAGACTCTTACCATGGAAAAGACTCTTACCATGAAAAAATTACACAGACGACATTTTTAATTAATTACATAGGCTAGTTTGCTTTTGCTAAGAACTGTTTCACAAACTGTGCTTTATGGATTGTATCTTGTTTATTTTTCAGATTCAAAATATTGTATAAGTGGCCAAAATGGAACTTTATAATAACATGACAGTGAAAAATGAAACTATTTTACTTTAACGTTATTTTTTAATTTCAAGATATTATCATTATTTTAGTTATCAATGTTGCAATGTTTTGAAAAAAATCTTCGAAAAATTCCCAGATCTCGGAATTAAAAATTTTCTACAGAAACTGATCTTAAAATTGCCCAAACGTTGGTAAGTCGCCAAATTTAGAACCATTTAATAGAGGAAATCACGTCGCCAAAAGTTCTTTACGAGCTCTTTATTAGAAAAAATGAAATAATTTTGAAATGCTTATGTTTCACTTCTTGCTCAGAAACTCAAGTATGCCATCATTTATATTAGAAATAGGAACAAATTATAAATCATAAACTCGTTCACCCATTCAAAAGACAACCATATTTGTCAGTTAACTGCCAAAAATATTCCTCCAAAATGCTAATTCACACTCAAAATGGCAGTCGTAAAAACAAACAAAAATTTCAGATGATTAAAATTAAGTTCCTGCCAATTTTGGCCGAAATTAAGGACTTTTAAGGATCAAAAATCGATTCCAAAAAAACCCAAGGACTCTTAAAAGGACCGTACGAATGCTGTATACTGTATTTAATTTATAACATGCATTTTCCATATCTTTTTGCTATCACTAAAGCTGCAGT
>KK120226.1:230896-262278 GCA_000611955.2 Stegodyphus mimosarum
GCCACAGTAATAATAGTTTTTTGAGTAACAATCCTTTTCACACTTAATTTCAAGTAAAATGCTGTTCAAGACAAGTGAAGAAAATATATATGAGATATTCCAATGCTGTAACATAAGTGCTTTACTAGATGATTAACTATTTCTCATGTATGCCATTTTAAATTCTGTGAATGATATTATGCACAACAAAAGCTTGACTAATAGACATTCAATTAACTAGAAAGCTCAAGTAACTGGAACATTGAACAATTTTAGAAAAATCTCCATCCCCTCTCGAGAAATCAAGTAAATGAGATTCATAATTTGCCGTTATAAACCTCGTAATATTATTAAAGCATGACAAGTTTGAGCCAACTTCACATTAAATAAATTGTGTAGTCTTTGATTACTATTAAGCATGAGACATGCATTTTATGTTCACGGTCATTTTGTAATAACCTCAAATCTGTTATCTTCAGACGAGCGATAATTTGCTCCAAGTTTGCATGCCAATTTATGCTCCAAAGAATGCATACTCTATAAATACTTAAAAATTCTGAAACTTATGATACATTTCAAAACACTGTTTGGAAAGGCTTAGATTGCAAATTTCACATTCATAAGAAATTAACTTGTGTCTATTTCTTTATGATTTTTTGGGGGGAAGGTGGCATATTACACACCGCCTTCTTGATTTCTCCCTCCAAATATAAACAAAAACACAAGCAATACAGCACAGCCCTTTGTGCAGATGTTTACATGTTCAAATTTTCTCGAACCCCCCCCCCCAAAAAAAGGGAGGTGGAGGAAAGGAAAGGGCATACTGAAGGTTCAAGCTCTATGAAATATTAATTATTAATGCTATTTAAAAACTTAAATAAAATTCTGATCTGAAATCACACTACTGTGATCATGTGCCTCAAACATTGGAAAGGCTGGTCAAATATGTGATATGTGAATTGAGAATCATGTGATCATGGCCCTAAATGGGTTAAACTGAACAGAAAATCCACTTGCACTTACAGAACAACACTTTGCAACATGTGAGTATTTAAATAACATAATTTGAAGTTTAAATTCAAGTAACATACTCAAAGACTACATGAAGTTCTCAACTTTGGCAGAGCTGGTGATAGGATGCAAGGTGTAAGTCAAACTACCAAACTCTCTAATGCTAAAATATTCAAACTCTTGGCTACTCATACAACTAATTTGCATTAAGGCGAGGACTATGGAAACAAGTTACAGTAAAGGTTCAAATCATAATTGGTTAATTAAGGTAAAATCCTTACAATTAAATACAATAGTATAAAATGAAAAATTACCACAAGAAAAATTAAGATAAGTTTTTATTTATTGTCTATTTGTTTTTAGGCATAATGGTGACTAGCAGCGTGAATGTAAACCAAGATTTAAATAGCCTTAGCTAGCTGCGGCTATTATAATTAGAGTTAATCAATGTACAATTATATATTTTATACATACAGTAATTAACAATATGGTATAGTTATTAAACAGTATAATTATATTGTACAATATAATAACTGAACGTCTTTCTCTCATTCTGTAATTTCATTGTAATATAAGACCCTAACAAATTTTAGAACCAAGATCATCATAAATAAGATCTTACACTCAAATTAATATGGTATATGGATGTTGACAATAGTTGAGAGTGGAATGGAAGAATTCTAGACTATTCCAATTTAAAACAATGAAAGTCAGATCAATCTTCAGGTTTTCCCAAAGAGACAACTAAATGAGGTAATCCATTAAACATAACATAATAGTATGAACTGCAAAAGTTAATTGAAATACTTACAGGTGCTCCCATTATTGACAGTCCTCAAAATTTTCCAACCTGGAAAAAACTTCAAATTAGCTCAGATGAAAGAGATAGAATACTTAACACGCTAATTTCACATGGTTTGCCCATATGGCTAACATGAATTTCAACTCTTACAGTGTCATGAACTTAAAAAAAATGCGGGAAAGGCTAGGGTCATGCAATGATTTTGTAAAGTGTACTACGAAAACATTCGACAAACCTAGGTAGGCTAAAGGCAAAAAACTGTACTAATAAAAAGGTTGTGACAGACTGTGGAAAGTGCATTTGGTCACCTTCCATTTGAAGTGTTTCAATACAACAGACTGCAAAATGTATGCATAAAGCTTACATATTATATATATAAATGAAATTATTTTCATATGTTCTATACTGCATTAGATACTCGTATTATGAGTTTCTAATCTTTGATAGTCACCGGCGACCCCGTGTGGTACTACGAACAAACTCAGTGCCAGTCGCTGATGATCCTCAGGGCATTCAACGAGTTTTTAATTAAACTATACGTAGATATAAAGAAATGGTGATTTTATTTCATATTTGCAGCTTTTTTTCCCCCCCAAAGAAAATTTTAAATGAAAATTCCCTTAAAGTACCATAACACATGAAAATAGTAGAGTTTGAAATTAAATAAAAATACACATTTTAAAAATAGACACAGAAAACTACCTTTAGTATTTTCATTAAATTTGTTCACGATCCACCAGTTACCTTGGGATAAGAAAATCATCATAGCGATTCTCTTGAGTATACTCGATCTACTCAGATACTTAACATATGATTGGCCCATATGCTATTAGTAAATACTTTCAATTTTCACTGCAATGCGTATTTTCCTTCCTCCCATCAAAGCGAATGGTTGCTCAATGCTTCTGTTCGCTAGCAAACAGTACTATAAAAGAAGTAATCACAATTTTCAACTTCAAGGATGTATATTGAAGAACAAATCTGCCCCTCTCTGCTTCAGATGCTTTTTAAGCTATTTCAGTTTCAGTATCGTAAGGCTGCAGTTTAACACAATTGGCTTCCTACTTTAGAGAGAGCAGAAATGCAGTGTAAAGGCAGGGAAACTATTTATATTCAAAGCAGACAAAATATTTCAGCCTGCTTTTTACAGTGACTGCTTGCCAATGCAAAATGAAAACCATTTAAGGGTTTTGTGTCGTGAATTTTTTAATTGTACTTGTTATTTAATTAATTAATACTTAGGTATTTTATTTAAAATTGTGAAGAGCATTATGGAATATATATTTTGTAACAGTTAATATATTTACCTATCTTTTTCAATGGTTCGATTTTTCTACCAAAGATAGAGAGCATTTCTTCTGGACAAAAATGACTTTTCTGAGAATAGCATTTTATGATATCCAAGAGGTATTTCGCACTGCAGGGGTTTTGTTTACTGAGTGGTAAAAGGCAGTTTTTAATTGGCGTCTTGTATTTAATTTCTTTTGTGAATGCTGCAAGTGTTGAATAAATGAATTCCTTTCAGACAGAAGGGCATCTGTAAATTTCATTGTAAGAGGTAGTATTGATTCTTATCTCTTGTTAGCTGGGAGTCGAATTTTGATTTCTCATGCTTCTGGGTGACTCAATGTTTCCAGCTGGTCAACAGGTCCTTATACATCTTTTTGATTCGTTGGCAGTGTAAAGTTTTCCAACAAAATAAAAAGAGAAATTCTCTGGTTAATTATGTTTAATATTATGTGGAATTTTTTGGCCTATAGTTTTTAGTGCGTGGAGAAATTGAGTTTTCTTCAGAGCTTGTTGAAGTAAGGCAGATTTGAGTTTTGAAGATGTGAGGTCAGTTTAAAGGGATCGTGGGACGTTTGCCCTGCTGCGAGCGGTCTGCACCAATGGGCTGGGGCTACATTTTTTTTTTACCTTGAGCTAATCAGTATTCTTTCTGTGAGCTGGTTAGAAATTTGTACGAGATGTAGAACTTTGTGCGATCTGTTCCGAACTCAAAAAAGGGACATTCCCAAAATCCTTATTCCTAGAAAATAAGACACTTTTCCTCGCCGAAGCTCATCGGTTGCAGTTTGCCAGCATTCCGGCCGTGGGGCAAGGAATTCACACTTGTGTCGCCGCTTGTACAGTTTCCATCGTAAGTCGACAGCTGAATCACTGTGTGTCACCTGGTTTAATCTCTTTTGGTTTCTCCAATCATCTACTTCCATTACTTCAGAATTCAGAATTATTGATTTCCAGGTGTCTTATGTTTCTAAAAGACAACATTTTTCTTGATCTCTTTATTTTGGAGCTGATTGGTGAAAGGATGCCACTGATAAGCAGCACCTTCTTGTGAGGATAAATCTGATAGTCCAACTGCGAGTTAGTTTATATTTTTTATTCGTACCATTATAATATTTGTCAAGTGAGAGTAATTTAGATTAACATTGCATATTTGGTAGAAAGAGAAAATTCATTTGATAACAGAGAAAATTACTAGTGAACATTGTTAAGAGAATTTAAAATGGTCTAAAAATGTGTAATTCTGTTAATTGCAATTTCTTTATTAGTTTAAGTGAGATTTACTTTAAATAACTAATTTAATGTTCTAGTATAATCTAAATAATCGTTTATTATGTTAATTTGGAAATTTGATCTTGATAAATAGCTCTTGGAGGGAATACATAATGTGGAATATTATTTACTTTTGTATAAGGCTTTTAAGAAACTTGGGTTCTACTCGGGGTTTAAGATAGAGGGTGTCACATTGCATTCTTTAATTTTTGTACTAACCACTTATTAATAATTATTTGAATGTTGTTTTTGGATAAATTGTATATGATATTGTATCTATTTTTGGATAAATTGTATTGCAATGATATTTAGGTACCAGAACTGTATTTAAACTCTTGATTGATTTTTCTTCTAAGAAACTTATTTGATTGTTTAACAATATTTCTTCCCTGGTCTTATGAGGTTTTGAATTAATGAAACTGAATTTATATTACTTGAGTTAATTATAGAATTAACTGAATATGTAGTTACGTGAATTAAGTAATGGTTTTTGTTCAAGAGTTAGTATTCTATTTTACTCGAGCACCAGCAGACTTATTCCTCTTCATTTTCAGGTTAAGTTTTACCAAGTGTGAAATGGCATTTGATTGAGTTAATTGATTCTAGAACAGTTGACTAAATGTAAAGTTTGGTTACATCAATCACACAGTTCCTCTCCTCCACGCAGTATAGGATTTAATCTTTCAGATTATTTCTAATAGATTTTTGTGTGTGCGTACGGCACCAACCGTCTACAAGTTGGTCCTGCTTAATTCAAAGTACCCTCACTTTTCATTATTTAACAAGGGGTTAAATCATATGAATACAGTACTACCATTTGAATACTACTATTCATGTTATACATTATCTGTAATCGTTTGATATACAAAATGTCATCGTTTGTAGTACAAAGTATTCTCCACTAGTACACAATAAAATTTGTAAATTATACTATCACAAGTATGTCCCTTATAAAATAATTTCTATACTCAATTAATAAAAAAGAAAATCATACAACAGTGTGTAAAAAATCATTAACTGAAGACTATGAAAACATCGAGCACAAAACAAAGCAATAGTGAATTGAACAATTTTACCACCATTCAGTAAAGCATTTTATATAATGTCAGCACTAAGGGCATCCAAACTTTCTCAGCATTCTTAACATCCAACATTTACATTCAGATTATAAATATAAAAAAATTAAAAGGCAGAATAATTTTTTTTCCCCTCACACACTTTCATTGCAACAAAACTTTTGCAAAATCAGTTTGATTTTTTAAAAAAATGAAGCATTTAACATTTGAATTCAATATATAAAAATAATATGTCTTCTGAAAAACTACCCAATATGAATATTCACTTTAAGATTTAGAAATCATTCTATTAACATTTAAACATATACTCTGAAAATAATTATATTTCAATACAACAAAAAAATTTTTAAACAAATCATTTAGCAAATTGATATTTAAAAAAAAAAAAAATTCAAGAAAAAGCAAAGGTAAATTCAACGCCTCTAAACACTGACAAATTATAATGGCTCTAACTTTCAACTGATCTGTTCTCTCACATATTTTTCCTTCTTGTTCAACATTCCAATCATTTAATAACAACAAAACCACGTTTCTCACCTAACTCTGGCTATAATTTCTTGAAAGATCATACAAATTTAGATCTCTCATGTAGATTAATTTCTTATTCATACAACATTCATCGAAAGACCCTCTATTTATTACAGATGAAATTATACTTAATACTTAAATAAGGCTTCCACTGTAATAGTGCCGTCAACAGTAGGATTTACTACTATTAAGAGAAAATATATTAATGTCTGCAAACTAGAAACAGAGACACCGAAAATCGATTACATTCAGATCTAAAACAATCCGATTGCAGGCGCAAAAGCAATTAATTAGGAAAAAAATCAAAATGTTAAGCCTAACGTAATCTGCCATTTCCTAATATCATGGGGCTTAACTGAGGCGGGAAAAAAAATGGTTGTTTAATATAATATTTAAACACAATAATATCTCATTAAACGTATCAAGATATTAAGCAGTTTTCACAGGAAAGAAAAAAAGAGAAAAAGAAAAGATAAAAATACTCAAAAAATATCCTTAACTAGACGGCAAAGACATAGAACAGCCAAAATGCAATGAAAGGATTAATTTATTACTTACATGTTCAAATGCATAAGTAATACATTAACAGATTGTGTATCGTGCTTTGTCGAGTAAAATGCTGGAAATTTATACTTTTTTTATACTGTAACAGAAATTTCTCACTGTAAATTTTTACTGTACAAGGTACAAATTTCAGGCGAAAAGAAAATCTGGCACGATACATAATCTATTTCATCATATCTAAAGCAAATAGGAGAAAATTTCAGATTTGTTTCACAGACAACATATATGTACTTGAAATAACATGATAAAATTTAAATGACGTTATTATGGTCAGGAATGTCGGTTAAATCTGCTCATGGTGTAAAAAAAGTTCAGAATATAAGAAGCGTCTTTATTTGTTCCTTCATAAACATAAAAACATTTATCAATAAACAAATATCGTACACTTCAGATAAAAAAAAAAAAAAAACCCTGAATAATACTTAATTACTTACTTTGGAAATTACACAAAGGGAAAACCGACCGGTAAAGAATTAAAAAGGATCTGTTGCCACTCCCGGAATAAAATAAATATTTCATTCTGGGCCGTTTGTGGCATATCCAACCGTTATTTATACTTTTACTGAAAGTTTGTTTGAGTTTGGAAAACCATGCAAGGACTACTTGTCTAAGGTTAAGGAAATCTTCGGGAAGAAGTTTTAAAAAGAAAATAACTAGCTGCTATTCATATTACATATAAAGAAAATGAGATGCATTCCGGTGATCCACGTCACGTGACATATGTACAGCAAATGTGAACACACAAGGTTGCTCTGCTGCTTTAGATTTGTTGAAAATTCGAAGGTTTAGTTTATTTGTAATTACTTCTGAAATTGGCGTCTCATATTTAATCCTTATTTTGACATTTAATTAAGTATTTATTAACCTTTAGTTAGTGTAACTTTCGTAACTGTTATATTTTATTGCTATTTTCATAATACTCTTTGTTCGCTGCTTTACTATGTTTTGATTGTTAATATTTCTGTATGGATTCTGTATTCTGATTGATTTGACAGTTAATTTCTGTATCAGTTTTCTATCACAGTTTTAGAATTTTTAGATTTCATTTCTATTTCCAGTTTGTGACTGATCACAATGGTTGTTCAAATAACAATATCAAGGACGAATGTTTCATCTCTTTTGGATTGTAAGAAGAAGAAAAACTTCAATCCGGCCCCCAGTGCTAGGATTTGTTCCGAGCATTTCGAAGGAGAATGTTTCACATACCAGCCGCGCATCCCCCCAAGCTAACTGGTTATGTGTTTGCTTAATCCCTCATGACAGAGTTCAATGGAAAGAGGTATCTATTTACTAGTTTTATCAGAGGTACTTGGAGCATTAATGTATGAAAACTGAGGATCCTAACTTTCTATTAATTTTTCTATACTTTTGGTTGTAGAAATAGGCAAAACATTACTATATTGATATGGTGTGTTATAAAATTCAATTATTCTATGTCATGAGGCCTACTATTTACTATTGGACAGCATTTTTATAGCTTATGTATTACGCACATATTTCTTCACTATTTTAGTCCAAAGGGGCTTTGTCCCTGAAGGACTATTGTTTTCGTTTTGCGATTTTTCGTAACTATAAACGGCTGTATTGCTCTTCAAATTGTTGCCACCAAATGTTATCACCCTGCATTATATTTAAAGAAATTAAATAATGAAGAATCTGCATAAATGTATGTATATTCAGACTTTTACATTGTAACAACGCTTTCCAATAAATTCTTTGTTTTGATTTCTGGATTGTCCTTTATTCCTTTAAATTCTGATTACTAGCATCTCATTGACGCTATATATAATTGTTTTTCAATTACAAAAATTATTAATTAATGAGTATAACTCAATTATTGATCTCGCCTCTGTGCATGGTGTTAAACGCCTTTCATTTAAACTTATACTGTTAATGGCCTTTGGCATAATATTTATGTACTGATTATAACTCTTTAGTAGTTGACTGCCAGCAGCAAAATCAAGATCTAAGATCCACATTGACCGGTGTTATAATAGATGCCAGGTTTAAAATTATCCTTACATATAACTTATTACCTGGAAATTTTGAGCTTCTGAATGCTTCCGTATTGCTGATTTAAGCATCATTTTGATGGTTAGTTCATCCACTATTACGTATGTCTGTTTGCATGTATAAGTTTCATAAAAAATTGAAAATTTAATAAAATGTCCAGCAAATTATTAATATCAAGGAGGTGTACCTCTAGCATCAAAATTCAGTAAGCTCTAGCAAAAATGTCATACACATTATTTATTATTCTGTCAAAATTTATAGACAGACAGACGAAGAAGACAGATGCCTTGTTTTGCGCCCGCTAAGTCTTTCTGCTCCGATGGGCGAAAAATCAAGCTAGGGTGCGAAGGAAAGGTACATAGAAAATGGGCAATTTCGTATTTCAGAGGAGAGTAAAAAGGAACTTCGTATATTTTATACGAGTTCTAAAGGCCAGAAAAAAAAATATGGGACAAAATAAAATTAAAAATAAATGGCGCAAAAGTAATGGAGAGGAAAAAATAAATAAATAAAAGGGCCTATAGAAAGAAAAGGAAAAGAAGTAAGAATATGCCCTAAATACGATTGTGTCCAAACAAAAGTATATATTAAGTAAGGTAACATATAGTATTGCGATGACCAAACATATTTATACATTTTTTTTTTGCAAATATCAGACAAGGTCATAAAACCATACACAGTGCGAGAGCATATCAGCAAAATTAAATAAATAAATAAATATCAGATTTTTTTTAGTTAATTATTTTTTAAACATTATATTTATTTAATAATTTAACCATCATAGTCTACTATATATTTGTACTAGTCTAACAAGTTGAGGCAGACTTTATAAGTAAATGTTAGAGCTGTATTTAAGAAAATATAAATTAATCTTATTGTATTCTTTATTTGCGAACTCAAAGAAAAAATTGCAATCGAAAACTGTAAAACTGCAGCCTTTTACATTCATCAATGCCCAAGATCCCCTTTCCCCGTCTCGAGGGGAGGGCGCTGTGATCACGAACGATGAAGACAGCAGCTTGGTCCAGCTCCGAAATTTTTATGTGTGTTTTCCGGAAAAAAGCCTTAATTAATTTAAAAAATTTTTTTAAATTTTCTTCGAAGTGTCTCGCTTTCAAATGTGACAGTTTTTCTGTGCAAAAGTGGTCTCATCTTCCTCGCTGTTCATTCTTCTGCAATCCGAAGGAAAACAGGAGCTTTCAGATAAGTAACCTCATTTTCTCTAAACTAAATCAAATATATATTATTTAAGTGCCTTCAAATTAATTTATTTATTATGGTTCTAGGCCTCTGACATTAAATAATAGTTAGAAATTGCTTTATATCATATGCTTGTTTTTCCTGTTACCTGTAGTGACGGTATCCTTATCAGTAGACGCCGTCTATTAGCACTCCCCATCTGGGCCCCTTTGAGGAATTTCTCGAGAAGGGGAAAGGGGATTTAGGGCATCCATGAATATAAAACGCTGCAGTTTTACTGTTTTCGATTGCAATTTTTTCTTTCAGTTCGCAAATAAAGAAAATAAGAAGATCAATTAATATTTCCTTGAGTACATCTCTTAGAGTTATGAGCATATACTAATAAAATGTGCCTCAACTTTTTAGACTAGTACAAATATATAGTAAACTATGATGGTTAAATTATTAAATAAATATAATGTTTGAAAAAATAATTAACCAAAAAATTCTGATACTTACTTAATTTTGCTGACATGCTCTCGCACTCTGTATGGTTTTATGATCTTGTCTGACGTTGTTTGAAAAAAAAATGTATGAATATGTGTGGATACCGCAATACTATATGTTACCTTACATAATATATGCCTTTGTTTGGACACAATCGTATTCAGGACATTTTCTTACTTCCTTTCCTTTCTTTCTATAGGCCCTTTTTATTTTTTTTTCCCGCTCCATTACTTTTGGGCCATTTATTTTTCATTTTATTTTGTCCCATATTTTTTTCTTCCTGGCCTTTAGAACTCGTATAAATAACACGAAGTTCCTTTTTACTCTCCTCTACGAAATTGCCCATTTTCTATATACCTTTCCTTCGCACCCTAACTTGATTTTTCGCCCATCGGAGCAGAATGACTTAGCGGGTGCAAAACAAGACATCTCTCTTCTTTGTCTGTCTGTTTCCCCGTCTCGAGGAGTTCCTCAAAGGGGCCCAGATGGGGAGTGCTAATAGACGGCGTCTACTGATAAGGATAGCGTCACTACAGGTAACAGGAAAAACAAGCATATGATATAAAGCAATTTCTAACTATTATTTAATGTCAGAGGCCTAGAACCATAATAAATAAATTAATTTAAATTCACCCTTTTTGCAAAAAACTGTCACATTTGAGGGCAAGACACTTAGAGAAAATTAAAAATTTTTTTAAAAATTAATCAAGGCTTTTTTCCGGAAAACACACATAAAAATTTCGGAGCTGGGCCAAGCTGCTGTCTTCATCGTTCGTGATCACAGCGCCCTCAATCATATGATAAAGATAGACAGACAAAGAAGACAGATGTCTAGTTTTGCACCCGTTAAGTCTTTCTGCACCGATGGGCGAAAAATCAAGCTAGGGTGCGAAGGAAAGGTATATAGAAAATGGGCAATTTCGTATTTCAGAGGAGAGTAAAAAAGGAACTTTGTATATTTTATACGAGTTCTAAAGACCAGGAGAAAAATATGGGACAAAATAAAATTAAAAATAAATGGCCCAAAAGTAATGGAGAGGGAAAAAATAAAAAGGGCCTATAGAAAGAAAAGGAAAGGAAGTAAGAAAATGTCTTAAATACGATTGTGTCCAAGCAAAAGTATATATTAAGTAAGGTAACATATAGTATTGCGGTATCCAAACATAGTCATACATTTTTTTTTCTCAAACGACATCAGACAAGATCATAAAACCATACACAGTGCGAGAGCAAATCAGCAAAATTAAATAAATAAATAAATATCAGAATTTTTTAAATTTTGGTTAATTATTTTTTTTAAACTTTATATTTATATAATAATTTAAGCATCATAGTTTACTATATATTTGTATCAGTCTAACAAGTTGAGGCACGCTTTATTAGCATATACTCATAACTCTAAGAGATGTATTCAAGGAAATATAAATTAATCTTATTGTTTTCTTTATTTGCGAACTGGAAACGAAAACAGTAAAACTGCAACCTTTTACATTCATCGATGCCTAAGATCCCCTTTCCCCGTCTCGATAAATTCCTCAAAGGGGCCCAGATGGGGAGTGCTGACAGGCGGCGTCTACTGATAAGGATAGCGTCACTACAGGTTACAGGAAAAATAAGCATATGATATAAAGCAATTTCTAACTATTATTTAATGTCACAGGCCTACAACCATAATAAAAAATTAATTTAAATTCACTTAAGTAATATATAAATGATTTAGTTTAGAGAAAATAGGGCTACTTATCTGAATGCTCCTGTTTTCCTTCGGATTGCAGAATGAACAGCGAGGAAGATGAGACCTCTTTTGCACAGAAAAAACTGTGACATTTGAGGGCGAGACACTTCGGAGAAAATTTTAAAAAACTTTTTTTTAACTAATTTAGGCTTTTTTCCGGAAAAACACATAAAAATTTCGCAGCTGGCCAAGCTGCTGTCTCCATCGTTCGTGATCACAGCGCCCTCCTGTCTGTCAGTCAAGATTTATGAATTTTATAGTAAAATAAAAAGCATCACAGTTAAGGTGTTTCGCTTATATAATATTAATTAAGGAATTATCGGTTTTAGAACATACTATAAGGACAGTTTTGAGCATACAACGATATGGCAGTATCCTAACTGAAATTGTGTCTATGGATTCCCACTTTAATACGTGTAATTCTGGATTTCATATACCTGCTTAATATGATTCACTAAACTAAAATTTTATCAGCTTTGGTTAATTTCATCATTTATAGTAACTTTGTTTTCCTTTAAACATATTTTCACATAGCTTGTAATCATTGTTATGCATTTGTTATCCGATTCTGTTAATTTTTAATAATAATGTGCTGTTATAAATTTTCTTTAAGACTGCATAGGGATTTCTTCCCCATATTAATTTTAAACAGTTTTGCATTTTTAAAGTATGTTAATATAATCCCAAATCAGCAGTAATTCTTTTCAAATTCTATATATGCATGGCCTGTACAATCTTTGCAGATCCCAAATTCTGCTGCCCGCTGCTTCCATAAATTCTAAAAATTTTGCCACTCAAATTCTGCTAGCCAGTGCATATCTTAAACTAAACTCGGCGGCTTAGACAGCTATGACCGGCAGTGCCTGATATCTGCTTTTTAGACTGTGGGCTCCGGAGTCCTTGTGCATATTGCCTGGACAAGTGGTCAGCCTGTCGCAGGAGCCCTGGTGTTTAGTCTCCAAGCAAACTTGGTACTCATTTTATCAACCGTCTCAAGGGATGAAAGGCTGAGTCAACTTTGCCCACCCCCGGGGATCGAACCCCGGAGTTCTGGTGCTGCTGCGTGACTCGCTAGCCACTGCGCCACCATGCCTGGTCTATATCCTAAATTTTAAAATTTTGCCTTCTTTTAGTTTTATTGCCCAGTGTTTTACGTAATTCTAAAATTCCTCTCCCAATGCAACTGCACCAGCTCTGGTACTACTACTAAGAACATATAGTGAATTAGAGTTTCAGAAAGCAGTGCTTCCTTTTACTATGCATCTAGTGAAGACCATCAGCAAATCAAAATTATTAAGTAGTCATTATCGGTTAACGAAGAATTGTGAGTTTCTCGTGGAAGGTTCAAATCAATGTATTGAGTCTAGTACCAGTAAAAAATGTTAAGGATGGAGAATGTCAGATAGATATTTGTGTTTCTCTGTGGAAAATGGAGAACATCTAAGAGAGTTGATGCAGTTGTTAGGATGAGTGAGAGGTAAATAGAAGGAATTTTTCGCAAGTTTTTGAAAATAATTTTGAAATCACGGTGGATATACGAATTTGGAATGAACCAAAGTGCATTGATAATCTGAGTGCTTTGTTTTGAGAACTTGATATGCTGAAAGTGAAGTTTGGCAGCATGGCTCCAGACAGGACTATAACAAAGTAATGCTGGTCTGTCATACCATGACAAACAAGATTTACATAGGAACTTGTGTCCGAACGGCGACCGCTAGAGGGCAATGTTCGTAAGCATACAGGGGAAGAAAGAAAAGATGCTGGAAGAGGTGTTAATACGATTTTTTATTAAAGAGCATGTTTAAATTACAGAAGTAGTGCAAAATTCCTTTCATTCGCCACAATGCATGCTTCACAGTGTCGGCGGAAGGATTCACGGATCTGTTCAAAATGGGCATGCCTCTTCAATGATCCTAGCGAAGATATCCATGCCCGATATTCCTGTTGTCTCGAATACCATGACTTCTCATGTATCCCCCCGCAGGTAGAAATGCAGGGATGTCAGTTCGGGGAATCATAGTGACCACGCGACTCGTCCGCCTCTGCCAATCCAGCAATCAAGATATGTCCTATCGAGGTATTTACGCACAATGGTGCTAAAATGTGAAGTCGTTCCATTATGCTGAAACCAGATGCTTTGGCGTGCAGCTGCTGGAACATCAAACATGAGATCCGTCAAGCACTCTTCTGGAGAATGTCCCTACAGAATTGAGTTAGTAAAGTGATTCGCCTTTCTCCTGCATCGTCCTCGCCTGAAATGATCACACTTTTAACTCTTCCATAAGACTGCGAACATTGTCCTCTAACGATTGCCGTTTGCATTTTTGGACACAAGTTCCTATATAAATCTTGTTTGTCATGGTACAACAGACCAGCATGCTAAGTTTGGCAATGACCTTTTGAGACACCCTGTATAATGCAATTGTTTCTACATACACGTGTGTGAGAGGAACAGTTATAATAAACTTAAGCACATGATGGCACAACTAAACATTAAACACATATTATCTCCCTCTTCAGCGATTAACAAATATCTGAATTGTGATGTCACAGTGACAGGCTTTCCAAGAAATGCAAAACATGATGTCAAGGACAGGATTACTTTGTCAAACATTTTCTAGTTTCCTGCACTTTTCTCCAGTAGCATGATGCCTATCTTGTTATGAATGCTATCATTATATTGTTATGTACAGTAATCTAAATGGAAAGGAGTTTAAATTTGCTTTTAGAGTGGCAGTATTACTTCACAGTTCCTAGAGATATCTGGCTTAAAACACCGTTAAGTTCTCAAACTAATATATTTTACAGTATATTTGTTCTGGGATATTTGCATTAGTAAAATGTTCAGTTCAGTTCTGGGATATTTGCAGCCTCAGTCAGATATTTAGTATGGTAAAAGTTTAGAGTCGGATGCCCTTGGATATTTTTGGCAATTTTTCTCATGCCAACAATGGCACCAAGAAATGTTTCCACGATGGCTGTCGCTCATAACACGAAAAACATAAGTTGCAAAAGCAGCAAAATTACTCACCTTGTTTGTTCTTTGTTACATCTCATCATCGGTGCCAAATGATTGTGACACATAGAATTCTATTATTTAATTAATATAATCCCGGAATGGGCCCTTTTCTTCCTGATCAGAGAACAGGCAATCCAACATAAATTCCGTAAAGTAGGTGTCAAAAGTGTCATCTGATGACTTGCGAAATTCCAGCATACATACCCTCAATGGTGTTGGTATAGGCACCACTTTTGGAATTTTTGTTAGTCTGCAACTAGTTTCACTTGGAAGTCCTGATTACCGAGACAAACATACACTTTTCAGCAGGCTTAGATTACCGTGGTTTCGAGTAAAATTTTTCAAGAAATGAACAAAGTCCCTTTCGTGCGATCTTCTACTCCCTTTTTGAGTACCACAGAACACCCACTTTCTAGTCACCCTTCTACTCCTATTATACACAGTCCAGTCACATTAATGTGACCACCACGTACTTTCCATGTCAGAGTTAAATAACCAATCGCAGAAGGCAGGTGGCAGCACAGTGCAGCTGAGCGTATATAAAGGGTGTGTGAGGGCTTCGGAAAACATTTCAATCGTTGGCGTAATGCAGAAACGAAGGGGTTTTTCCGACTTCCAAAAGGGCATGATCATTGGCTTTCGGGCCAAGGGTGGAAGCATTTCCGAAACGGCTGAGTTTGTGAACTGTTCGCGTGCCGCCGTGGTAAAAGTGTACCGTGCATGGCAAAATGGGACTGTCCAAAATCAGCGACGTGGCAAATGTGGTGCACCACGGGCCATAGATGACAGAGGCGAACGACGGTTGCGGAGATGCGTTCGGGCAGATAGACGGGCTACCGTTGAGCAACTGACCACCAAAATGAACCAAGGGGCTACCAAAAGTGTCTCCCAAAGTACTATTCAGCGAACATTGCTGCGTCTGGGCCTCCGAAGCAGACGCCTGGTTCGTGCACCTATGCTGACTGCTGTTCATCGACGGCGAAGGCTAGAATTTGCACGCCAGTACAGCAGCTGGACGTCCACTGAGTGGCGACAGGTTGCGTTTTCGGATGAATCGCGTTTTATGCTCCATCGGACAGATGGACGTTGGCGTATAAGGCGTGAAACCTCTGAAAGGAACCACCCTGCAACCATTGCCGGAACGGTCCAAGCTGGAGGCGGGAGCATTATGGTCTGGGGAATGTTTTCCTGGCATTCTCTAGGTTCACTGATCATTGTGGAAGGCACAATGGATCAATACAAGTACGCATCTGTCCTTGCGGACCATGTTCACCCCTACATGCGCATTGTTTTTCCTCAGGATGATGGCATCTTCCAGCAGGACAATGCGAGGTGCCATACAGCTGCCAGTGTACGTGCGTGGTTCGAAGAGCACCAGGATGAGTTTACCGTCCTCCCCTGGCCAGCAAACTCACCTGACTTAAACCCAATCGAGCATCTGTGGGACCATCTCGATCGAGTTGTTCGCGCCATGGATCCTCAACCGCGTAATCTAGCGCAGCTGGTACGGCATTAGAGTCGGCATGGCTCAACATCCCAGAGAACACCTTCAGGGACCTATGTGACTCTCTTCCTGCAGTCTCGCAGCAGTCCGCTCTGCGAAAGGTGGTTATTCTGGCTTTTGACAGATGGTCACATTAATGTGACTGGACTGTGTACTTCCTTTTGCCAAACTTGCTCTCATCAGTCTCTACAATATCTGGATTGTTAATCATTTCACTCTTTTTTTTACCATACATCCGTACACACTTCTCCACAAAATTTCCTCCAGTCAAACCTAGTTTTATTCGAACAAACATTCATAAGCAGATTTCCAGCTTCATATACTCAGAAATAATATCAATTATGCTCATCGTGCTTACTTCAAACCATGTACCCTTCCTTACAGACCTCTTATAGTGATGAGCAATTGATCCTTTGCCATGACAAACCGACTCACATCCAATCAATTCTTACATTTGATCTGACACATCTCTCTCGTACAAACTGAAAATTCATACCGAGAATTAATTAAACCTTCACTCAAACATCAATCAAAATAGCTTTCTTACCCTTTCGCTCTAAATCATGAAAAAGGAGTAGAAACGACATCGTAATTAACGTTCATA
This sequence comes from Stegodyphus mimosarum, assembly GCA_000611955.2. Lineage (NCBI taxonomy): Eukaryota > Metazoa > Arthropoda > Arachnida > Araneae > Eresidae > Stegodyphus > Stegodyphus mimosarum. The sequence continues at coordinate 247,977 of KK120226.1, forward strand.
TAACGAAGCTATTACGCCTAGATACAGAGATGTGTGCATGTGCTATCGTACCTCTTCAGAAGTTATATGATGAAGCAGAAACTAATATTCGATCCCTGGAAACTTAAAATATACTATGGGAAGTTTTAATCATTTATTTTACCATTTTAATGAAACTGATTCTGGATGAGAAGAGCTTTAGAATACAGTAGGAAAAGGAAATCTTACGGAACAATTAGAAACAGCCAGCTAATGAAAACCAATGGTAAATTAATGGCAACTCAATTACTAAACTAAAAAGTTCTAATTAGGTTAAACTTCAGAAAAATACTGGCACATAAGATAAAAGAAATGGTTGCCATAACACTGAGGGGAACAGAGTGCATACTTCCAAACCCTATCCCACATTTTGAATTTTTTATGTCACAGAAATATCAACTAGTTTTACGTGGTAAATAGAAGTTGGCATACCCCACTTACATTACTGCAGCATGCGCTTTCGAATGAATCGTGTGTATAACAGCTGATTTTGTGTTCTTCTTCACAGAGATTTCCTTAATTTCTTATGACTGAAAATTTACGCGAAATCTTAAATGAATGGATACTGTCTGCCTAACAAAATTACTAAATTAAAATTTATACATGAGGAAATGCAAATAATTCTTAATTACCAAATACTTCATTGTTTCAATGAAGTTTTCAAACAGTTTGACACAGCATGGAGATGAAACACGCAGGAGTTCATCCACCAATCAAGTAACACCCAAGATGTCTACCGATTGCTAAACAGGAGGAGATACGTCAAATTTTATTTAATCTTTCCTGCAACTAAATACAACTAGGCCAAACAGGAGGTATTAAGAAAACTTCTAAAGAACATGCAAGAAAGCGACGTCATCGAGCATTCAGCAAGTCTTTGGGAAACTTCCATTGTCCTAGTCAGAAAGAAAGCTGGTTCAACTAGATTTTCTGTTGACGACTGTCGTTCGAATAAAGTTACGAAGAGAGTCAACTAATCTCTTCTTAGAACTCATGACATTCTGGATACTTTTTCTGGAAGCACGTGTTTTTGATGCTTGATTTAAAGAGATCTTGACATGTAGAGATGCACCCTGATAACCAAGAAAAGACAGCATTTACTACCGTTAAAAAGAAACAAAGAAACAGGCAACTCAATTTGATGTGATTTGGATTATTTAACTTTCAGTGGAGAATGTGCTGAGAGGTCTTTCAACTTAATATTACTTGCAACTAATACTTTATACAATCTACTAGCTGTTGGAAATGTTACATAAATTGTACTCGATTTTATTAAACAAAATCGAATTTTTATTACCTTTCTAAGTATTACAGAGGCGAAAAAAGCAATACATATTTAGTCATAAGGTATAAGGAATATTATGTTAATTAACCAACTTTTTATCATTTTGATCTTTACTATTTTTTATTTTCAATTATCCCTTATTAGGTTGCAAATGAGTTTAAAAAGTATTTAAGACGAGAGATATCGGCAGTGACACTTGCAGCTTTACTTTTTATCACCCAGATAGCCAACATTAAAGTTCAGCTACCTTAATATGCCCAGTCCCGTTTTTCAAACTGTAAATTCAACTTTATGTTACTTTAACTTCTGCAGGTGGTGCAGTTTTAAATGTATGCACAAGTTGTGCTTTCTGTTCTATTCTAGGTTTATTTAAAACCTTCATAAGACCTTGTTGTATACTTTCAGATGCAGAATTAACTTTTACCAGTCTTATAGGGACTGAAGGATTTTAAACTAATATTACACAATTAGGACCCTATAACGCTAGCCATTCAAATATTTTGTTACGTAACATTTTTTTCACCTTAAAAATATGAACCTACAATACAACAGAAGGTACATACTTATCTTTTGACAAATAGGGTAAGCAGCAATAGAATTTATCACTTGCATCTTCTATAAATGTTCTCTTGCAAAATGTGCAAAAAATGTCATATGTTGCCGAATTTCAAAGGTATGCGTTCAATGAAAAACTGCATTTATTCAGAAAATTTTAGGGTTGCCAGTAAGTACTGCTACATATTGTAGAAATTCATTCTAATTAACAGAGTGCATAAACTTGAAGTTATGGAAAAAACACTTGGGGGGGGGAATCAAAGTTAATACAAGTTCTATTTTGGTGTTGGGCAGCCATTACTTACATTTTTTTGCCCCATGCACCATCTTCACCATTGATAGACAATCATTAACCCCTTCTGTAAAACTCGAAAAATACATACATATATTTATTTTTAATGTGTTTTATGAACTGAACAAGACAACAATATAGATAATGTTGACAAATATCTAAACTTAATAAAAGCATTTTATATTCATAAAGTAAAACTATTCAGTTTTACTTTATGAATATAAAATGCATAAACACATAAACAAATGGCTGACTCCATTCCCACTAATTGAGAAACCTGTTCTAGAAAATTTTATAAATTTCACGTATGAATTATAATTAAATACTATTAAAAGTTCTTATTAAAAACATTCCTTTTGTTGATAATCTCTTTAGAAATCAGCATGCACAATAATCTGCAACATGCATTTCCAAGACTTCATATAAGAATATGCAACATACTTACTTTCAAAGTTTTCTACCCTTTCAGGATGGGCATGACATACACATCATCTGCAAACTGCATTTTACAATCACATGTGTCATTTATGAAAAGCCATTTAACCTTATTCTTACCACATATGAATTTTTTGACAGAATATTTAATTAGCATCTTTCTTTGCCACCAGATATAATCCTATGCCTATTATGGTGGAATTTATCTAGCCTGGAAGATGCCGACCTTCATTCTGTGTAGTATTTTTAATTTTTGGTATTTTGTTTCGGAATCAAAGTGGAAATTATGGGCTGACTAATTTTAACAAACAGCTAGCTGGCTGTTAACTATGTAAGCTGATACAAACACATGGGGATGTTTTCAATATTTTGTTTATTCCTGCCAATAAATTTAACTTATGAAATAAGGAGATAGCATTACAAGTGATCCACTAAAGGAAAGCACTGCATTCTGTTAGCACACCACCTTCCAAGAAAACAGTTTGGTGACCGAGGCGCCCACAGCGAAAGGGTTAATATCAACGCACTTTGTATGCCCCATTTCTAATAAAATGGTTCATCTTCCAACAGTCATGTAATCATTCAAAAAGAATTCCAAATTTACTTTTAAATCTCTGAATGGCATAACCGCATTTTATATGATTTGCTGCCACTTTGTATCTTTAAAACATTTTGCTCTTTTTATTTCTCCCACTCATTAGGATGACACATGAAATTATATAGATCTAGCAACTGAGTTCTTCCTTAGCAGACCAAAAAAGCCGTTTATTGGGAGGATAATAATTTTAATATCATCCATATGGAAGTATCAGATTAACTGATTATTTGTAGAAAAGTAAAGTTACAAAACTTCCAATGTATTAACGATATTTAGAATTTTCCTTAATTAAGCCAACACTGCATATTTGCATTGATGATTGAATGTATATTTATTGACACATTATTTTGTTAATATGATTCGAGGAAGAGAGCTGTTGAACAAAGATGTTTATGACAGACATATTTATAATTAAATCTACATTTTTCAGTATACCGAGAAGCATTTTAGTAGTAGCAGATTCTGGATGTAAACTGAGAAATAATTACATTTTATGGCTAAATTGCTAAACTTATGCCCTATTCGCCCCCCTTTTTTAACTAATTATATCATTTGAAAATCAAAATTATGCAAAACCTTTAATTTCCAAAGGACACGGTTACAGTGAGTATAATAAATGAAAAAAAGTGATGGATAAACTACAGGCAACTGCCATATTATTTTTTTAAAAGAAACTTACCAAAAGTTGCCAACTGGCAATATTTTGGTACAGTGCCTAATATCTCAATAATAGGTATTGTAATCGAATAAAATGTAATTGGTCACTATTGTAACTGTATCTATGCCTTCCAATAATTTCATAAAGCAGAAAGTACCAGAAATATCTCCGGGCAGGTGAAAACTATATAAGGCCTGAGAGCGCACCTGCTATCAGCAGTCGCTGTTGCGAGTTGTTAGCTCAGCATGAGAGAGAGTACTGAGATATCTCCGAGTTAGCTCCACTTTTTAGATGTGCTCTGCACTGCGTTTAACGTTCTTAGTATGCAGTGTAACTATTGATTGTACTCCCGTGATATTGGGGAGAGTTACATGACTATTTTTGTGGAAGGTTCCAGAACTTTGCAAAGTGTTTCATTTGATAATATAAACTTTAGAACCTATCATGGGAAATGTGTGCATTCACACAGAATAGTATCTTCATTTCTACTTCCCTATAATTTGAATTTCACTTATTCTTATATTTGTACTCCTTACACCTTATATTATCAATAATTAGAGAAACTGAATGTGCCGCTGAAATTGTAGATTGAATGTCAGTTTGTGTTTGCTTTGGCATGATGGGCCAATTCTTGTAATTAAGCTGGTGTAAAGTTCAACAGTCAGAAGAGAAAAGTTAGGCATGGCCTTTGCAGATAACTTGCAAAAGCTTGTCTTAGTACAGAGAAAACGTCACTATTTGAAAAAATCCACATTAAAATTTACAGGAGCTCATTCTCTAAATTCACTAGAAAGTAGAAAATTCTGGAAATATTTAAATTAATTTCCAGAACCTGCACCTAAGAAGTTAAGGGGAAAATTATGTACAGAAATATGGTGTTTGAAGTAATTTTTGACAATGTAATATGCCTATTGATTAAAAATATAAGGAGATATAGATAAGTTAACTACAAGATTCCAACAAAAGAAGCAAAACTCAGAATAATAAAACTATACTTGTTTAATGAAATTCAGGTTCAGAACACAACATTTCTACATAAATTTTATTATTTCCTGTTTCTACATTAATGAACATCAAGGCAAAGACAAATCTAGAATATTTCCAAGAAAAACATATTTAATTCCCTTTCAAATCTGAGAAAATATGGCAAAGGGCTTCAGGTAAAAATCCATTTGCAAAAACACAAACTTCTTATTAAATTGCCTATGACACTGTCTGTTTTAATGGAACTGATAAAAACTCAAAAACAATCAGCCTTTACATAATATACATGGCCGGAATCCTCCGCAGAGAGGTACAGTTTTTCAGGAAAAGTTAAATCTTTTTAAATTCTATCAGCTTCCAAAGTATAATATAACTTGCAATTTTTTTTTACACAATGATGTTCATGATATTCATATCAGTTATAAAATCATGAAATAAAAAATATACAAACAGAAAACAAATGGCCATTGATGAACAAATTATTACATATGAAAAAATTTACACAATGATGAACAACCTGAAACGTAAGCACACTACTACAGCAAAAATTTCACAATACATAAAAGAAAAAGGGTTACTTTTAATACTTTGTTTTAGAATATAGATGAAAACATTTTTATCTTTTGACTCCGGATCATGGTTACATTAAAGCTCATGAATAAAATATTCTTGCTTTACATAAAATTATTCAAAAGAGAATGCTAAATAAAACTGATTTCTAACCTGTATATGCATAAATAGAATGAATTAAAATAGAAACAAATACAATTAAGACTGCATTTATATGGATAAAATTTACTAGATACATGAAAAGGCAAATATGTCATTTTGCAACTAAATTAAGTTCTGCTACCAAGACTGACATATTAACATGAAAAGACAAAAGCAGATACACATCCTAAAGTAAGTCTGTGCAAATAACCCTTAATTTCTTTCATACAAACAGATATGCTTTTCAAAAATGAAGGAATCGGTGAGATAAAACACAAAGCATTAAGAGCTTTAAAAGAAAAATTTCACAAATTAAAGTTATCGGAAGCGGAAGGGGAGGAGTTGAATGTACATCAGAATATACTACTTCTTTTTGACAGGCCCGCGGGGAGGTGTGACTGGTCGTCCCGAATTGAGCCCTCCATACTGGTATTTGGCTTTTTTCTCAGAGGGCTTCAAAATCTGCAATAAAGAAAATGTTAAACAATCTATATTAAAAAATGTAAAACATACGGAATAAAAAAATTATACACAGCTGCATTAACACAAAAATACATCAGTGCCAACTTTGCATTTCATTATTTCTCATACTCAGCAATTCATTATTAAAAGAATTACGAGCATTCATGCATTCATTTTTAATAAAATATCACATCATATGTGAGCTTTTCGACTGAGTGAGTTCTGAGTGCTTTCAATAAGGTCATCTTTAGAAATAGAAAAGTAATCACCCAAAAACTTATCCACTATCACATTAATTCAATGTCTACTCTTCTGGTACCGAGACTGGATTTAAAAATATATATGACGCATGTATAGATGGATGGATGTGTTCATACATGCATGTATACATGTATGTACATATATATGCAATGTGTCCATAATTAAAACTTGAAATTTGCGAGCGATCTGTAGCAAAAATTATACAGCAGAATTGCATGAAAATTAGGTAATCGTAGAATGATATGATGGTAATTTTATCGGGAAGGGGGGGGGGAGTTTCAAAAACCACCCCTCGGTGGCGCATCTTAGCTTTATTTAGAATCTATAAACAATCTACAAAAGTTTACAAATCTTACTGGATATGATGTTCAACATTGTCTGCTACCATCTGGAAGCGCAAAATTGCATGTTTGACTATTGAAAGCGGCATGAACTGGGGAATGTTACGCACATGGCATTATATGCTTTCTGTAAGGTTGGATAGAGATGTGATGGGATAATGGTAGACCATAGCCTTGAGGCATCCCCACAACCAAAAGTCGCAAGGATTCAAATCGGGGGATGCTAGGAGGCCAACTTGTAGAAAATTGCCGGCTGATGATTCTGTTGTCACCGAAATGGCCGCGAAACACTTGTTTCACACAACAGGTGATTTGTGGAGGAGCACCATCCTGCATAAACACTGTGGTTTCATCAGATAGCCTTGCCTGAAGAGCCGGCATAACGGACTGCTCTAATAATGAAGCGCATCACTGACCGCTGACAGTGCATGTTACAGGCCATGCGGCACTGTGTTCTTGGGGAGGGGAAAGGACCCACAATGAAGGTTGCAGTAAAGCCGCACCAAACCATTGCATGCAAAGAGTGTAATGGAATTTGTAGGAATTGATATGGGTCTGTAGCAGCCCAAATACGGCAATTGTGTACCTTTCTTGCCAGAATGGAGGTGGATGCTGCTTGGCCGTGGAACATCTTATGGGGAGACGAGGCTCGCTTTTACCTGAATGGAACTGTGAATACAAAGAACTGCCGAATTTGGGATGACAAATCACCAAACGCAGTCACAGCAATTCCCTTACATTCACCAAAGGTAACTGTTTGGTGTGGGTTCACAGCAGAATTTATCGTAGGTCCATTCTTCTATGAGAACATTACCCTGACAGGACCGGAAACCTGTTCTGTTAGCGAAGAGAAATATCGCCACATGATGAACAGCTTTGTCATTCCGGCATTTCAGCAAAGACAATGCCTGGGGGAAATCATTTTCATGCAAGATGGAGCCCCTCCACACGTTGCTGTACAAGTGCAACAGATGGTACGACAGAAATTCACAACAGAAAGAGTCATTAGCTGGTACTTTGCAACTGCATGGCCACCTTGGTCGCCTGATCTTACCCCATGCGACTTCTGGCTATGGAGTTACCTGAAGTCCAAGGTCTATCAAGGAGCAGTCCAGGACCTGGCTACGTTGAAGGATAACATATCACGGACTGTACGGGAGATTTCTGCAGACATGTTACTTTCTGCTCTTGTGCACAGAATGCAATATGTGGTCCACAACAGCGGCAATATTGAACCTCATTTGAATGCAAAATAAAAGGTAATTTCCGTATTAATTTGCATTTGTTAACACTCGTTTTCTATTATACAGCGCCAAATATTCCCCTAGCGGTGACTTTTGGAACTAATTTGTTTTTTCGCGGAATCCTTCGTCCCCTGTCTTGTTTAATCTTCCTACAAAACATGGCGTCATTTTCACAAATAGATCGTGCTACAGAATACTGTGAGCACTGTCAGTTTAATTATGGCCATCTGGTATTTTTGTTCAACATTTGACTAACCACCAATGCGTTTTGCATGCCAACAGTAAACATTAAAAAAAATTCTGATGGAACAACATTAGCTTGTATCTACATTATGATTTGCCTCACTGGTAGTTGTGAATGCACGCTTCAGTTTGCTGACAAGTAGAGATAGAAATGGGTGGAACACCCAAAATTCACTATTAGTTGTACAGTCATAGTCTTGCACAGTGTTGATAAGGGAGAATACTCCTAGGGAGTCCAAGCTCTTCCAACCCTCCTTCCCTACCACAAACCTCTTGAGAGGAAATTTGGGTGTATTTTGAATATCCCTTGCCACACAAACAGTAAATTTTTTAACAAATGCCATTTGTCTTGTGGTAACTGTAGCACTTCTTTCTATTAGCATCTTAAGATTTCCCAATAAAACAGGAAAAATAAAATTTTATCAGCAATGCTGCAATATATATATATGTCCCATAAAAAAAAAAAGAGTCACGTGAGAAAATACTGATAATGAAAGGGTTAAACATGATCATTCCTAAAATTTATTATTTTCCTGTTCCTTTCGGAAATATATTTTGTGCTGAACATTTACTAGCAGTTGCTTTATTGTCACTAAATCATTTCCCCTCCCAGGTATTTGTTGAGCAGTGCATATTCATATCAACATGCAAACATTAAATAATAATAATAAGTCACATATTTATCAACGTATGTTGCTATGTAACATTTTGCAAAAATTTAGCAAAAACCTAAAAACCTGTATATATGGTAAATTTAAAATGCCTTATAAATCCATATATATATATATATCAACAGAAGTTTGAATAACTGGTCATCTAATTTAGAGCTGAAGATGAGTGACAAATCCTCATCCAGTCATTATAAAAATTATGCTATGGCAATGCCATGGACAGAACAATATATTTTCTATAAGGCAGATGATGATATTAATCATGAAACAGAGGACAATGTCATTCATATAGATTTCACTGCAACTGAGAGTTTTCAAAAAGTTCTAAGAAATTCTAAATCGGAAAAATTTGATTAATGTACAGAAAGATTAAATAAAACACAAAAATATTTTTTCATTTAATTTAAACCATCACATTTATTAATTCAATTGTTCATTTTAATTATGAAATTATTTTGTATTTGCAGATAAGCCAATTTTGAAATTTTAATAGTAACAATCCTTGGCATATACACGAATATTTTATACTTTTCAAATCTAAGTTTTTTTCCCCCCTAATTTTAGAAGTTTATTAAGCATGTCTGTATATTTGTACATCGGTTGCTGCTGAATATACCTATATGCTACCTGATAGCTATAAACTCACCTGAAAAGAGCACATTAGTGTCTCATCAACAGACATCATACCACCGGCATTGTCAAATTCTCCACAATAATTGGGTGCAGAAAACAGTGTAACCAACTGTCGTTTTGCAAAGAATTCATAACCATCTTCCACTACCTGTAAAGTATTAAATATATTTAATGTTACAATCATTACAAAAACTGAGAAGGAATACAAAATATTTCTCTTGATTATAAGAGAAGATACAAAAACCGAGTCATGAATATTGATTTAAAAAAAAGCTTCTGGATTTTTCATTTATTATTATATGGTAATTAAAAAGAGAAATACATATATCAGAGTAATATATAATAATCAAGAGTACACTTTGTGTGTATTATAGATAGACAATACAGACACGCAGTGTCATCTTGATTACTAGGTTTGCAGATAATCCAAGTACGGCACTGACCCCGCACTCAATGGAAGTGTGTATACAAAACAAGCATGCCACATCGGAAGATGTTCTAAAAACTGCGGAACTGTGTCTTTATGTTTAGTTTCAACTATTACCTTGTGCAATTCGTTCTGTACGTGCACAGTCAAAGACATCAATCATTTCAATTAACCACCGGGACTTTTTTTGTTGGGGCATATTTATTTTATTAATATTTAAAAAATTCATTCAAAATTTGCCTATGATGTGGGGTCAGTGGTAGGTATCTTAATGGACTTCGGCAGCATATACCAGGGTGGGCCAGTTGCTTCCCAATATTTTCCCTTGATACCACCAGATGCTTGGAAGGGGGTAAATGGCACCAAATCAATGCTGATGGTGCAGAAGTGGCCACTTTTATGATCGTGTGATCCTTGCGCCATTTGTGTTCCTGGGATAGCTTGACCCTCTGTGACGGTAGACTATCCCTTCCAAGGTCTACTGTCACCAACACCGAGCAACTACCATGTTGCTCCTACAGAGGTGGCAGCCGATATACCTGTTTGACCAACCTGCTTTTCTAAGGCCTACTGTATGTCTCTTCTCAAAGTCAGATAACTGTTCGTAATGCCACCAGTTACATCTTAGAGGCATGTCTAGTCATAATGCCATTCATCCAAGTCAATAGGTTCATTTGAAGAGCGCTACAACACAAGCAATCACACTTTTAAACTCTCCTAGTGGCACATCTCATATGCATACAGTGCGCTTACCCGTCTCATTGCTGTTGAAATTTAAATCATTTGCATATCTCTTACCAGACTACATTCCTGCCGAGTTTTATGATTGTGGTTCAATTTCTTCTTGGGTGTATATATTTTTTGTGACATCGTACTTTTGGTGAAGACTCTTAAAATATGGATTTTGACAAAGACTATTAAAATATGGACACTGTTAAAAATGTGATGCATGAATTGCTGGGCATAACCGTTTTAACACATCATCTCACTTGGCAGTTTTAGTAAGCAATAAGTAACATGTTATTAAACTGTGACTGATTTAAAAAAAAAATTGTCCATTACTCATGAAATAATTTTTGTACCTCCATGGCTCATGCATATATGTTTTCCATATTTTGCCATTACATTCATCTTTGAGGTATAAAGCTATCATTGTCCCTAGTTATTCACTCGTCTAAAATATTTGATTTCCATGCTTGAAAAGTTTAACTGAGAGAAAAGAATGGTTGCAAATGTCTCCAAAAATCACATTTATATTTATTCATCTTTACTAGACAGCCCTATTTATTTTCCCATAATTTATAAAACATGTGGGTGATTTAAAATATCTGGTAAAAACGTAAAGCAGGCAGAGTGGATTGAAATAAGCAAATTTTGTTACGGAATTATGCATGGAAGTGGCGTTAAGGTGGTACAAGATGATGTTGGGCAGTAAGTAAAAGAATTCTGCTAGTGTAAAACGTCATTTCCCATGAGAATTTTCAGCGGTATGCATAACTACATGAATGGACAGCTCACAAATATGCATTTTATCTCTGGGACTGCAGATCATCTACTCAAAGGAATCACAAAGAACGATTTATTGAGTATTTCCTTTGGGCAACGGCTTTCTCCAACCACAATCACACACATAAAAAGTAATCAGTAAGCTCCATGTTTATGCAGCGATGTACACCACTCGAAATTTGCATGGCGAATGATGATTTATATCAGCAGTACTCACATCAGTAATACTTAATAACATTACAATAAATTTACACACATGAATTTTAGAGATATATATTCAAGAACTATGGTACTTACTCCTTGACTTTAAACATGGATTATTCATATCTTTCCTTTAAAATAAGAAAACATGCACAATAAAAAACAGTTGCTATCAACTTTATTAGATTCTGTTACGCTTCAGAATACTCAGACACACATTTTTTTGCTTTTAGTGTGGTTCAATAACATCAGTTCGGTTGAAATCGTGGGATTCAAATGCATTTGAATGAACTTTTTTATTTATTTATATATATATATATATTAAAAAAAAAAGGACTTGAAAATTTTTGCTATACTAGCTCTTAACCAATGTAAGTACTGAGGGGTTTTAAACTTACACATATTTTCAAAGCATCTATAGCCCTTCTCTCTCTCACACACAAGCATGCACACAAAAAGAGCTCTTATCTGCTCAACTTTATTCTGCCAGTTCTACTTACACAGATTTCATTACAAAATAAGTTTATTTCAGTCTGTTCCTTACATTTCTGCCAGATAATTTTGAATTGCGGTATGTAAGAGACACCTATATCAGGAAATTACAAAGATTGCAAAATGGTAAAAGCAGCAATAAAAATGTTTTAAGAATTACCTGGTGAGCTCTGCATATCAGATCTAAATCATGACGATTAAGAAACTTGCTAACTACATCTGCACCAAAAGTAAATGACACACCACGATCATTTTCTCCCCAACCTTGAACATCCTTGTCAGGATCAGACCACAGCAAATCACACAGCAACCCTATGAATTACATAAAAAAGGTCAGCAAAAATATACTACAAAATTATCAAATATTTGATGACAGTAACAGTAAAACTTCCACACCTGTATCAGGAACATCCGTAGGTCTCATAATTCGCCTAATTTGTTCCATAGATTGCAAATCTGGTGATAGGCCTAAAACACCAAATTAAAATAATGTAATATATTATTTAGACCTCATAAAAATTCAGTGAATTTTAAAGTTTTTCTACGATTTATAAATATTTCACATGAAACTCATAAATAATGTGATAAAGTGATTTCCACAGATTACAGAAACATATTCAAATTAGTGAATACACATATTTTTTACACAATTTTACTTTAACTGTAGAAAAAGAAAACTATGATTTAGACCATGTTTCCCTTATTCCGATAAATAAGCATAACATTTCCAGGATTCCAACAAAGAAAAACTAAAAAGCTGAGAAATTAAGCAGCAATATTTTTCATTATTGCTTCTAAAGTCTAGATAGAAATCAAATTATGAAAATTACCAGAATCTTTATTAGATTATTTAACGATATAATATTATGATGTTAATTAATTATATATTATAATTAGTGCCAGACGTTTGTCTCAATTTTCCCCTTACCACATATTTTTTAATATAAGTTGATCCACGTTTAAGATGAAAGTGTTTTTTAATTCGAAAATGTTCCAAATATTCAAAACCCATATGTAAGTTGAAATGTGTGTGTGTAAGAGAGAGGGGGATTTGTAATATTAAAACATGCCAAAAGGAGGGCAAAAATATCACTAAGTAGGTGAAATGGGTGGAATATTTTTTGATCAAACTGCTGTAAAGTTAAACACAAGATGTGAACGACGATATTTTTAACTATGGTAACCCTATCTGATGCTAGCACATTTATCCCATTCATTTGTTGTCTTGTATACAATTTGTGATATCTCTGCTAGTCTTGTTTTCTGTACTATTTTTTGTCCAAAAAATGAGCAGGAAGAGAAAATCTTACGCAGCAAATTTTAAACTATAGGTCAGGGGTTCTCAACTCTATGCCCGCACAAACCATGGCACCTGCCAATCGTTTAACGTGTGCCCGACACAGTGCGATCACAATAAAAATGTTTTAACTTTCAGTAAATTCTATTTGAAAGTTTTTTTTTATTTTTAATGAAATAGAGATTGCGACTATCACAGATACAGGCACAAAGCAAAATGCAACCAATCTTTTTTTTTTTATGTGCATGTATTATTAACTCTATTCAACTGTAAATTCACCTTTTACAAAGTAAATGGTGCCTGCCATCCAACAGATATTCTAGAATGTGTTCTTAGGGGAAAAAGGTTGGGGATTCCTGCTATAGGTGATTTCATTTGTTGAAAATTCTAACAGTATGACTGCTTGGCATTTCTCCATTAATCAAAAGCAAATATGAGAATGAAGAAAAAAATATTTGAATTAACAGCAATGCAAAATAAAAAAAACAGCACCTGATCACCAGCCTATGTGAGGAAAAATCTGCAACATGGATTCCAGAATTGAGAAGAATGGTTTCATTGTAATTAACACACCTATTGCAAGGTGCAGAACATGATGAAGTACCCCGAATTATCTTAAGTCGGTCTAATTCATTACTTTGTAGGTTTGTTTAATTCTGTTATGAATAGGCACAATTTATGCATAACAGCTTACAAAAAACTCCCTTCAGAACAAAAAATTGAAGCATGTGATAAAACTATAGAAAGAATAAAGTTTCCAGTTGTGTCATATCAACTATATGGATGCGACGCGCATACCATTTGATCTGCCGCCAATTAACCCTATAGATACTGAAGATTCTAAGACTATTTTCAGGAAGACCACGACCCACAAAAAATGTCCATTTTACAGTAGTCCTAAGAATAAAATCACAGTTTCAAAAGTAACACAAATAACTTATTTCAAATAACTTATTTCATTTAATATAAATCTTTTTCAAAAACTTAA
>KK120226.1:262300-282730 GCA_000611955.2 Stegodyphus mimosarum
GTTAATCATTTTGCATGCAACTAACAGAAAATTAACTATGCTTTTTGCGAGAAGTCGAACCCCCCTCCCAATACCAGCTTTAATTAAAGTTTAAAATATTCTCAAACTATACACAGAAATATATGCTAAATCCTACTATATATACAATTTAAAAAAAAAAAAAAAAACTCATATATGTAGGTGTGTGTACGATCGTAAGAAAAGCATACTTATCATAAGTACTATCACAAGAAAAACTCTCGCCAGTTAGTCGGTAGCTGTCTGTTGCCACAGAAACGAGCCTTGACCCAGTTTCCATAGGGACGTCTTGAAGATTTACTTTTCAGTTTGCCATCCTGGCACATTTAAAGATGAAATGGCAACCCTTGGTTCACCCCTATTTGAAATATAATAGCCCTGTTGCCACCCACCAGAGACTTAGTACCGTACACAGACAGTATACACCCATCCCTCTGGCCCCTATACAGGCATATACACTTTTGGGTCTGTCAATTGCAATAAAAAGGGAGGTGCACAATATATGTTATAGCAGTACCATGTACAAAATTCCAACATTCTACTGCGCGTTTTTTCGTTATGCGAGACACACATGTACACTGCGCAAAAAAAAGGGGGGGAAGGGGGACATTTCTAATCTCTTCTACTGGGCCCATCGATGAAATTCAAATTGTGTTTTTCACATCTCGAAAGCACGACTTAGGACATATATTAGATTTATATATAGCTTTGATCTACAGGTATTTTGACACAAAACAAGACTTTTTCTGAAATGACATTCCAATTTTTTTCCATATTTTGACTCTACGACTCAAATTATGCCTAAATATTAAATTTTGTAAAATTTGGTGCAAAATTTACGGAGTAATTCAAAAATTTAACTTGGCGAATTTCTTTCAGTTTCAGCTAAGAATAATTCACTGGGCAAACTTCTTAATATGTGACAACCTTTTTTCCTTCCCTCCCATTGTGCAAGGAAGGAAAAAAGTCACATCTTTCCTGCCTTTTTGTGGATGAGAGTTTTTACATTGTGGATAAGAGGGAAAAAAGTCCCATCATTCTACTTTCAAATAATTTTAACAAAGTGCGTAAACCTGATATTCGTTATTATCGCTTTCAACAAATATGCCAAATTTCAAAATGCGCCAATATGTAAATTCAAATATATCTTCGGAAATTTTGAATAAAAAGCTTTAATTTTTTGCAGATATGCTTAGAAATACATCTACTTAAGACAATTGCAAAAATTTTATAAAAATTATTTAAAAATACAAATTAAAAAAAATAGGCAAGTTTTATTTAGTGCCAAGTTAGTGCCGTGCTTTCGAGACATGAAAAATGCAATTGGAATTTCATCAATTGGCCCAGAAGAACGGGAGATATAGAGATGTCCCTTTTCTTTTCTTGCAGTGTACGTACTCATGTATAGACATCAAGCGAAAATATAACGAAAATGGATATTTCAATTGAAAAATGAACCCGCAATTTCGAGATTACAACAGTTCCTTTACTTTCTACAAGAAAGTAAAATAATAATAATAATTATGACACATATTAAAAGATAAAAAACAATAGCATTACCTCCATGGCAACAGAATATTTTTTCATCAATTATAGCAGCAATTGGCAAGCAATTAAAACAATCTGTAAATGTTTTCCATAGCTTTATGTTGTAACGCCTCTTACCTAGTAAATACATTAGTGAATATGTTATACTATATAATAATAATTTCACAAACTACTTATATACTTGAAAAGGGAAAAAAATGCAATTTTATGGTTGTATTACTAGTTGATAAAAATAAAACATATAACTTCAATCTGATTGAAATAAAAAGGTTCAATTACTGATAGATACGTAGATATATTGCTTGGTCCAAATTAAAGCTTACCTTTGTGAAGGAGGGATATTCCTAGGATGAATTTAAGAACAGCCTTTTATTTAGCCATTACAAACAGGAAATCTACATACACACGGAAGCGGAATTTTTCACTATCAAAATGCACCTCAACCTACATGACTGATGATAGCAGATGCATGGTTACATTGCTTCTTCATTTCATGCCTTTCAGTTTATGGAAGGATTCACAGGAACATTTTGCATTTGTAATCTAACGAATTTATCTAAAAAATTACATATGTATACTTTGGGCTTCATAAGCAACCTACATTACATATTTATTTTAAAATGCAATTTTTATTCCTTCATATTTTCTAGCCATTTATACGTATATACATGTAATGATATTTTTAAATTAATTAAATTCTAATCATATAACGTGTTGGCAATTCTCTACCTAAATTGCATCCCTGTTCCTATTTTTTGGTGAAGTCCTTTCTTTCTTATAAATTATATTAACCTCTTGGCACTCGCCAAACTCATAAATCTGTCATATTACATAAAGTTCTTATAGAACACTCTTACTGGGAAGACATTGTCCCCTCATGATCTCAATTAACATCGCTGACTGGATGAGTACCATGACGAACCCAATTCTATAAATAGGGCTACTCCTCGATGTACAGAGAGGAATGCTTGGGAGATCGATAAACGTATAAATTATTATTCAAAAATTTGTTTCCTCCCTGTTGCCCCGGCTGCACAACACCAATAATGTATGAGGATCAACATTACATACATATATTGCTTGTAAACTTGAAGAGTTTTACATATATATTTGCTCTCTTACTAATCTTTCCATTATTTAAAATTATTAAGTACTGAATGCCATTAAGTTATCTGTTTTTTAAACTAATTAATAAAAATATGTTTGAATTGCTTAAAGGCTCCTATATGAAAGAAAATGCTGATTTATATCTGATTGAATGGATATGAACATTAAAGCCTACAACATACGCTATTTATACAGGATTAGACACACCATACACAAAAATCTAAAGGGACTTAACATATACATAAGATAACATATTAACTAATATTAATGAATTCAAATATTTATAATATCTAGCTTCATATTTCATGTATAGTTGCCATATTCAATGATATAATAAAAATTCATAAATTAAGCATTTCAAAATTTATGAATGAAATTTTAATTCAATGAATAATTAATTAAATTTCAAAAACTTACATTCATCATAGAAGCCATAAATTCTATTGATGCTAGCACATTCATGATTTCCACGAAGGAGGAAAAAGTTTTCAGGATATTTAATTTTATATGCTAAAAGTAAGCATATGGTTTCAAGAGATTGTTTTCCTCTGTCCACATAGTCACCTAAAAATAGATAATTTGCTTCTGGGGGAAACCCACCATATTCAAAAAGTCGCAAGAGATCTGTGTATTGTCCATGAATATCACCTTCATAAAAGATAAAAAGAGAAAATAAAAATTCAGTTATTTAAAAATATATACAAATTTTTCAAATACATTCAATTTATCAAACAAAATTAATACATCATGACAATTTATCCCTTTGATTAATTGTCACTGATTTTACAATGGATGAAGTTTTAAGAGTGGCTCTATAACAGAAGCTTGATGTAGTTTGATCATCACAAAGTCTCGAGTGGCATTCTGTCTAAACATTTAGAATATGCAAAGGGCTGTCAAGTATGTGCAGTAGTGTAAGAGAGGTCACATAAGAGTTTGCTTTTAGTCAGGGAGGGAATTTATATTGAAAGAGGGTAAGTCCCTGTGTCATTGTGGATCTTGTTGACAGTCGGCATTTGCAATTTTGATTCAAATTTGCAGAAATAAAGGCACAAATTCACACTGATTTATAACCTTAGAAACAATAAAAATTTTAATTTGTTTTCATAATATATGAATTTATGTGAATAATGCATACTTTGTTGCTTACTTTTAAAAATTAAATCTCTTAAAAATAATGGAATTATATTGTTTAGTGGAATTATTCTTTTCGCAGCCAAGGGGAAAAAAGTCAACAGGTTTCCACTCCATCTCAGCGGAATCTTCTCTGATAGTAGTTTAATTAATGTGACATTTGCCAGCACTGCAATCTTTTACGCAAGAATTTTTCTTCTTTCCAAAATCCAAATATGTATAATAATGCACATAGATTTCATCCCAAAAATCAAAAAGAAATATAATTTACTATTATAATTGACGAAATAACTAAAATCCTTTATTTATCGTATAAGTATTATGCTTAATTACTAAGAATTTTTTTTTAGTGTGTATTTATAATGCAGATAAATTTTAGCTCAAAGATAACGATGCATGTGTGTATGTACATGTGCATACATACGGACATATATACATGAACCATACAAACATTTCAGAAACCAGTCCTGTTACCCTAAGAGTACCTATGTAGATATAGCTCAATTAAGTTTTGAAAACACCCACCTTTTTGCCAATATACAAATAAATAAATACACAAAGTTAACCACAATGTAATCAAGCAGTTAATTACATATTATGATCAACATAGTACTTTAAATTACTTAAAAGTAGTTTTCCATCTCAAGTCTGTGCTCTTTGAATGCAGTGAAAATAAACAGGGGGAAAAAGAAAAAAAATTCCCTACTATATAATCTATGTCAATCAAAACCACATGTGAATAGCTTAAACTTAGCAATAATGAGGTCGTTTCGATAATAGGCACGTGAATACCAAGTAGCACCATTTTTATTTATTCATGAAAATAATTTTTTACCATCTCTCGCACAAATCAGCTATTCACATTCATTTTTTTTATAATAATTGAGCATTAATTTATCTTTATACTTATATTGTACTTTTTTAATACCGGCTTTTTTCTTTTGAATATTCTCATTTATTTTTTCCAATTTTATGGGCTTTTCCCCTTTGTACTGAAATAAATATTTCATCATTCAAACTATACCATTGATCATTTTTATTTAGTACCTTTTTTTATCATAATTTTCCTTCCTTTTTATTGCGAGTATTCTTATTAATATTCTTTAGATTAAAAAATCTTTTTATTCATTACATTGCATTATGTTTTGTATCTTTCAGATGGTAATACTAGAGCAAAATTCTAGAAAGCGAGGGAATTATGCAAAACACACTGAAAGTTTTTTTCCTTGAGTTAACAAATCCACTGAGGGAAAATGAAGAGAAATTTATATAACCTTATAGTTATAATATAAGTAATACTTAGGCTTGAAAGTCATTGCATAATGAACATTCCCAAAGTCTGAAGGGCATGGCGGCAGAATTTCTCCTGCCATATTTCAGTAGTTAATCTGAGAGTTTTTGAGACACTGCAACTCTGACCTATATTTTGGACACTGTCTTCATATGAAGTTCAATCAGAAATTTCTGAACATTTGTTGAAAGATGAAAATGAAAGCAAATATATGGCTGATTTTGACACGACTGAAACATATTATGATAGATATATTCATTTAAAGACTAAAGTAGAAAATAAAATGGTAAATTACATTTCTGTAGTTAGACCTGAAACTGAAAAATTCTATGAGGAGAAACTTTAAATCACCAAATTGGAACTTCAAAAATTCAATGAGGAAACCCGAAATTGATTAGGATTTTGGGGACAGTTTAAAAAGATTGACGAAGATGTAAATATAGATAATGACGACAAATTTCAGTAACTATACAGCCTACTGCTGTTGGATCCCCAGCGAAAGAGTTCACAGACAGTTATCCTCCCTCCTGTGAGAATTATAAAGAAGCTATCAAACAGCTAAAATACAGATTTGCATGCAATGAAGTACTGGTAGAAGTCTATGATCACGAACTATTAAAGTTGGTTTTGGCTCAAGCTGGCAAAGAAGGAAGTATGACTCTGTCCAACGTATACAAGTTAGAGATACAACTCAGAGCTTTGGGGACACTGGAAGGAAAAAGTAAGATTCATGCAGCTATGCTATATTCCCTCATACAGTCTTCGTTGCCAGAAGAAATTCCGAAGGCATGGGAGTGATCTAGTCAATATGAGAAAAGTGTCGCACACATTGAAAATTTGGAAAATTGATCGCATTTTCTCCAAATTGAGGTTGAAAGTGAACAGCGTCTTCAATTGGCATGCACAAGTTTTTCTGCTCCAGACAAGGTTGGTTTACTTTCAGCCACTGCAGCTTGTATTTATGCAGGAGACTCAAAGAAGAAACAATTCCATTTGTGTGTCTGGTGTGATAAGGAAACACATAATGCCTACGAGTGCTTTAAGCTGCACAACCTTTCACTGGAAGATAAGAAAAATTTACTAAGGAAGAAAAAGGGATTTTTTCAACTGCTTAAAAATTGGGCATAGTGCCAAAAAGTGAAAAAGTTCTCTGAAATGTCTGCTTAATAACAAATGTCATGTAATGGTGATGCGCAGAGAACTAAAAGGTTCTAAAAGTTACAAAAAAGAACAACCTAATTTAGTTAAAGAAACAAGTGAAACTTTATTGTCTAATAAAAAAATGCAAACAACTCCTTTACAAACTATAATAGTTAAAAGTGTGTACAATGGTAAAACAGAACTTGAGCACTTTTTGATAGCGGGTCACAACGATCGACAGACTTCGAGCCACAATCTCTTTTTAGGAGTTGAAACTGAATTTGAGGTTCATGATACTTTTGCCATCAAGATACGAAATATGGAAGACAGAACGAAATAGGACTTATCGGTTTTAGATAAAGACAATATTTTTGGATGTATTCCTTAGTAAAATTCAAACATATATGTTCCTCACCTTGAAAACATAAAAGCAAAATCAATGATTCTGGTAGAGATACTCCAGAAACCAGATTGTTAATAAGAGCCGATTATTCCACACAATGATGAATAATATCATTCCAATTGATGAAAACCTTATTGCGGAACTGAAACAAAACTGGGCTGGACTCCACAAGGCCTAATACAAAATTATACTACCTTGTTCAATACCAACGGATTATTTAGATCTCACGCAACTGTGGAATTAAGACACAACTCGCATATCCAGCAGAAATGAAGACAAAGGAGAATTAAGATACTGACACTATCAAATTCTTTCAAGAAAATATCAAAATAATCGAGGACAATAGGTATAAAGTCTGTTTACCTTGGAAGTATAGTCAATCAGATTCTTGGAGATAATAAGGATAAAGCAGAAACATTTCCTCAATAAAAGCAGTCACTATTTATCTTATCAAGCAATAATCGAGGGTTCCAGTTTGACTACTAAGTTCGACCTGTATTCAATGTCTCGCTGAAGGATGAATATGGAAATTCCTTGAATGCTTGCCTTGAAAGGGGCTGAATTTAACAGAAATTCTTCCACAACTTTTGATGAAATTCCGGCAAAATGCAAATGGTGTTACTGTAAATATTAATAAAGCCTTCTTACAAATTAGCTTGCCTGCTAGGGACAGAGACGTTTTTTGTGTTGGAAAAATACAAATGAAACCGAAATTTTTTCCTACAGACATAACAGTGTCTGTAGGTAAAAACTGACCTTTTTAAGAGTACCCATACAAAGATCTCTTGTCAGCTTCACAGAGAATATTAGACTATACTGGATTTGCTAGTCCAACTAAATTAATTATAAAACTGATTCCACAAAAAATATGGAAGATGAAACTTTCTCGGAATAAAAGTTTTCTGCAAGGTATAGAATTTCTGGCTTGGCTCAAAAACGGTACATTTCTTGAATTATTGTAAAAGTTTTAGACTATTGGACCTCTCGCTACATTGTTTTAGTGATGTTGGTAAGGTTACCTTATGCAGCATGCGTTTCCTTACATGCATATTTTGAAGCCAAAACTTGGTACATTCGGCATTATGTAAATCAAGAGTAGTGCTTGCCAAAGTAGTGACTATTCCTATATTAGAGTTGCTTGGAGCACATACAGCTACTTGTTCATACTGTCAAGTAACTGACATTCTAAGTGCCAAGTATATTTTTGGAGTGACTTGTCTGTAATTCTGACTTAAATCAAAAGCGATTCCCCCAGGAGTGTTTTCATGACAAATCATGTCGCTGAAATAAGGAGATGTACAAATTCAGAAGTCTGGCATGTGCCAGGTTAAATCAATCCTGCTGATCTTCCCTCTAGAGGGTGCAATGGCAAAATATTGCTACAAAGCAGAGGGTAGGAGGGGCCTAACTGGCTTAAACAAGAGGCAAATAAATGGCCTATATATGAATCAAAAGTAGATGAAAAGACAACTAATTCAGAAAAAGGGAAATGCTGTTTCTAGCATTACCTGCATGACCTCAAATTTTACGGATAGATTTACGCAATTTTCTGCCTATTACAAGAATGTGAGAATATTAGACGTAATCTTTAGATTTTTTAGTAAGCCACTAAGGTAAAAATACGAAATGTAAGGAGTTAACTTCAGAAGTCAGTTTTGCAGAAAAAAACATATATAATACAGGTCGAAACTTTTCATAAAAATGATAGTAAAACCTCAAAAGGGATGCGTATAATTAAGTATGCTTATGGACTTTCCATGTAAGAACTAAACTAGTTTTAAGTGACGAAGACATCTACTTTAAGTGTCTTATTCTATTGCCAGGAAAACTACATCCTAGTTCACCACTAACAGAACAGAAACATCAGTGGCTGCAACATACAGGTACAGGAACCTTGAACTCCAACTTGCGACAAGATTATTGGATAGTGAGTGTGAGACCTCTTGTGAAGAGAATTTGCTCAAAGTGTGTTACTTGCAAAGATCCAAAGGTAAGTCTATTCAGCCGCCATTCACACCCCTACCAGAGGACTGTATAAAATATGCTGGAGCTTTCGAGGTCAGTGGTATCGATTTGGCTGGCCCACTGTATGTATTGTCTGGTGAAAAGTCATGGATTGTGATTTTTACTTGTGCCATTTATCGTGCAGCGCACTTCGAACTGACAAAATCTTTATCAGCAGATTCCTTTATAGTGGCAGACAGAAGATTCACAGGAAGAGGTAAGCATCATATATACAAACAATGATACAAACTTTGTGGGGATAAATAATGCATTAAACAAACTTGATTGAGAAAAAATAATGGAGTTTTTAACAACTGAGAAGATTAAATGGAAGTTTAATCCTCCAAACACTGCTTTGTGGGAAGGATTTTGGGAGAGTTTGGTATGGATGGTAAAAGGACTTTTAAGATGAACTTTGGGTTCTAAAATGGTAAGTTACATTGAATTGGAAATCGTGCTACGTCACTGTGAAACAACAATGCATTCAAAACCACTAAATTATAGAAGAGGAGATGATGGAGTTAAAATCACCGATACCTGCATATTTTATACAAGGAATCCCTCACAATGATGCAAAGGATTTGAATACTATTTATTGAAAGCAACAGTTTAAATTGTCACTTGCAGTATTTGCAAAAACTTGGGAATGATTTACGCTCGAGATTCAGAAATGAGTATCTAGCCATGCTAGTCCATAAAGCAGAATGAAGAGGAGACACATTATAAGTGAGCTGATCTGAACTTCAACTATAGATTAGAACTCCAGATAAGCGCATCAAATGGTCACTGGGACGTGTCCAGGTATTTCCGGGTACAAATGGTCATGCAAGAGCAGCAAAAGTAAAAATGGCTGATGGTGAAAAAATAAGACTTGTTCAAAACCTGTATTTGTTAGAAGTGGCTATCTTTCAGAATTTTTAAGCTCAAGTGTCGTCAAATTCAGATCAAGATGCAAATCTTAGAAAATTCTTCACCTTACAAACAAATCTCCATCATCAGACTGATTACATAATGGATAGCTGAGTCTCTTATTGAGTACCCTATGCTAGGCAGACTTATATCTATTAGAGTCAGAAGACAAGTTCCTCATAGGCTGAATCGCTGATGTGAAAACAGACTATGTGGCAATTTTAAAAAACTGCAAGGTGGAAGGATGTTCATGAATGTGAACGAACTCAACGAATACCATGTAATTTAATAGTTTATTATAACGTAGATTTTTTGTGGCAACAGCATTTTTGTTTACCTATATGTTTAGCTTGATGTAACATACTTGATGATGTTCAATTGGTAAGTGTGAAAGCTAAATAAAACTACCGTTGCTAATTAAAGAAGTTTCACTGAAAAGTTTGTTTCCATTCATCTGCAGTTATTAAAATAAACTAAGAATCTAAGTGATTTTTAAATAATTTCTGTAATTATGCTTTTGATGGTACGATAACAATATGCTTTAAGGACTTGAGGAAAACATCACCTGATGCATTTAAACATGCTGATTTGGTAAACTTTTCAAAATTTTTTGAACAGCTAAGAAATAAGGCACAAATCTAAATGATTTTTTAAAACTGATTGACAAGATCCGAATAATATTGAAACTTGATTCACAATATTTTTAATAGTTAAATGCTATATCAAGCAATAAATTTCTGCCTTGGGTAGCATGTTGTTTGTTAATAAAAGTACATTTTTGATAGATTCTTTTATCTTCCTTTAACATATTGTACCAATCAAAAATGGTTATTTTATAAAGTATTATCCATCAAGGCATTTTGCAACATTTTAAACATTTTTGTAGTAGAAATTTCAGTATGAAAATAGAATTTTATATATATTTTTTGTCCAATAATATACACTCAAGCAAGAATTCTTTACTTATGAAAAACATATTTATTTGCAAATGATAAAAAGAAAAAAATACAGATTGTTTCCAGGTACTGATAAGAGTACCTACTTCTGAAAATTTTTTCTCAATTTCTTGCACATGTGTATTTTAAACGAGCCCTCTCAGATACTTTTTGACCAGTGTCAGAACTACGGTTTCTCAAATTTTGCATAAATGTTTAAGAACGTAATTTAATTATTCCTTCTTAAAAATATATACACATAAATTTAAATCAAACTTTATCAAACGAACAATTTAACTGATAATTTAAAAATGCTTAATTAGATCTGTCTTGACATATGAGGTTGGAACATATATACAGACTGAAAAGGATATAGAAAGTCTTTGAAAGAGATTTTAAGAAGCATTGTTGGAGGTATTGAAATATATGACGTCTAGAGAAGAACCAATGCAGAAATTTACAAGATGTATGAGTATCCAGACATCATAAATTTTATTAGCATTCAAAGATTGAGATGATCTGCTCACATAACCAGAAAGCCAAAAAATATTCATATATAAGCACTCAAAAGAAAGGGAGAACAAAACTCAGATGGCTAGATTGTCTTTAGAGAAATACGTATATCTTTTTTAAAGGTCTCTAACTGGAAGAAGGCCAAGAGTAAAACAACCTGTAAAAAAATTCTAAAGAAAGCTGAAAAGTCCATCATGGGCTGCAAGCCACTGAAGTAGTAGTAGTTGAGGAATGTGTACTTAAAAAATACAGCAAGAATTTTACACTGGTATTGCATTGGTGCATTGTTAAGAATTTTATATATATGTTAAATAATTTAGTGAAATTATATGTCAATTATAGTATCTCTTATATAATGCACCATGAAATTCCTCAGGATGTTGAAGCATTGCCGCAAAAATAAGGTTACAGGGTCAAGTGTGTTTAACACTGAATAAAGGGGCTATCCTGCTAAACAGGTGACATAGTGAAAGGCTGGCAATGGTTTGAATAACTAATTTTTGGTCGCCAAAAGTTGCCAAGCTTGGTGACCACTTCAGTTTGATTCCCTTAATTGGTACGATCCCCTATGTAACTATCCAGCTCTACATAACTTATCTGTCTATACCTTCACGTAATTTCAAAGCCACTGGAGATTTCTTGACAGAAAGGCATTCTTAGTACTTTGAACTGATAATTACAAATAGTACTTTGTCATATTGAGAACAGCTGTCCCGAGTACCTTTGTGTGAAGAATTCAGTAAGTAACAATAGTCTTTTTATTTATTTTTTAAATAAATTTCATCAAGCTATCACTAGTTCTGTGTGCATTCAATTCATTATGAGCGCATAGCCCATTAACAGTATTTTATAACATTTTAAATAACTGCAGTAGAGTTAGGAAATATTTTCTGCACATTCAGAAATATATTTTATTTTAAAAATCTTTATACAAGCATTTTATTACTAAAAGTAAAATATTTTCAATGATTTTGGCCTAATTTCTACACAGAGGGAAATCAAAACTGTTTGACAATAGAAGATAGCTACACACAGGTATATTTATATTTTAAGCTTCTTATATTTTTGTTTTTTCTTTCAGATGAAATATACATTACCACAAATCTTAAGAGGTGCTTCAAGTTCCAGAAGTATGGGTTGACTGAGAAATATTTCTCTGGATTTCAAACAGAGACCCCGGACTTCAGCTTCAGTGAGTTGAACAGTTTTTCCAGGCCTGCAACCCCTCACTGCAACAATATAATAATTAAAACGCATAGCAATTTAAGATGTCACCTTAAAACAGCTATTTTAGTTTTGTAATCACGACTGAATTCAACAATGTTTTTACTTCAGAAATACATGAAATAAAATACATTTTTAGTCTAATTTGTTAAAAATAGATTTCAATATATAATTTTTAATTTCTAGCCCTTAAAGCAAAGAAACAGAAATTTTAATAATATCTGAATTTCCATATGGATATGACAAAAACTTTACCTATAATTTAAGAAATCTTCACAATAAAATATGCACCCTTAAGACAGTCAAGAACCCATAATATACTAAAACTAGGAATATAATACAAAATGCCCACATGCCATCATGTGAAACTCAAAAATCAGGAGAATTTTTTCATTGACAAAATAATAATAATAATTAAAAAATAAAATACATATTAGATCATCTGGAAAGTTATTGATCTATCGCCAATCCAATTCTGATGAAAAACATATTAGCATTCAGTTGGATATTGTAAACTGTATGTTCTTTGGTTAATTTATATTTTTTTACACTTTCATACCAAAGAAAATCTCAACTAATGAAGGAAAGCCTTTGCTTACTTAAGTACCTTTAAATACAATGAAAATAAAATTTATAATTAATGAACATAGTATTTGCATGGATAAACTTAGGAATGTATCGCATATTGAAATAAACAAAAGTAAATACACACTGATTAAACATTCCTTGAATCTTTATATAAAAATGTCTACCGTACACTAATATAAATCAGATCAAATAAAATTTAATAACAAAAACTAGTATTAATGCAAACACCTTGTGGCAATCCAGTAATTTTTTACAGATGAAAATATAAAAACTACCCATTAAGTGCAAGATGGAGATTTTCATAATTTTTTCATTTAGTGCAATTTTCGCAATAACAATTTTAATATATTGATAAAAAAATCTTTTAAGATTTAAAATACAAATTTTAATTATTAAATATGAAACATTAAGGGGTGGAAAATTTCAAATTTTCATGAAAAATTCAGATTTGCATAAATTCAGCATTGAGCACCAGCTATCTACCAAATGCATTTCAGCATTATTCCTTTTACTGATTTTGAAGCAAAGTATTAATTCCTGCAAAAATTTTAAAACTAGCCTGAAGGTGAAAAGCATTACGATTTGTCCATAAAACTTGTTGGAACTCTAATACAACAAAAATAAAACACTGAAAATGGCGACACTGTTTGACTAAAGGACTGTTAACAGTGTGGCTGCTGGAAGAATGTTTATGTCCATGGTCCCTAGAGTTTGGCATGTTCTGAAAATTTGGTAGGTGCGATAATAGTACATAAGTACTGAAAAATTTAACAATACTAATATCAATAAAATGTAATACGGAAAAATCCAATTCAGATGAAATATGCTTTAATAAGAAAAATCACTCTGAAAATTATTAGAACAGGGGGAATAGAATTTCCCTCATTTAAGTTTTATTAATTCAGTAAATTTAATTTATTGTTGGGAAACAAAACTAAAAATTAAAAACTGGGAGACGTGATAAAAAAGCAAGATAGTTGACAGCTATGCCATAATCATTAAGACCTTGCTTCCTCAGACTGTCTTCAGGTAGCTTAAAAATTCTCTGAATGGCTGGATTTCAATTTTTTGGAAACATCAAATAATACTTTGATAACTTCTTTATAAATAAACACAATGTCTTTTTTAAAAATAAATTTTTCAGCTGCTAGAGAGATTGCAGATGTTCATGTTCTTGCACACTAACATCCCCCAGTGATTTCAGTATTGAGAATATGAAGATGATTAAGGCATTCAGTGTAGACTGTTGAAGTAACAAGCACCCCCCTAAGAAAACATGTGAATTAATACCTGTTTAGGTCTTCGTTTCCAAAGAAAAACTTCATTTTTTTGGGGAGTGGGCATGCAAATTTCAGTACATCTGCCCTTTCACAATGTGATACCCGAAAACCACAATGACAAACAACACATATTGTAAGGTAGAACATATTACATTTCAGATACAAAGGCAAGTCATCTGTATACATTTTTTAAAAAATAACACGAAAACTTTACTTTTTTTTTCAAACAAAAAAAATTGCAAATTCTTTTTTCTGCAAAATTTCAAAATGCATGTGAACATTTGTTGACCAACTATAAAATTCACAGGATTGTTTTGATTTTGCTTGATGACTAATGAGTACCAGATACAGCCGATGCCTTCTGAAGAACTAGATTATGTTTACAAATGCGTCTATTCCAACATGCACAGCAGCGTCATAAATTACATTTTTAGGCAAAAATAAGCTGAATTAATAAAAATTATGAGAAATTTTAAGAATGAGAGAAATTCAGAAACTGTTGTAAATACAGTTGGGAGTTTGGTAAAAAATTGAGAGACCTGCAAGTCTGATATGTAATAAACAAACAGAATATAAGCCCCCCCAAAAAAATTAGCTTACATAATTTTGAATACCATTAACAGCAGGAACATCAAAATGAACACTTAGAATTAAGCTGTAATTAAAATGATCACTTAGAATTAAACTTAGTTCCTCTCAAATTATTGTAACTTAATTAACCAATTCCTCAAAACATGTAAATTTTGAAAATAAATATCATGGTCAATTTTTGGCATACAAGAGTCAAACTTCTTACCATTTTATTTTTTCATTACGCATATGAACAAAGTGGAACATATTTTATTGCATTGTTGGTTGCATGCCAGAAGTGCATTTAAAGCGTGTTTAGGGCAGCTCTCTATTTGCTCGTCTCCCGTTTTCTACGATCTTGTTAGCAGCTCCAAGGCCTTTGCAGTTTTACAAGACTTCATTTGTTCTTTAAACTTTTATTATTATTATTTATATGATTGGATTTTTATCTTTTGTGTGTCATGATATTATTTTGAGTATTGACTAAGTATAATTACATTATGTACTGATGTAGTGTACTGGTGATGTATCATTTTCCCTCTGTATTGATATTATTTTAAGTATTATTTCACTTTTATCATTATATTAATTAAGTTGGTTTTTTTTTCTTTTAGAGCAGTATTAACATATTTTAATTATTCATAGTATATTTTAGAATTTTTATTATAATAGTATTTGTATTTTATATTTTTTTTGTTGCTCTCTCCAGATAGAAATGCTTTTATTGTTGAATTATATCTCCTTGCATTATGAGTTATTTACTTATACCTGTAAGACTCGTAGAATACGAGGAGTTTTGTATTTGTTTTCTTAACTAAAACAGTATGTAAGTATAGGAACCAGGAGACAGCATTAAAAGTTAGTTTTCATTAGTTGTCTGAAATAAATGTTTTAAAAAATTGGACAGTGCAAAAGCACAGATATTTTCGTCATTTAAAACACTTCTGTATGACGTATATGACTATAAATTATGATCGCGATTAATTAAGGCCAGATAAGGACTTTTAAGCTGCATAATGAGAAAAGTGGGTGCTATATACATGTAAACACTTTTGATACTGCCAACTGCAATAAAAAAGGAAGGTATAGAACTAAATGTTATGATACACTGGTTATCATAAATTAAGGAAAAGTCACAAAAATCATGATTACTGAAAAAGATACATGTAAAATTTTATGAAACTTACCCACAATATACAACACATAGTAAGGTATCAGATAACATAAAAAGAAATTACCAGACAATTATGATAGTATAGAAATTAGCACATGTATGAAATGAACAAATCGAAGGTGTCAAGTTTGCTATAGGAGAGGTATCTTCAATATGGAGTATGATCGCCTCTTGAAGCAATACAACACATACAACCAGGTGTGATGCTTTAAATTACACGGTCTACATCAGTTCCATAGGAAGCGAGAGCCATTGCTCTTGCAAAGCAGTTGCAAGCGCGACAAGGGTCTGAGAGGGCGGACTGAAAGCAGCTAGGCGTCTCACTAAAGCATCCCAAACGTGCTCAATAGGATTCAAGTCCGGGGATCAAGCTGGTCACTCCATGCACATAATTGTTTGCTGTTGAAGATAATCATCTACGACGCG
The DNA here is from genome assembly GCA_000611955.2 of Stegodyphus mimosarum. Taxonomy (NCBI): domain Eukaryota; kingdom Metazoa; phylum Arthropoda; class Arachnida; order Araneae; family Eresidae; genus Stegodyphus; species Stegodyphus mimosarum. The sequence goes on from KK120226.1 coordinate 278,565, forward strand.
AACCCTGTGTGGTCTTGCGTTGTTGTCCTGTAATAGGAAAGCATCACCTATTGCCCCGGCATCTGGGTGCACACAAGCATCAAGGATGTCATCTCTATAAACCTGAACATTCATAGCTCCCCTTGGAAAGTCATGGAGGTCTGTGTGTCCACCCGAAGAGATGCCACCCCAAACACAGACACTCCCTCTTCCATATGCATCTCTTTCACTGATGTTTGACGGATGATAATGGATTCCAGGTTCTCTCCATATCAAATAACATCTAGTATCACTTTCTAGACTAAACCTGAACTCATCTGTAAAAAGAACAGCCCTCCATTGATCAGGCGTGTCCAATGGACATGTGCCCACTGCAAATGGTCCCTCCTATGGCGTGACGTGAGCGCCGACAAGCCATTTGCACGGCGCTCGCGTAGAAACCACCTTCGTGAAGGCCTTCTACGCACAGCTGACATTGACACCAACCTTCTGGTGGCTGCTGCAAGGAAGGATCTAAGAAGAGTCAGAGTAGCAATTCTATTCTTGCATGCACATAATGTCAAATATCGGTTACAGGTGCTCGTCGTATCAGTTGGCTGTCCTTGGCTAAACCTCCTAGATGACTAATCTGTGGTTTGAAATTGCCTCCAAAGTCTATGAACCACAGAAGGATTCACATTTAGCCACGTGGCCACTTCTGTTTGACTTTGTCCAGCCTCTAGTCTCCCAATGGCTCTCCATCGTAGTTCTACAGGCAAATGATGCCTGGAGGTCATTGTTACGAATTGGCTCTCTCAGATTTCTGATGTCACTATCACAGTGAAATATGTAGGCTTGCTCTCAAACATGGACTTTTATGCTCCTCGCAGATGACGTATTCCGAGTGCAGCGCCACTAATTTGCATATTGCAGTTTTACTCAGCTACTCTTACTTGGCAACATATTCAAATTTTACATGGTTTGGCTTATTTTTGGGGGAGTTATCGCTATTTTTGTGATTTTTCTTTAATTTATGATAACCAGTGTAGTATTGCATACAAAATTTCAACGTTCTATAGCTAACCACTTTTTAGTGATGCAAGACATATACACATCACAGACCGAAAAAAAAGTCCCCTCCTTTTATTTGGAATAAATAGTCTTATCCTGTTCATATGTACATACATCATGCAAAAAAACATAATCAAAATGGATTTTTCTATTGAAACGATACATGAAAATTTTCACGATTATACTACTTCTTTTACTTTATACAAGGAATGAGCTCACCAATCTTTGCCAACACATAAAATAATAATTTTCATTTCGTAAAAACTGAATGTTACTTTTTTTTTAAACTTGTTCACCAAAACACTTTACAAGATGCAGAGTGAATTCTACAATAACTTTTTAAATAACGACCAAGCTGAAGAAAAGGTATTATGAAAATTATATCTCAATGCAGCCTTTCACATAAATCTGAACCGAGCATATGCTTAGGAAAAACAAACATTCTTTTAGTCGGTAGTTACGTATCATCCCATGCACCTTAATAGAAATCACCAAATTTGAAATATGCCCAACTCTGGAAACCATGCACATAACATCCTTCAGGCTATCATTTTCATAACAAACCTTCAGTCAAGCAACAATGTCATTTTTGTGTGCATGTTTTTACTTTCAATGACATTCATGTGTTAACAATTCTAATGGCTTTCATAAACAAACTGTGATATTTTTTGCCTTAATCACAATTTTAATATATTGCTTGTGGAATTTGTCCACAGTAGAAAAATTTTTTGCAGTAATACAGAATTTTGCAAAAAAATTTCTGTAGGAACACAAAACCAAGCAATGAAGAGCTAAAGCACAATGCCAAAGTATGCAATCCTCAGATGTCATTTAAGTGCACACAGATCATAAAAATGTGCTTAATTTTTTAATGTTTTACATAATTTTCATTTAATGAATAAAATGTGTATTTTAAATTGCTATTTGATAGGTTGATGATGTTTGTTGACTTGTGTTAAATATCTATAATTTGGTAATCCTTTTTAAAAAGTCAGAAAATCGTGTTAAGGTGGTTGTGTTAATATGTAACTTTTAGTCTTACTGAAAAACTGATGCCCTGTCAGCAGCAGAGCGGTAAAGTCACAGGACACTGGTAGTCCTACCTGTGTTCAATTCCAGGCAAATAAGTTGGCTGCAAGGGCCTTTTTTTGAGGTTTTCTCCATGTATAACATGGATACAAGCCATTTCCCTTTGGAAGTTCTTCACTAAGGCATTCCATCTCTTATGTAGACAGTCCTAGTGTGCTTTACTATCATCAAATAAATCATACCAATAACTCACACTGTAACTGTTTTTAGAAACCACTGCAAAATGATGCCGCCTCTTTTACGTACGTCAGTTACCGTTTATCAAAACAGATGCCCATATCATTCCGAAGATCAATCAAGAAAAATTTCTTATAGTTCCCGGCAATCTTCGCGCCTTGGTATCATGACACAAATGGCATTTTTGTTTTCTCTACTAATCAAAATGTAGAGACATTAGGCATTTTTGGAAGCAGGAACCATGAAAAATATGCAATTCCTTCGCCGGGAATCGAACCACGGACCTCTGAAATACCGGCTCAGTGTGCTGACCATTACACCACGAAGGCACGCTAAGAATGTGGGAGATATACCTTATATACTCCCCTTTTTAAATGGCGACTAGGGTTTTAGGGGACCTAGTCGCCAAATCCTGGGTGTGGAGAGTCATCATCCAGAACCCTTTTAGTTCGGGCGCCACTGTAGAGACATTAGGCATTTTTGGAAGCAGGAACCATGAAAAATATGCAATTCCTTCGCCGGGAATCGAACCACGGACCTCTGAAATACCGGCTCAGTGTGCTGACCATTACACCACGAAGGCACGCTAAGAATGTGGGAGATATACCTTATAAAAATACTAAATTAAATTACTGCTTGTACAGTAATTTTTCAGCATAAAGAATCACTGCGCACTTTTTTTTTAATGGCATATCACCTTTATTAGAAAGGCACTGCATAAAAAGCACCTCCAAAAATTATTGCCTCATCTAGAATAATTTATTTACTTTTTAAATTTCAGTTTGTACAATAGATTTTCTACACAACTAGAATTCAAAAGCAGAAAGTCAACTAAAGCATATAACAAAAAATGAGTGACCATTAAAAGAGACAGATACCGGTACTTTTGTAATTTAGCAAACCAACTTGATAAAAGTTGTAAAATTTTCAGAATGTACCAAAGTTTGAAAACCAGCCTCACATGAAAGCTTTTAAACCAAACATGCACATCGCACTTCTTTAATTTTAACATCCGGCATCGGCATTTTTGTATGCATTCTTTTTGGGGTCTTGGACTTCCCAACTGTTTTCAAAAGTTTCGGTTTGCAATCTGCATGCAGCTGATTCACTGCGACCCATTCCGATGTGAAGAAGAAATGAAATATGTAATAAAGGTTGCTTATAGTATATAAATAATTGCTCGTTTATAAAGGTGGAATATAATGAAATTACACAGTTAGAGAGTTATATCAATCTCTACATATAATAAAACAAAGAGTCTGTGTGTGTGTCTTTCGTTCGTGTTGCGAGTAAGCTAATAGACCTAGGGCCACGAAATTTGGTACATAGGTGTAGCTACACAAGAGCCAGTGCACCTCGAAGCGATTTTTTCCAAATTCGAATTAGAATTTTTTTTATTTTATGTTTTGTGACCAAATCGCGTCATTTTGAGACATAATGGGCTACAGGAAAGCGAGATTTCACTCTATGCATTTCATTTTTATATCGTCATGAAGCATAGACACATAGCTATTTTACGAACTTAAAATAAATTTTGTATTTCAATAAATCGATGAAATGCGAATTTATTTAAGAAGGTGAGCTTAACACCTTTTGAGCGGAATTTTTTTAAAAAAAACTTATTTTAAAAAATGTGCTGTTTATTTTCCTAGATTTTTGATGAAATCGCATCATTTTGAATAGTTTAATTCGTTTAGAAATGTGGGTTTGGCAACGTTTTTCATCGTATATCTTATGTCACTTTTTTTAAGAAATTGAAAAATTGTTTCTTTTTGCAAAGGCAAATCGTTTAATTAATTTATTAGGATAATTAATATTTATATTAAGGGATATTGCTTATTTCATTGTAATTTTTTATATTATGTTTTAAT
>KK120226.1:282748-295177 GCA_000611955.2 Stegodyphus mimosarum
AAATTTAATGTTTATCTTGGATACTGGACGTTTGTCGAGAGAAGGCAACGGGAAGTTGGTAATTTATTTATTAGGATAAGTAATGTTTGCATTAAGGGATACTACTTATTTCGTTGTGATTTTTTATATATATAATACATTTTTATTGGTTTTTTTTATACAGTTGTTCTGCAGAGTAAAATTCTGAGCGGAAGTTTTTGTTTTTGCGTTTCTTTCATGTTATTTTTTGCTTATTTCACTGTTTGTAAGATAGTTTTGCATGATTTTTGTTTCAACGGAAAGTTGGTTAATTTTTTTATTAGGATAATTAATATTTGTATTAAGGGATATTGCTTATTTCATTGTAATTTTTTCTCTTGAAAATATAAGATAAAATATTACTAACAAGTTAGATGGCTGCGATATGACTGCTGACACATTTTCTCAGAAGATTACCTGAAGTAGCATAACATTTCAAAATTTCAGAAAAAGAATCACTCAAACTATCAAGTAAGAAAATGTTTAAAAAATTTTGACTCATCAGAAATGGCCTGGAGTTATTTATATTATTGTACAATTTTTATATAATGTTTTATGTAGAACTTACGGGGTCATCAGTCCCAGGTGTGTCTTTTAGGCATTTTTACGGTACGTTTAAAAGCCAAACGAAGGCTGGCCGCATTGCGACTAGTATTAAATATAACAAAATTATCAAATTTCATAATTAAAACCTCTGAGATATTCTGCAACATTATGGCTTCTAATATTATACACATACAATGTTTACACAATTCAGCATAATTGCTTGAAATTTTAATCAGCTAGTCAGAGAAATCACTCATGCAAGCTGGAAATTCATATTTTTATAAAATCTTCATTGAAAATGAGATTACTCTGAAATCTTTTTAGAATATTATTCTCTTAGAATTGATAAATATATGTGTGTGTATATATATATATACACTAAAAAGTTAACTTTTAGGTCATGTGTAATGATATACTGGCATAAAATTATGTATAGAAATTTTTTTAAAGGTTATAATATGATGAACTGGCTGAAATGTAAATATTTACACACCACATGGTTCTTTAAATGAGAAAAGTTCAGAAAGATTTACCATAACTTTGACCATAGAGTAAATTTTTGCATGCAATTTGTTTTAAAATGCATACAGGAAATCCAATTTTAATATAAAATCAAAAACAAAATTCAATTTTTTAAATTATATAGCAATACTCATTAAATATCTTTAAAAATAGTCGATTTACTTTGAAATCTCAAAATGATAATTTCCTTTTTTGTTCTGAATGTTATATTACACTTTATTTTATTACATCATTTTTATAATTATATTTCATTTTAATTATGAATGCTTCAGTTACTGATTTGAATTCAACTAAATACCACTAATCATTGATGAATCATATATATTTTAGTAATTCTAGAAGCTGTGTTTAATAACAAAAGGTTTTTCTTTTAAAATTTAGGACAGCCAAAGGTATGCAATAGGTAAACAAAACAGGTATTGCAAAGCTTAGATACCTTCTTGACAGCTTAACAGCTGTAACTAAACTTTAGATACACAAGCAGCGAATTACCATTAAATCTAAAGTAACAACTGAAATTTGAGAAGGGTGTATAAGATCCTTGATTAAAACTAAATAAGACCAAAAGGCAGACCTTGTGTTTAGAACACAGCCAACTACTTGTGGTAGCAGTATGTCAAAGTTGAAATTCATGTAAACTACACTCACGTTTGTGAAAATTGCAACACCATGAAGGACTTACGCGAGTGAGCTGAAATTTTCAGGAAATGCAAAGTAGCGCATGATATGCAAATGATTAGAAATGCAAATCCGTAGCGCATGCGTATGCTGAGCAGCGCCCTCTGAACGGCTGATGGATCCGAATAAATAGACGGCTGTAGCGAGGCGTGTATGGTTATCGGTAGTTATCTGCTAGTGGTAAACGTTAACTCAATCTGTACTTATGCCTCGTCGACGAAAGAGAGCGAGATTTGAACAACTTACAGAGTTTGAACGAGGGAGAATCATCGGCCTTCGTGAAGCTGGATTGTCGTATCGTGCAGTAGCCTCTCGTGTGCAGCGTAACAGCAGCACAGTGATGCGCGTTTGGAAGCAGTGGACGGACGAGTGTCGGACAACTCGGAAATCCGGGAGTGGACCCCGAAATGTGACGTCAGCTCGCGATGATAGACACCTGGTCCGCATGGCGCGGACGGACCGTACAGCTTCCTCTAGACAATTGGCAGCACTGTGGTCAATAGCTACAGGTGTTTCATTGTGTGCTTCATCAATTCGTAGACGTCTGCTGCAGTGTGGACTGCGCGCACGGACTCCTTTATACAGGATCCCCCTAACGCACGACCATCGCCGCCTGCGGCTACAATGGGCCAATCAGCATAGAGACTGGCGTGCTGATTGGCAGCATGTCGTGTTTTCTGACGAATCCCGCTTTAATTTGTGGTACCATGATGGCCGCATTCGTGTCAGACGCTATGCCGGTGAACGCCACCTTCCGGAGTGCATTATCGAACGCCACAGTGGACGAACACCCGGAGTTATGGTCTGGGGCGCCATAGCATATCATAGACGATCTCAATTGCTACGAATTGTGGGCAATCTGAACAGCAACCGGTATATCCGTGAAGTTCTACAGCCCGAAGCTGTTCCCTTCCTTCAAAGCTTGCCAGGCGCTGTATTTCAACAGGACAATGCCCGCCCTCATACTGCTCGGATTGTTAAATCCTTCTTTGCAGCGCAGCAGGTACAGCTTCTTCCTTGGCCTGCGTGTTCCCCGGATATGTCGCCAATTGAACATGTGTGGGATGTCATTGGTCGGCGTCTTGCTCGTGATCCTCGTCCTGTTGCGTCTGCAGACGAACTTTGGGTACGCGTACAAACGATATGGAATGCTCTTCCTCAGTCAGACATTCAAACTTTGTTTGACTCCATGCCACGTCGTGTAGCAGCACTTATTGCGGCGCGTGGTGGCCACACAAAATACTGATTCTGATCTCTTGTTCTTGTTTGTTTGCTTTGAACATTTAATCATTTACGTGTACCACTACCACTCAACTGTGTATTAAATTGCATTCAATTATGACGATTCCTTCTTGGTGTTGCAATTTTCACAAACGTGAGTGTAGTAGCCTAAGACTACACAATCAATTTAGTGGAAAGTGGTTTCAGAACTTCACAAGCATGGAATACAAGGATCAGCAATTATAATGCATGGCATTATAATGATTCTTACCTAAAATAACAAACTAGTAACGTGGCCATGTGAAGCAGAACACACTCTGTCTTACATTCTCAAACCCATAACCTTAAATACACGCGAACAAATTTGTTTTCTGGTCAGAAAATGAAAAGGGAGAAATGACAGTACAGAACAAAACATAAAATAACTGGTTAATTAGCATGAAGGAAGTTCACAATATAATACAGGTATGTAGAGAAAAAGATTTCTTGATTACGAACTGGCCTAAAGGCAAAGTCCAAATCCCTTTCTTTTTGTTGTACTCCAAATTCTTTTATACACAAATCATGATATTTTTTTGGTTCAATTTTAAAATGTGTGCTTATGGGATTTGCTTGCATTAAAAGAAAGTAAGTTGAATAGTTATCAGACTAAATATTTAATTAAAACGTAAAAATGTAGGTAGTAACACGTACGTATGCAATAAATATATTTTTGCAATTAAGTCATTCTTTTTTTCTTTCTTTAAAAAATCATCAAACTACGCCAACATGGTTGCATTAATGCATAAATACTGAAATACCTTAATAAAATTTCAGAACCATACTACAAGAAAACAAAACTACAATGTTTTACCTTAATTGTAACAAAGATACGTATTTTTTCTTTATACAGGTGCACGAAAAACAAGGGTTGGAATGCGCTTTAGCCCACTGCTTGGCGGCGATTGTTTTTGAATCAGCAATAAACGCGCCAACATGGGTAACTCCGTATATCTGCCAACCTTATTTTGTTGATTTGTGTACGTTGACTACATTGTGCAATTCGATGAATTTTTTTTAAGTTTAAAAGCAACGCTGTGCACATGGCATTTTCTTGCAATTTATTTTCGTTATTTTAGCTTATTTTGTTCATTTGTGTACGTTGCCTACATTGTGCAATTCGCACATGTTTTTTTTTTAAATTAAAACGGAACGGTGTGTACATGGTATCGCTTGTAATTTTAATGCCCTTTTAAAAAAAATTCCTTCTTTCTTTGATGCCATTTTCGTTACATTTTTGCGGAGCGTGTCGGGAAGGTTATGTAGCGGCATAAAATATGTAAGTATTATAACATAAAATGTAAATAATTAATTTAAACCTAACTGACAAATATTTTAATGATCATAATGTTCGTTTTGAATATTATTTTATTATCTTTTTGTGGCAACAGTTTCCATACTAATTTATGCTTTAGAATTCTATGTTTTGTTTACAATAGGTTTTCACGGAGCGTGTCGGGAAGGTTGCAATTGCAAAGACGTTTCGCAGAAACGCGCCGAATTGGCGATTTTCAAAGCATCGCCAAGCAGTGGGCTAAAGCGCATTTTCACCAAACAAGTACATTTTTTATTATAACAGCATCAATAAACTTTAAATACATTATAAAGAAAATACAATTTAAAATCTGAACAGGGGTCATGAATTTAGAGATGTCTAACAACATTTTGGAAAAAATTCCATTTTTTAAAGTTATCATCATTACATAAATTCTAAAAAATATTTCAAGCAAGTGGCGTGAGGTGCCATACTGGTGTTTATTATGGCATTTTGCACTGTTTCACCGTTCGTGTACGACATCCAGAGTTTGGGTCTGCAAAATTCTATTTGTGGTTAACTACGAGATGACCATATTCTGCTTCTTTTTAATCGTCTGCTTGGTACGCAGCAATCAGAAAAAAATTGTACTACTGTCAAGTAAACTTCTAGCTCAGCAAATCAGAATGGCTACAAGAAAACATTTTTTTCTTTTTTTTTACACATGGCTTCTATAAACCTACTGCAGAGGAAGAACACTTGCACAATTTTACACTTTCTTCTTGCAAAAAGACTCGTCACCCTCCACTATTTTGTAATTTTTCCACCAATTTAAACTTCAAGTATACATAAAAAGGTGTGGGTGCAAATCACCCACATGCAATTGTTCTAGTCGACAACAGTATTGCAGATCATTTGTAAATGCATATTACAAAACTCTACTCAGGCCAGTCATCAAGCAGCAGATAAGATTTTACACCTGTAAGAAAACTTAGGTGAGATCCTTCAAACCAAGTGTGAGATTTGCCCCTATTATTTCTTTGGCAAGATCTAGAGTTGCAATTCAATTTTTCTGTATTATAACTCGTTAAATATAACATCATTCCAAAATTATTTTTACAAAAGTTTTGCCTATGGAGAAATCCTTTATCCTCTAGAAAATTCCTTCCCTCCACATCTTCAGGTAATGCCCAAATTGTGAATTTTTTTTTTTCCCTATAAAAAAACGCTTATATTCAAATAATGAAGAAAGCCATCTATCAAATTACGTTTCATGCAGTTCTTAAAAAAAAAAAAAGGGGGGGTTGCAAGCCATAATACATGAATATCTGGTTCAATTTCACTCAACCAACATGTCTCAACTGATCACATTGTTGCGATTTTCAGCACATTATTACATATTTTAGCAATATTTTTTTCGTGCCGCTCGTATGATAGAAAAGTACATAGACTCTATGGTCAATAATACAGTATGTTAACATGCCTAACTTGAGAAAAAATAAAATTTAAAAAAATTTAAGATTTTGTTAGTTAATTTTAGAGAAATGCTCAACTCATTTCCAAACAAAGTAACAGCAGACTTTCTTTTTCACTCAGAAAACATATTCTGCATATGTTCGCATTAATAATAACAAAACAAAACTACATTTCGATTTAGTATGCGAAGCAGTAAATCCGAATACTTAAAAATCAAAGTTTAAAATGAAATATGCATGCATCACGGAAAGGCATCAGAATTTAAGTTCTACGCCCGAAAACACTCAATTATTTCGGCAACACACTGCAGTTTTAACAGCTGCGTCACAAAACATAACTACAGGAAAAGTGTGAATATGATAATTGCAGAAACTGGCTTTAGAGATAATTTTCCTGAACAGCATTACATGATTGCACAAAAAATTTTACGAAAGTGTACATGTAACAAATACACTGTATTGTATTCCTTCACTTTTGTTTACCATGTAGTAAAAACATACGAATAGATTAAAATACGAAAGGACCCTTAAATTCATAATGTGGTCATCAAATGCATAAAATAAATTTCACTTAATGACATCATTTTAAGATTTTATAAAATGACATTACCTTCTAATAACCTTGAAATAATACTATCTACGTTCAACTCACTTTCCGCCATTTTCAGATGATGACGACAAGTGGATGTAATACCATTGCCATTTTAGAAACACGATAGGTGTGTAAAAATACCCGCTATATGAATATGCCATTGTTCTAAAAATATTTTGACAGGTGTCAAAAAAACTATCAGGCTCAGCGTCACAAACTCAGTCTTAAATATACACGTTATAAAGATATTCTCGCTCGATTTTTTCAAATTTTATTGGTCTACAGAGGTATATTTACAGATTCGACTAGAAGAAAATCTCGTGCAGACAGCAAGATAGAGAAAAGTATGAAATTTTGCAAGCTAGCTATCTATATTTTAATTCGTTTGCATACAGCAGACTTCCTTAAAAATTGTAGCCTTAGAATAGACTAGGAATAAGCGATTACTTGTTTATGTTCATTGCTATTACCTTAATATTAATATTGCATGGTAACGGGAGAGAACTGCATACTATTTGCATTGTATATGTATTCTGCCTTAGAATTCTGCTTGTATTCTTACAAATTCGATATTATTTTAAACTACAATTTCGCTTTGAGCTTAGGCATTGCATATACACTGCTGCTTAGCAAAATCAAGGATATATTGGAGATTCAACAAACAAGATCTTTATTAAGCAGAATGCAAATTCAGCTGCGTATACAAATAGCATGTGAGGAAGTGTCAATGGATATTGGACGCGATAAATAAAATATCTGACACATGACTTCCTTATACAGGCCATTTTAGAGAGGTATGGTTAATATGGTTATAGAAACGTATAATTTTAGAAAGGTATAATTAATATAATAAATATGATTCTTAATATGGTTCTTAATATTCTTAATTAAATTATATACATTTTTTGTGGCACTTCATGTAAATATATTTCCTCGAATTTCATTAACATTGTATTTCTAATTCAATCAATTCAGTCCTCACTTCGAGGCAAGGCAAATATATATAGAGAAAGAATAGAAGAGAAACACGCCAATGTAACAATCAAATTCGCTCAAACAACCTTGTATTTGGCGTACATTTACTGAAAGCACTCAATCGATTTCGAAGGCAGCTACAGGTCCCTCCTCATCAGTAGAACAAAATATCTAGAAGGGGAAAGCAACCACAGTAACGGCTTTTTTATACCCTCGGGTAGAACCACGCGCGAGGAGGCAACGCCATCTATCGGCTAAAATAATAATCAAGAATTATGTTAATAGAATTTTAAAAGCGCTAGGAAGGACTGGATTAGACTTAAAATCATTCACTAAATATGCTAAATCTTGGTGAATATGAAAAGCCTCATGAAAATCCAATAGACCAGCGGAAGAAGCTTTTTGGATAAGTTTTGCAGATCCAGAGTCAAAATTATGATTAAATTTCCAACTATGATACGCTATCAAAGACTTCTTAATTTCGCCCTTTCGGACATAAGATTCATGCTCCTTGATACGAAACTTTAATGCTCTTTTTGTTTGGCCAATATATCTCAAGCCACACTGACACGATATACTATAAATTCCCTAAGAATTAAAGTCAGAAACGCAATATTTTAGAGTCGAACTGTGAATTTTATTGATAGGGAAAAAACTGAAAATTGAATTAGCTAAGAATCCGTGCAACTTTATAACTAACAGCAGGGTAAAATGGAAGTACGACAAGGTCATTAATATTATTTCTAACAGTGGAATGTCTTCTATGATGGGAATCTGAAAATTTTTAACAGCTTTATCAATGATCACGGGAGAAAAATCCTCGGTCAAGAGCAACTGCTTTTAAATAATTAAGTTCATTGGTGAGCAAGGATTCTGTGGAACAAACTTTGAGCGCGCGAAATACATAATAGTAAAAGGAAGCCATTTTTTGCTTAACAGGATGGCATGACTTAGCATGGGGTGGTAAACAAACTGCAAAGGGTTTACGGTATACAGTAGTGCTAATATCAATTTCACTGCGGATTATAAGAATATCAAAGAAGTGGAGGGAATTGTTGGATTCAATTTCAAGAGTGAATTGGATGGCTGGATCAATTGAATTTATAATATATAAAATCTCGGATAAATCATCTTTATTATCATCAAAAAGTGCGAAAGTGTCATCTACATAACGAATCCAAAGACGGAAAGATAGTTTATCAAGTAATTTTACCTCAAAATAGTGCATATAAATGTCAGCACGTACAGGACTGAGAGGATTACTCATAGCTAATCCTTCAATTTTACGATAATATTCATTTTGGAAAACAAATTGGGTTTGACTCAGAGAGACTTTACTAAGTGAAACCAACTCATCAATTTCAGTATGTGTGAAATGGAATTCCTGATGTCTAGTTTCAAGATATTTTAGTCCTCCTTCGACTGGAACATTAGTAAATAGTGATTTGACATCAAATGAAACCATAATAGAACGCAGTGGAAACCTTTAAGTTTATCGATGATTTTTTTTACAGTTTGAATTTACAGAAGAATTTTTTACAGTTTGAATATTGTTAGCAAGTAAAGGAGAAAATCTGGAAACTAAATATTTGGCCAAAGGATATGATGCTGTACCTATTTTGGAAACAATTGGTCGAAAAGGAATATCAGTTTCGTGGACTTTTGGGAGAGTGTAAAGCCTAACGCAGTTAGCAATATGTGGAAAAAGTGATTTCTTTAACTGTGTTGGAAGTATATGAGAAGATTTAATAGTTGTTTTAACTTTTGTGAGGTCCGAAGTTAAAGGATCTTTAGGGATCGAGCAGTATGGGCCTTCATTTATCTGTTTAGAGACTCCAGCAATATATGTGTGTTTGTTCGTAACAATGATCTGTCCGTCCTTATCAGCTTTAGAAATAATAATATTAGTATCAGAATGAATTTTACGTAATGTCTCTCTTTCCTTTTTGGTAAGATTTACACCCAAAGATTTGATCAAGTATCCGAGTTCGACAGAGGAAGGATAGTGGCCTACCGAGAGTGTGGATTATCTTTCAGGGAAATCGTTAGTCGTGTTGGAGGAAACCAAACACCTGTAATACAGATATGTGACCGTTGGATGCAGGAGAGTCATACGGACCGACGTGTTCGATCGCATCCACCTCAGTGCACCACTTCACGTGATGACAGGAACACTGTGTTCATGGCAGTGACAGATCACGAACCATAGCACAGCACATTCAGTTTGTACTGCATCATCCAGTGTCTGCGCGTACCATTCGAAGCCGTTTACAGCAGAGTGGTCTGTCCGCAAGACGTCCATTGCTTCGTCTACCCTTGATGCAGAACCACAGACGTCTCCGCTGCCAATGGTGCAATGAAAGAAGGATGTGGACGGCAGACTGGAATGAAATTGTCTTTACTGACGAGTCACGTTTCTATCTGCAACACCACGGTGGTCGGATTCAAGCCTGGAGACACTGTGGAGAGAGAATGCTGAAAAGCTGCGTTATGCACCGCCACACTGGTCCTGCACCGGGTATTATGGTATGGGGCGATATTGGATATCACTCTCGTGCTCCTCTAATACGCATTGCCGGTACTTTAAACAGCTAGCGCTACATCTCCGAGGTTTGGAGCCAGTTCTCCTTCCTTACCTTCAGGGCTTGCCCACATCCATATTTCAACAGGATAATGTGCGACCACGCGTGGCACGCATTGTCTAAGGATTCTTCGTCAATCGCTAGATTGAATTGCTTCCCTGGCCGGCTTGCTCTCCGGATCTTTCGCCGATAGAAAGCATGTGGTCCGTGGTTTCTGAACGACTGACCCAGATTGCATCCCAAGCTGCAACACCAGATCAACTTTGGCAGCGTGTGGAAGCTGCTTGGTCTGCTGTACCCTGAGAACACATCCAAAGTCTCTTTGAATCAATGCCGAGGCGTGTGGCAGCGGTGATCTCCAACAATGGCGGCTACTGTGGTTACTAATTCTGGAAGGAACCACACTTCACAGAAGTCTATAAATTTAATCATTTGATACTTGGTCAACATGTTATCTACTAAATAAATTTTGTCGTGATATCTCTTGTCTTTCTTGGTGTAGCAATTTGGGTGGCCAGCAGTGTATGATAAATCTAAAACGATGAATAAAAGAAATTCAACAACAACAACAAAAAGAAACAGTTTTTCACTGACGATTCAATATTTCCCATTTAATTAATTCAGTTCTCACTTCACGATAAGTCAAAAATACATAAAAACGCAAAATATCTATGTTAAACACTACGCAGTAAATCTTAAATACTTATTTTCTCGAATAAACTCCAGAATAGATTAAGCATGACTTAATTCGAAATAATAAAAGAAGGCGTTACCTTTGTTGTTGCGAAGCTTAGTTTCTCTAGATTGGCATCAAATCCACTATTCTGCTAAGTTTTAAATGTAAACAAATATGGCTACTATAGGCAAAAAATCAGGCTTAGCCGCCGCACTTCAACAACTTTTAAATTGTTGATAATTCTACAACTATAAAATATAGGTTAACTAAAGGCATAAAAACCTTAACCGGAAGATAAGAACAACATAATTCAATAATTTTTAAAGCAAAAAAGATCAATTTTCAAACAATAAAGAAACTGAGCTGAGCCGAGTAACAGAGTGGATATTTATATATATATGTATATGTCACTTCACGATAAGTCAAAAATACATAAAAACTCAAAATATCTATATTAAAAACTACGCAGTAAATCTTAAATACTTATTTCCTCGAATAAACTCCACAATTGATTAAGCATGACTTAATTCGGAATAATAAAAGAAGACGTTACCTTTGTTGTTGCGAACATATATATATATTGTTTCAAAAGAATATAGTAAAGTTAAATTAAATTTAAATAATTCTCTTGCGCCATTACTGCAAGGAATGTTCAGATTCCATTTTAAATCAGGTTTATAATTTTTTTGGAAAAAAAGAGTCCTTTATTCTGCCCTTACGTAGAGATTTCACGTAAAAACATCGTTAAATTTCATTCGATAGCGGTCAAAATGGATATTTTCGTTGAAATATACCCGAAATTCTTCGCGATTACAATACTTCCTTTTTACATCTGTAAGGTTTTAGTTAAACTAACCAAGTTTTATTTTAATTTAAATCTTTCTATCTCCTCTCTGTTTCAACTTCCCGTCAGAAGAAGCACGCGTTTTCAGCTTATGCTAATTTTGAAGTACAGCCAAGTACTATTTAAGCCAGAGTTAGAAACCTCTCAATGTGAGAGAGCTTCAGTCTCGGATCACGGTCACTCTGCTCAACGTGGTTAGCAGTTAGCAGTTAGCAGTTAAAATTTATAAGCCATAGTGCTTACTACGTGATTGCATTGGGAAACAAATTGAAGTGCGCTAGTATCAGTATATCTTGCTACGCACCATTTAGTGAGAGGCCAACTTCCGAGAATTGCTCTGCGAAGCAAAGTTTGATTTAAGTTCTATTTTAGGTTTAGTATTAAATTTATTTGATTGCTAAGTTCGACCCAAGTGCGGTCTTTTACTTTCTGTATCTCTCCCGAGTTGGGAAGTGTGTAAATAATAGTGATTTAATAAAAGAGGATTTCAAATCCCTTTCAAGTGCAGTTATTCGCCAATACAGGATCTACACCAGAACATAGCGTATTATCCGCTCACTGTTCCAGTTCAGGACTTAAAACTTGAGGATAAGAACCCTATTACAGACTTTACTATGTTTCCAAAAATGAAGCACAGAACTCTCAGTCCTGACACATCCTACAAGGAAGTAAAAATGATAGACATTTCACAAAGTACGAAACACATTTTCTCTTTTAACCAACTGTGTTAATAATAAAAAAAAAAAATCTGATGCGGACACTAGATGACTTCTTTGTACGGAATATTAAATTACACCCTTTTTTCGCTGCGTTTCATTGAAATTTATATCTTATTCAATCAATTTGGTTCTCACTTCGCGGTAAGGCAAAAATACATAAAACCTTTTAAACATCTTTATTAAAAATTGAAAAACGCAGAAAAAATAAAACACCAAATACAGATAATGCAGTTAAAAAATAGTTTTTACAATTAAAATTAGAGTTTCTACGCAAAAACAAGCAGTTC
>KK120227.1:0-17520 GCA_000611955.2 Stegodyphus mimosarum
CAGTTACTGTCGAAGAGCTGTTGGAGAGTGAAGACATTGAACACATGGATTGGTCGGCAAGGTGTCTGGATCTAAATTCCGTCAAGCATGTAGGGAACTTACTAGGGATATCCGTGGCAGCACGTAACTTATCGCCAGTAACGTTTACGAAACTGCGATTGGTGCTACAAGAGGAACGAGCAGCAGTGTCTCAACAGCTCATTAACAACCACATATCCAACATGCACAAATGATGTGAAACCTGCCTAGCAGTCAGGGAAAATCATATCCCCTATTAAAGACCGGATGTTTCTTGCTGGACACCCATCACAGGGATGTTTCGGCCTTCAGTCGCATTGCGCTCCATGCTACTTTTTTAATAAAGCTTCTTTTTATCCCTCTGATTTCTCTTTTAGTAAGTGTTGGTTACATTACTCATGTCCTTACGTATTGGAGATCTTACGGTATTAAATGTGTTGATTTGGAAAGCTTTTGTACAAAGTTATATTGAAAAAACCGTCTCGTCCTTAATTTTTGCACACCAGTGTAGAGCTATTGCGTTATTGCTATGAAGCGGTTTGTTTGTAGTAGCTTTTCCTTTTAAATTTCTTACAAATGCCGAGAACGTGTTGTCTGGCTGGCTGAAATTCATAAGTTTTTCATTCCGTAAGTCATTTCTGAGCTGCTGAATTAGCTGCCGTATTTCCTTATTAAGATTATTTAACCTTGTCTTAGTATTGGGATTCTATGTCTCACTCCATGATTTCCTTAATCTATTCCTTTCCTTAATTTTTTCTTTAATGTGCGGGGGTAATTTCCCAGAGAATGATTGGTGAGGATTTTCCTAGAGGCCGAATCTAATGCATTCCTGATGCTGTCTGTGAATTGATGAATAGCGAGTTCAATTTCGTCTGCAGTTCTCAACGCAGTGCGAGGAAATGTATTAGTACTTAGAATATTATTATACTTCTTCCAATCAGTGATCGTTTTCACTTGTTCTCGTTTATCTTTCAGTATGCCAAGCGTAGCCATTACGGGCAGATGATCCGAACTTAAGTCGTTTAAGACTTCAAGGTAAACTGGGATAGAGGCAGTCGTTATGCGTAAATCGAGGATATCTCCTCTGGCCGGGTTATTTGGTATGTACGTGATTTCTTTAGGTGCAAATAAGTACACGGGATAATTATTTACAAATTCGAAGAGGTTTTCTCCATTCCTGTTCGTTTTTCTGCAGTTCCACTCTACATGTTTGGCATTAAGGTCTCCCACTAATACCACAGGTAGGTTAGTGAATAATATGTCTTTCAGTAAATCCTCTTTTAGAGGAGACGTGGCGGGTTATATAGTGATGTAAAGTACGTATTTCCATACCCGGGAAGAAATACAGAGACTTACGTATTCTTGCCCACTCTTCTTCTACTGCTTAATTAGCAGTTTCTTCTATATATTCTAAGTAGAAGCAGTTCTTTCGAATAACAAAAATCTTTAACTGAATCTGAAAATTTTAAAATGGAGTGGAAATTTATTGAAAAAGAAATTGGTTTTGGAAAGAGAGAGAAAATTAATCTTCAAAGGTACAGCGTTGGAACATTAACTATTTAGGAGTTGAAGCAAAGACTAGTGGGAACATTTATTTGTTTATTGAAATAAATAAACTTAGAAAAGAGCTAAGTAAATCGATGTAAATTATCTGAAATATCAGGAACATTTTCAAGTTAAAAAGACGCTAAATGTTTTGTTGTTTGTTATCGCTACAAAACATAAATTTTTTGTAGTTTTTAAATGTATATTAATATCATTTTAGAATCATTATCATAAATTATAACTGCTGTAAAATGTTCTTAGATCTTTTTAACGGATATTTTTTGGAAATAAAGAAAATTAACTGTAACCATGTAAATCTATTACGACTAAGAGTGTCTAAATCGCAATTTAATTATTTGTAACTAACTGCTCACTCTAAAAAATTATCTCTACATGTTAAGGTAAAATCTCGCCTTCCCTTAATCCTTATTGTGGATGCAAGACAACACAAAAATGTAAAAACCACACAAAAATTTATTCCTTAAGCTAATGAGGCTTAAAATAATACAAAACGACCTATCATCTTCGATACATTAGTGCTTATTGGAACTTTATACTAAAAACTGTATATTAAGTGGGTTACAACTTCAGCAAATCTACAGTACACTAGGAGGAAGGGGCATCCAGGCCTGGCTAGCTCATGTGGCCGCCTTACACAGTTAAACAACCCATCCTCTAAAGGCGATTCAAGGACGAATACCTCCCCCCCCCCGGTTAATCCAGAGTGACAATTTTTATTTCACTAAATCTGTGTAAATAAGCACAAAGTTATTGGTGGATGGTAGCGCAACTATCGAAAAAGCATAGCACACAGTTCGACATCGACCGTCTCCCGGTGGTGACCACGTGGAGCAAACCCCCAAGGACAACCTTTGATATCAAACCATGTAACGTCCCCATAACCAAGGGGCACGACGAGACAGCATAATATACTCCCTGCCGAGTCTGAACTTACCACCGCACAGACAATGATTCTAGTCACTGTGATGACGGTTAATTTTCTCCCAGAAGTCGGGCCTGTCTAAATATTGACCTAGTCAGAAGACAATGGGGCGGGAACAGAAAATCTACATGAAACTGTCACACTAACTACGTCAAAGTGCAAATAACGTTTAACAATTAACAACGTCAGGCATTCGTGTTTGTTCTGATAAGTGGCTCTCGGTCTCTAAGCAAGCAACCGCAGTGGAAACCGCAAAGCAGTCTGATATGAGTCATGCTGAATATTATTTCATTTCACAGTGTGGGGCTTTACTATTTAATTCTAAAGTCCTAACTTAGAACCCCACAAACACTAACAAACGAATAATCGCTCAAGTGTGTGAGCAAAACACGTAGGACTTAAAAAAGGGTTTACAACCCTTTGTTTTTCAGTATATTTACAGTCAGTTCCTACTTGGAACTTTACACAAAGCCGCCACTCGGGCTTGAACTTAAAATAACAAAAATTTAAACTAAATTAGCTTAACTAAGCTATTAAAATGTATAGCCAAAGCTATCAAAATCTAACTAGTTGGCCTCTAATTATTAATTAATTTGGAAAAGCCAAGCAAGGGCATAAGGTATGGCCGAGAGTAGTAACAGCTAAGAGATACGTAGCCAAAAGGCAATCGCGCTACTCAGGGAATCAGACTCTCTCTTCTGAAGTCGGTGAAGTCACGACTTAAATAGCACTCTTTCTCATTTGCATTAATAGCATTTCTGAAGTTACATTCTGGCAGGAAATTGTAAGCTGAAATTAGAATAAGATAGGAAAGATACAAAGCTTAAAATAACTGTTAATAAACTTAGGATAAACCTTAATCTTTCCCCACAAGAATTTAACTACTCGATGAATAAGGTTTTAAACTTCCTTGTTTAAGAGTTTAAATTCTAAATAAGAAGTCTTTAATGTCAAAATTTTAAACTTCAAAAATTCTGCTTTCTTGAAATTATTTTGGCCCTCAAACATTTTCATTCAGAACAAACTTTAATTCTTCTTCCTCCCATGCACTCTAGAAATTGTTCTGAGTGTGATGATGTTTTTATGTTGTGTATCCGCGAAGATAATCTACCACTATACAATCGCTAGGATTTGTTATAAACTCGACTTTCCAGACCTTAGAAAACTCCTTAAACACAAAGCTAGACCTAATGTCCTAAAAGAGAGCTTAAATTTAAAATTCTTAAGTGAAGCCTGGAGAGCCTAACTTTAAGCACATTCAATCTATACTTTCATGCAATTCATCTTTTACGCAAAGATATATACAGTCATGCTTTACCAAAACTTACATTTGTATTAGTTTAACTTTTACAAAAGTTTAAAAGCTATCATTAACATTTCAAATTCAATAGAGCATTTTAGCACGTAATACTTTAAAATTCATTTTACATCATTCGTTATAGTTGCTATACAAAATTCATAGTTGCTAAACAAATTCACAACGTTTGGCTACAGTGTGTAAGTTAACGTAATTAAAGTCTTTCGTCTAAACATATTCAGAAATTAGTTTCTCCGAACTTGAGAATTCGAAAAGAAAGTATTTACAAAATAAATTTTTGCCAACTTAAGAATTCAAAAATCGTTCCTGTTTAAAAGATAGTTACAAATTCATTCTCGCAAACTTGTGAATTCAATTTCTTGCTTTAAACAGTATTTAGCAACTTTAAACACATGACATAAATCGAATTTTCAATAGACGATAGAAAACAAGGAAAATTTTCACTTATCTGTTTGGTTTCTATACTCCTGCCTCTTGGCGCAGAATTCTTGCCATAACGGCGATTCCAAACTTCGGACCCTCAGTCGTCTCGGGCGGCTGGTATTCGCTTCTGAATATTCTTTTTTTTTCATTCCTCGGGCGTTGAAACGGCCTGCTTTCTTTCTTGGTTGAGGATTCTGGAACTCTAGTTTCCTCTTTGGTTTGTAGTTCGTCGACCTTGCCTCTCAATCTTTGAAAACCCTCCTGGTTCTTCTGGGTTCCTGAAGAGGAATAGATCTTGCGCCGTCTGGCTGTTTTCTTTTCACAGATCTCGGCCGGCATATTCTTGTGGTATCTCTCAAGGTATTTGGTTTCGGTTGAAGGGCAACGTTTGCAAAGAACCTCTATGTATAGAAGGAAAGGCTCCATTGACGTAATGTAAACCACTTTGTCTGCAACGCCGCTACAAAGAAAAGGGAATTCGCCAAGGGATTTGGCGACGGAATCTGTTGGCGAGAATTTCTCCTCTGTGATATGCCGGTTCTTTGGTACCTATCCGACATTTTCCCCCTTCGCAACGTGTATAGGAAATTGAGGAACACGGGTTAAGATGAATCGTTCTTTGACTTGTCGCGATAATTTAAACTCGGAAATGATGAAATATTAGGTGAAGTTTCACTTTCACTGGCTGTTGAACTTCCATTGTCCATATGGCTACTTGAAACCAAAGAAACTATTCTTTGTTTAAACTCTTGCTAAACGTAACGGTCGAACCTGTCCAAACCAACTTTGACATTCAGCTTCGAGCTTTGGCGACAGATATTTCACGCATGCGCAGTTGTTTCCCTTTTCGTTGGAAGGGAGCCACTTGCATATTCACAAAGCCTACAGACCGTTTCTGCTATTGTTTGCTCTGATTGGTTGAAACAGGAAAAGTAGGGTTACAGAATCCTGTGCTTGGCGACTTTTGTTTCATCGCCTTTGCTATTTGTAAGGCTCCTTAGCTATTTGTATATCAGCATGGCGTACCGAAAAGCGTGTGAAAGTCGGAGAAGGAAGCGCAGTTCAACGGTACAGAGCACGAAAAAAAATTCTTGGACTTCTAGATCGGGGTTTCTAATCCCGTTCGTATCTTTTACAAACTCTCACTGCACGGACTTATTTTTGCTTTTATCCTCACCTTATGAATTTGTTATTATTGGTTTTTTCGCCTTCGGGTACAGAGTTAAAAATTTAACACTTTTATTTTCTCTCTTTTTGTTAAGGGTAATTTTTTTCATTTTTATTTACTGGTTTGTACTCTTTGTAGTAGATATTAGTTGCAAGATTACGATCCAAGATCCCGAAAAGCGTTACAATAGAAATAGCGCATAATGGAATAAAATATAATTTAGTTATACTTACTCATAATTTAAGTAGAACGAATAGGTATCAGACGCCCTTAAATGTTTATAGAATGTTTTCATTTGGTTTATTTTTTTAATATTCTTTTATTTGTATTATAAATGCGCTATGTAAATTTACATAACAGACTCTCTCTAACAAAAATGAGGAAAAAAGCACATATCCCATTTCCATGTAAATACCTTTTCTTGCAAAACAATTATGGTACTTTTAACAGTTTAAATTCATTCTTTAACGAAATACAAATAAACTATTAATAAGATCAGTAGGTTATTTAAAATATATTCCACACAATTACCCTTAGCTTTCATTCATAAAATAAAAATATTATCGAATGAAATAAACGCTGTTTCTCCTCGCTTTACTGGAAAACCCACAAGGTACGTTTGGCGTTAATTACGAAGACTGCAAGGCGATAACTCACTATTCCAAATATGACCGCCAAGCAGATATTTCGTCCATTGAGAGCAGACCGTAGGAAAAAGGTCTGTAGGCTTCGTGAATATGCGAGCCACTTCTGTTTCTGCGAAGTTTTCCTTCTTAACAATACATATTCTTTGACGTTTGTCTGTTTCGTACTCCTCGTTCTGGCAGAGCTTGGACCTTGTTGATGTTGCGTTCGTTTCGCTGTTCTTTCTTCAGTGTTATCGGTCTTTCTTTTTGTTGCTAGGGGATCCTCGCTGGGTGACGATGAAATTAATATTCTTGGCGCTTTTTCAGGAGCCTGCAATAAATCTGTTAGAACTTGAAACTCCGTACGACCATAGTATGGTTTAAACTAGTCGATGTTAGCAATAGTTTCTTGTTCATTTTCAGCTTTTAAGCTAACCATAGCAAATATAATTTTCTCTATGACAAATTTGGCTACCATATTTTCGGGTTGCAGTCGATAATGAATGCTTTAATTTTAGGACTTTCTGGCCTATGGTATCATACATCGCGTCTCTTTATCATAGTATAGTTTTTGTTTCGACCTCCCCGCATTAGAATTTTCGACTGCCTCATATAATTTTCTGAATATCATTCAATTTAAACTCTTCCTGTCTTTATTGACAATCTGGCAGAAGGCAGGGTTTTCATTAAATAGTTGAGAAAACTTTCTTATCAGTCCTTTAATCTTGTTTTTTCGCCTTCTTCGAGGTGTGTGAGCTCCAGATCTGGCATGGCGGCTTGTTCAACTTCCATTTTGTCCGTCTTGACCTGTAAGGTAGAATCTTTAAAATTAATTTTTACGCTAGCTACGCGTAAGAAATCAACCCCAATATGACTGGGGTTAATAAATTTTTACTACAAGAAAATTAATTTTTTGCGTCTCATTTTTTATTTGAACGTGCAGCCCCACTTTCCCCAAACACTGTTTCCCTTGGGCAGCAATCACGCGTTGTCCCCTTGTTAAAAAAAATCCTGCGACAGGAAGCTGCATTGAGCCCCGGTTTCCAGTAAGGCGGTCGCAGGGACGTCGTTTAGTAGTATTTGGATTTCTGGCAAGGCCAAATTTTGTACGATTGTCGTATTTAACTTGATTTCTGGGGGATTTACCTTCTCACACGGTTACTTCACCCTCCTCCTAGTCACCGTGATTAGTTTAAATCCTTTCTTTCGCCCCCTTTGTCCAACTGCTTTTTGTTTCCCCACGCTTTGGTTTGACCGGCTTTCCTACCTTCCCCTCTTGTCGATAGGAATTCTGCTGAGCTTGAGGTTTCGTCTGATCGTGAAAACTTGAATACTTCTTAAAATTCTTTGCACGCGCGTTTTACGCCGTTCGCCTACACTGAACTTTGACAGCTAGTTCAAATAAGCTTTCCAGCGTTTGTGGATTTCTAACTTCAAGAAAGTCTTGAATTGGCGGAAGCGATCGCGGTAAAATTATTTCGATGATTTCATTGGCGGGCCTTTTCCCATACAGTAATTTGACAATGTGGATCTTCCTTAAGATAAAATCTGTAATTCGTCCACATTAGTTTGGTATTTACTGAATAATTCTGATTCGAGTCTTGCGCGGTCTTTTACAACTGAGAATGCTTTCATTAGCGAATTTTTCAAATTTTCCCACGCAACGTTTCGGATTCTGCATCCCTCAACAAATTCTTGCCAATATTCTTGTACCAGCTGAGGGCTTGAGCTTTTAAATTCGTTGTAGCGATGATTATTCTCTGTGGCTGGTTGACAGGATATAATGTGAAGTGTAACTCCAGTTGTTCCAGAAAGGTCATTACGGATCCTTTTGCGTCAAACGTTGCTGTTTACTTAATCGCCGCTCGCATCGTTTCCAAGATGAATCCAAATCCCTCCATGGGGTTTGTTTGTGGCTGAGGATGGGGTTTGTTTGTGGCTGTTTGTGGCTGAGGCTGTGTAGTGATGAGAAATCATCATTACACAGCGGCATGTTTCGTTAAGTACAATTTCGGGTGCCAAATGTGGGGTATTTCCTATTTAAATCTGAAGTTCTAACTTAGAATCCCACAAACACTTACAAGGCAATAATCGCTTAAGCATGTGAACAAAAGACGTAAGACTTAAAGAGAGTTTTAAACCCTTTATGTTTCAATATATTTACAATCAGTTCCTACTTGGAACTTTACACAAAGCCTCCACTCGGGCTTGAACTTAAAACAATAATAATTTAAACTAAACTAGCTTAACTAAGCTATTTGAAAGGTATAGCCGAAGCTATCAGAAATCTAACTAATTGGCCCCTAAGTATTAATTAAATCGGCGAAGCCAAGCAAGGGCCCAAGGTATGGCCGAGCTTAGTAACTAAGAGAGAAATTAGCCGAAGGCAAACGTGCGCTAGTCAGGGAATCAGATTCTTTCTCCTGAAGTCGGTGAAGTATAGACTTAAACAGTACTATTTCTCATTTGCATTAACTGCGTTTCTGAAATTACATTCTGGCAGGAAATTGTTCGCTGAAATTAGAAGATAGGAAAGATGCAAAACTTAAAATAACTGTTTATTAACTTAGGATAAACATTACAACAGTTTTACTTATGCTTCTTCACATAAAATTTGCATATGCCTCTGTGCTGAGGAAGTACGTGACGAAAATGTGGCATGAAAAAGAACAAGTATAAAGCTCACTGCTAGTGCAGTTTAAATAAAAAGCCACTAATCTTCTGTACAATATGTGAGACTATTGTAAGCGTAAAATATAAATGTTTCAAGAAATTTTATAATTTAATAAAATTACTTAAACAATTTCTAGAAATTTTATTCATGAATTTGTTCTATAATTAAATTAAACATTAGAGAACATTTAATAATAATGCTTCGGAACATGCAGGTTTATTTTAGTCTTAACGAATTACCAAAGTTAAGTTCGGGAGCAAATTTTTGGTTTAGTTTATTCGGTTCCTATTTATTTGATAGTCCTTAATTTTCTTCATTGATGGTTTTTAAAAGTTCTGAAAAGTATTCAATTTCCATGTCCAGACGTGTGTACAAACTCTGGAGTAGGGTAGTGAATTAATTCAGTTTCCATAAGCGAAGTGAGTTTACGCCAAATTGTTTTCGTTTGGCGAAGTTCATGTCACCTCACGAAAATTGGCGCTGAATATAATAGAAACATAAAATTAAAGAAATAATACATTTAACTGTTTCTGTACTTGTATCAGA
Source organism: Stegodyphus mimosarum (assembly GCA_000611955.2). NCBI lineage: Eukaryota > Metazoa > Arthropoda > Arachnida > Araneae > Eresidae > Stegodyphus > Stegodyphus mimosarum. The sequence goes on from KK120227.1 coordinate 9,262, forward strand.
TATTTTTGCATTTTCAAGGTAAGTATGTAATTAAAAAATGGGAAAAAATTGCGAAATTTTAAACTTTTCGTATCCTAGGTACACTAATTTAACATCTTGCTAGAATATAAATATTTTCTCTCCATCTGAATTTAAATTACCCATTTGAAGGCGTCGGTAGAAGAACACAGCCATCAGAGGATGTAAAGAGTACTTACGAATTCTATTTTTCAAGCTGTACGGCAATAAATCGCTCTTACTCTTACCGTCTACTTCAAAAAACAAATCTTCCTTATCTTCCCTGCAGTAAATATCGAAAACAACAATTGTCATGCCTGTGTTATTCTGTCACGCTCATATTTCCGACAGGTTAGAAAAGTGTTATTAGGAACTGTTTTCTCTGTACTTCCCAAATTGCGACTATTTATGCGAAGCGACAACTTCGCAAATTCTGCAAAAATGAAGTATCCATAATAATTTCTATTCCCCTCTCTTTTGTCCATATGATTATATGATTGCAAATGAAAGTTTGTAGGCAATTTTAAAATAAAAGCAAAAATAATGGCCAGAACGTCCATAAAATGTATTCTGGCTGTCTCAAAGAAGTTTTATTAAGGGGATTCACTGTGCTACTATATCTCAAAGCAGTATTCTTATTCTTATACACCCATCGCCATCCAAGTTTTTAGTTTTATCTTTATTAACAGTCATTTTACCTAAACATTTTACATTGCACATCTATCTCAGTGGATGGAATTAACCTGACTTCTGTTAGAAATTTAATTGCACTCTCCTCGGATTGCAATATTCTAACCAAGTAAATATGCTGAAATTTAGCAGCAAGGGATGCATAATAGGATTAAAAAAGAAAGACGTACTTACCAGTTAAAAAAAATGTGGCAACACCAATATGATGAGCAACAGATCGAAATAAAGCTCTTTTTTAGACACAAGAAAAGACGCACTCGGAAAACATAACGACAGCGAAATCGCGCCAAATAAAAGTCGTCGTCAAATTTTGCGTTATCTCGATTCCGGAAGAATAATCCAGTTGGTGCACCAATTTAACCCGCGAGCGCGCGCGCTCTTTTGAGTAACACGAGCGCGCGCCCTGGGTCTAAAAGACCCATCTCGTGTTTCTTAAAGAAAAACATGTTACTCTTCAGGTAAAAGTATTACATTTATGCCGAAATTTCATGATTAAACTTAAAAAGTACGCATATTATAAAAATTACAATTTTAATTTTAATTTCTATTAATATTTTTTACGAAATAAAATTTCTTTAAAGAAATAGAAAACCGTAAATTAATATAGAAAAAAAATAGCATACCTTTACTCTACACTGATTCTTTATTTTCTTTATTATCACCATAGACAGGGAGAAAAAATGAAGCAAATGTTAGCAACACGTTGAACAAAGTATTGTCGCATGTTCCAGACACAAATATTTTTCACATTTTACGCAGCGCGTTTTGGTTTTTCTGTCCTTTTTCGCTGGGCAAACACCGCATCTTCTTTTCGTTTCCGATTTTTTCTTTTTTTGCGGCGGTTGTCCATCATCATTATTTGTGGAATCGGCATGCAGTTTTGCCCGAATTTCTTTCGAAAGGGATGGTATCGAAGCACGAAATTTTATTTGTTCCTCGATCAGGCTCAGTGCAAGATGTTTCAGAAATAAACGCCTACTTTTATATGATTTAGGAGGATTTTTGGACGACAAAATGAGTATCCTCGCATTTATTGCAGCGGTGTTTAAAACAGAAAAAAACACTGCCATAGGCCACCTTTTAGATATTCTTGATGTAGAATATGAAGCTGACATTTCATCAACTACGTCTACAGCCCCTTTCGTAAGATTGTAAAAAGTTACAATTTCAGGCTTCTTACATTCGCCTGTTTCATTATCAATTGCATTGTCGTGATGCATTGTTGATAACAAATTCACACATTTATTTTTTTTAGGAACATATGATACCAAAGTTGTATCCTTTTGAAAACCGAAAATTGACGAAAACACTTCTCGATTCTTACCGGAAACAAACTCTGCGGGTAATTCTCTTTTGTTTTTTCGAATTGTTCCGACGATAGTTATCTTTTTTTTTAGCAGATCTTTTGCAAGATTGTAACTTGTGTACCAGTTATCTGTAGTGATATTTCGACCCGATCCATAGAGGTTTTGGCACAGTCTTTTTACTATTTCATCAGGTGTGTTTTTTACACAATATGGCCCTTGCGGTTGTAAACCTGGGTAGATTTCCAAGTTCCACGTATAAAACGTCCTTGCATCAACTAACGCAAAAACTTTTATCCCGTATTTCGCAGGTTTATTGGGAATATACTGCCTGAAGGAACATCTTCCTCGGAAAGCTTCAAGTTTTTCGTCAATTGTTATGAACTCACCGACAGTGTAATATTTCTGGCAGTTATTTACAAAATCTTCAAAAAACTCTCTTATAGGCGCAAGCTTATCTGATTGTTTCCTGATGACGCGAGTTCCTATGTCATCAAAACGCAAACATCTTGATAAAAAAAGAAAACGTTTGTAGGACATAGTTTTATGAAAAATTTCTAAGCCGGTTCCGTCTGTTGCCCACAGATCCCGCACATTTACATGAGATGACTTATGAACACCACCAAAATATAGAAGACCTACAAAAGCGCGAATTTCAATTAGATTTGTGTAACGAGCATCTCTTTCTCTTTGAAAGTTGTCAGAAATAGATGCAATATAAATATTTGTATAACTGACAACTTTCAGCAACATTTGTTCACTTAGTAAAAGTTCCCACGATTCATTTGGAGTCTGCACATATTTTGCCTTACCGATGTTTCCAGGCAATTTAGTGATAATGTTATGAGCAGGTGTTCTAACATCAGTTTTAGGCTTTTCTTTTGACCATTTGGTTTTTTTGTCTTTTCCCATAAAGCAATAAATGTCATTCTCAATTTCGTTTTCAGAATCCATCTCGATTTCTGAATCAGTATCATGAGAACTAAAAAATTCATTATCACTCTCATTATCAGTTTCATCAATGGATTCTTCACCAGTTGATACATCTTCTAATAACTTTTGCAAACGTAACATTTCTTCCTTATAGGATAAATTACGCGACATGTTTGCAGCTTTCTGTACTACCAGAAATGAACTACTTTACTGCAATGTGAATAGGCGCGCTGGGTCTAAAAGACCCGATCCGATCAAAACCAAACTTCCAATCAAATTTCCTGCGAAAAACTCCGGAAACACAAAGAGGGTGACCTTGGAGGAGACTACACTGAACCACAACCACTTTGAAAAAATAGGGGTGTTTTCAGAAGGGTTTATTTAATCGGGCGGGTCCATTGGACCCAGCGCGCGCGCTCGCGGGTTAAGTGTCTTCAGTGAAGATGTTTTATTTCTTTTTGCTTTGCCACAAAGTTAGAACTGAATTGATTGAATGAGAAATACATGTCTAATGAAATTCGAGCAAATGAGTAAATGAAATGCAGCAAAAAATGTATATAATTTAATAGGCCGTACAAGGAAGTTATGTTGCGTCCACATCAGACGTTTTGTTAAGTGCGTTCTGTGACTTACTTAGTTTAAGAGTGCGTGTACAATAAATGTTATTTTGTCAATTCTACATTAGTAGTTTTGGATTTTAGAAAACGGTAGCCTTCCCATTGTCAAATTCTATGAATACCTATGAATACGCGAAGAATCAAGGCAAGAAATCTGTCTTAATATTTATTGCTTTGAATTGTAGTATTTTGTTTTTATTTTGATCTCGCATAAAATCCTAGCATCCGAACAGAAAGGCTGGTTTTTAGTAAAAAGCTAATTTTGATTGCAATGAAGTTGTTTATTATGTAAAAATTAATAAAAGTTAAAACAAATTCAAAAAACAAGTTTTACGAAAGCGGCTAATACACACACTAGCCAATGAATTAGAAATCCAAGATCAATATTTTATTGGATCGCCTTTTGCACAGATAACTGCTCTGATTCGTTTGGGCATCGAGTCTACATGTTTCTGGAATGCGTTTACTTCCAAACCATACCATGTATTGGCTATGCAGCTTTTTTGATCATGTAAATTAGATGGAAAAGGAGAATGCTGTCGGATTCGTCTTCGCACCATATCCCACATATGATGGGTGTGGAGTATTTCTATGGGGTTAAGATCCGGGTTATGCGGTGACTAGGAAAGGTGTTGAAATTCAGACTCATGTTCAGCGAACCAGTATGGAACACTTCTGGCACGATGTATAGTTGCATTATCGTCCATGAATTGTTTGTCGTCATCAGAGTAAAAATGCAACATTGCCACTTGATCTGCCAGTATACCTAGGTATCTCATGGCTGTTTGTTTACCCTCGAGGAACACCAGTGCATCACTTACATGCCAGCAGAACATGGCCCATGTCATGATACTCCAAATAGGCCCTTGCACAGTGCATTCTAATCCTCAGATGTTTAGTATCTCCTTTCCCGAAACCACTGAAAACGAATTCTTGCATGTTTTCAGTGGCAGAAATGAGTAGTTTTCTCATACGCACCCGAGTATGCATTCATATCCTCTGCAATTCACTGCTCATGGTTCAAGTTGAAATCTGTTGGGAACAGCCTTGGTTGATGATCTGTATCAGTTGAAGCACAGCAGAGTTCCTGTCCTGCCGTATTGTTCGTCGGAGACGACGCCGATCACTCTCTTGGTAAACTGTGCTCGAACCGCCGGTACGTCTTCTAACAAAGGTCTGTGGGTTCTGATTACAACTTTTGAAAACCTTTGATATGTCTCCTTTGAGAATCTAGTGAGATTTGATGTCTTCGAAATCGAAGCCCATGATTAACGGGCACCAACAATAAATCCTTTTTAAAATGGTGAACGATATTTCGTTTTTCCAATTTTACTTCATTCATTGTGAAAAGCACTGTTACACCTGACTTATACTAGCATTCTAACACCTATGTAACCCCTGTCATAAAAATCATTTTCATTCTTCATCCCTAGCATGCATTCAAATGAAAATCCAAAGGTTTCTAATTCATTACCGAGTGTGTGTAGATTCGTTGAAGCTTTAAAAGCTAAACGTGCAGATCAAGAAGAATGTAATGTAGCTTTTTCACTTTTAAGAGATAAATCTAAAAAACTAGAAGCTAATGACCAATATATTTTAGATCTTTTATCGAAAGATCTGAAAATTAATCAAAATACGTTTGATCAAGGATATGAAATTCTTATTCTGGACTCTTACATATCGTTAAAAATGAAAGTCGAACGATTGTGAAATGGATAAATAACAGAACATCTGGTGATGATTTTTCTGCTGAAACGCTACATAAAAGGAAGTTAAATTACCTAAAACAGGATCACAAAAGTACAATGGTTCGACAGAAGAGTGACTTACGATTTGTAATTTGTTTGAGAAAAATTCATGTTGACCCAGTTTTATCGAATGAAGATAAATTGATATATTTTATTCAAAGTACTAAAAAAAAGAAAAAATCGCGGGCTTTTGACCTTGTGAAAAGTGTTCCATTCACGTCAGATAATTATCCTTTGGGTAATTGATTGCATGGATTCGCCCTTTGGTAAAGACGAATCGTTAATTGAAGTGTACGTACCTGAATTCTTGAATTTAGTGTTCAACCAGAATAAATGTAATCTTGCGAAACTTTGTAATACGAATGAAGCATATTCAACACCTTTAGGTACATTAGATGCTACCCGTGATAAATATGTAGCCATGCTTTATTTTCTAATACAGAGTTGTTCATAAGATGATATTTTGAGAATATGGGAACAGCCTATCAATTCTCTTTTAGTTAAGGAAAAGAGAAATAAATAAATTAACTATTTTAATGGAATTTTTTAAATCAGAAGTCGAAAAGGAACAACGACTTGCATTGCTAGAAATTCGTCTGATAATGAAAGAAATAAATGCGACATTTTGACCGCTGCTAATCTTTTGAATGCGAATGGTTACAAAGAAAGGAAGGGTGTTTTTTGTGAGAAAAAATACGATTACCAAGATTTCAATAAAGCAGAAAATAAAAGAGTCTGTATGAAGAAAAGGATGTAGCAAAAAAGGCTGGTTGTTGCTTTTCCTGCATTAAAAGCGGACATGTTTCGAAGCAGTCGAGTAGTAGGATAAAATGTTTTATTTTTTAACAGTAAATTTCATTCTGCTGTTATGTGTCAAAGTTTTACATTTGACTCGAAAGTAGCTGCTTAAAAATTGATTGAAAACCCGAACTGTGTCCAGCTCAAAGATCAAATTGTTGCATTTTAGTCTAACTCAACTGGGCTACTGTTACAAACAGTGCAAGTTTGTCTTTGGGGTAAAAAATGGCAGACATATTGTAAGAGCCTTCAAGAGCCATAACATTGTAAGAGCAATAACATTCTTATGCGGATTTTTATGCTCTATTCGCTGTCGAGCTAGTTCGCCGTCAAGGTATATTTTTCTTTAAACGCTTATATTATATCTTGCATAATATATTAAGTTCATTTAGTCTAATAATTTTGTTTACCTATTTGATAATCAAGACATATTTTTGTTTTCATGCCCATATTATAATCTTGCGATATTCGAGCATCTTGCTAGCTGCGTTTAAATTATCCGTTATTAGTTACTTGAGCCAGCTTAAATAGTCTGCTGTGTGTGTAGTCGCAGAATACGTTACCTATATTTAAATTTAATTTTATTTTAATTTAAATACCTGTAAGTAGCGGCGATTCTTTTGTCGCACAAGCACTTCTTTCATTCGCACTTCTTTTCATTTAAATGTTAAATAACATGATTATTTTAACGTTTCTTAAGACTTTATCATTTTGTTTCAAATTAGTCTAGCGAGGTCTGCAAAACATTGGCACAAGTTTATAAGCATAGCAGGTCCCTACATTTGCCGCCCAATTTTACCAAGAACCATGTTGCAAGGCAACGTTGCCCCCTTCTCCTCAAGACTCCAAGTTCCTACAACACCGACAAGTCTTACGGAAAGATTCGAATTTATTGTTAACACTATGCATGCTTCGATGATATCGTTTAGTAGTTTCGACGGTAGAAGTTCGGCTCTGACTTTTTTAGAAAGTTTACAAACGCATTTTTTATTATACCTGGTTGAACAATTGCAAAAAGCGGCCACAGCAACCGCTAAGCTGTGAGATCAAGCATTGAAGTGCTAAAACGTTATTAGAAAATGTTTACTAGGTGCAACAGGGAGTGAGAATTATAAGTTTTATGTATTTAAAAATGCATGTTTGAGAGCATTCTCCGTGACAAAAGATAGTGCCAAGTTAGAAGCGGAAATTTACAGTTAATACAGACTGAAGTGGGAACTGATTTTATTCTTATAAAAGCACAGGTGGTGATTTTGTTATATGGGGGGGGGAACCAGGTATAGAAATATTTAAGTTAATATGAACCAGGTCGTTGTCGTATATTCAAAATTTTATATGAATAAGAAACCTTGGTGTGCTAGAATAGATTTTAGAATTAGCTGGGAAATTTGAAAGTCTGCGTGTGCTCGTAAATATGTTTAGGCTAGAGTACGATAAAAGAGTTAGCGGAAATGCTGTAAATCCAGTAGCCCACAGAGGTGGTAAATTTAAAGGCAAGATACCTTTTGGTAGTCTGATAGTAGGCAAAATTTTTCGTTCACGAATGGCAAGGGCTCACCAGCGGCCGAGCGTTAAAGTCACTAAACATTAGTAGTTTGACCTGAATTCGATTTCAGGCAAACAAGCTGGTTACGGGGGCGTTTTTGTCGTTCTTCGCATGCATAACGTGGATACGAGGCAGTTCTTAAAAAATCCTCCACGAAGGCATATCTTCTCCTAGGCAGACAGCTCAAGCATGCTTCACTATAATCAAAATAAAACAAACCAAACAGCTCAGAGAGGACAGTCACCCCAGATGAAACGAAAAGCTTCTCATATTTATTTAAATATGGTACTAATTAAAAACTATTTTGAATCGAACTCCTTCAGATGCGTTACTGGACACAACGGCGCAAAATAGCTTTCTGGCAGAAAGATTTTCAGGAGCACATTCAGAGAGTATAGATTATGATGCAGATGGTATACATTATGTGTTATTTATTATTCAATGTTGCAGGAACCAAGGCGGTGAGTGCGTAGAGGATACTGGACACAACGGCACAAAATAGCTTTTTAGTTGGGAAATTTTCAGGAACAGTTTTAGAGAGCATAGATTATGATGCAGATGTATAGATTATGTGTTATTTATTATTCAGTGTTGCAGGAACCAAGGTGGTCAGTGCGTAGGGGAAA
>KK120227.1:17581-62198 GCA_000611955.2 Stegodyphus mimosarum
GGAATGTGACTTTAAATATGCATTTGAAAGATAAACAGCGGAAAATGTTTTTATGTGTTTTGGGGGGATTAAAACGGAAATGTAATATTGGGGTTTGTTTCCTTAAAATCATCTGGTGCGCAGAGTAACATAAACGAGAATACAATACAGTTTCATATGAGCATATGAGTATGTTGACGGAAAAAAAGGTAGAACCGCTAGTTTTCGATTTGAACGAACAGCATCCTGAAAAAAAAAAATGTTCAAGCAGTTGCTCAGAAATTTTTTTAAATTTATTTTACAGCATCCCAGAATTAACTCATGCACTGAGTCACTCGACTGAAACGGGAAATAACGACCCATGTGGAGCAAAACCCTACGCCTACAATAAAGAGGAGGTCATAGAAAAGAATATTGCACGACTGCTGGAAAATAAATTTATAATTCTCACACTTAGTCCGTACACTAGCACCATAGTACTACGCAGAAAAAAGAATAATCTTCCTCCCACAGATTTTTAGGTCTGGCGATTCGCTATTGCTTACAGAAACTAAACAGTGCAATAAAATTTACGATTAACCCCTCACCGTCATTTAAAATATTATTAGGAGAATTATCTATGCAGAATATATGGCCGTGCTCGATTTCAACTCCGGATATTTTCAGATATGTGTGAAACCTGGCAAAGTACCGAAAATTGCATTTATTTCCAAATCAGGTCTTTATGCCTTCTGCAGAATACCCTTTGGAGCTCCCCTTACATTTCAAACCGCAATAAACATAATCTTAAGGCTTGTACTTGATAAATCAGCATATTTAGATGAGATAATAGCCACAAGCAACACAACTGACGAGCTTGTAAGGTTTATCCTATGTTTATTAGCAATTATTTTAAGTTTTGTATCTTTCCTATCTTATTCTAATTTCAGCTTACAATTTCCTGCCAGAATGTAAATTCAGAAACTCAGTTAATGCAAATGAGAGAGAGTACTACTTAAGTCGTGACTTCACCGACTTCAGAAGAGAGAGTCTGATTCCCTGACTAGTGCGCGTCTGCATTTTGGCTATGTCTCTCTTAGCTGTTACTACGCTCGGCCATACCTTAGGCCCTTGCTTGGCTTCACCGACTTCATTAATACTTAGGGGCCAACTAGTTAGATTCTGATAGCTTCAGCTATACCTTTTAATAGTTAAGCTAGTTTTAGTTTAAATTATTATTATTTTAACTTGAAGCCCGAGTGGCGGCTTTGTGTAAAGTTCGAAGTAGCAACTGACTGTAAATATACTGAAAAATATCGGGTTTTAAACCCTCCTCAAGTCTAACGTGTTCTGTTCACACACTTAAGCGATTATTCGCTTGGTAGAGTTCGTGGGGTTCTAAGTTAGAAATTCAGATTTAAATAGTAAAACCCCACATTTGGCGCCCGATTTGTTCTTAACGAACCATGCCGCTGGGTATGGAAAATTTCTCGTTGACCACTCCAACCTTTCAGTTCCCTCAAGCACAACCGAACCCGATGGAAGGATTTCGATTCATCTTAGGACCTATGAAAGCGGCGATGAAGCCAACACCAACGTTTGACGGCAAAGGATCCGTAATGACCTTTCTGGAACAGCTGGAATTATTTTTCACGTTATATCCTGTGAATCAGCCACAGAGAATAATCATCGCGACGACGAATTTAAAAGGTCAATTCCTCAACTGGTACAAGAATATTAGCAAAACGTTGTTCGGGGATCCAGGATCTGAAACGTATGCATGGGATAATTTTAAAAACTCTCTATTGAAACCATTTCCAGTTGTAAAGGACCGCGCCAGACTCGAATCTGAATTATTCAGTAAATACGAAACTAATGGGGACGAATTAACAGATTTCATCTTAAGGAAAATTCATATTGTTAAATTATTATATGGGAAAAGGCCCGACAACGAAATCTTCGAAATAATATTACCGCGGTTGCTTCCGTCAGATCGGGACTTTCTTGAAGTTAGAAACCCGCAAACGTTGGAAAGCTTATTTGAACTAGCTGTGAAATTTCAGACCAGGCGAATGGCGGAAAACGCACGTGCAAAGAATTTTACGCAGTATTCAAGGTTTCACAATCAAACGAAACTTCAAGCTCAGAAGAGTTCCTATCGACAAGAGGGGAAGGTAGGAAAGCCTGATAGAAGGAAAGCCGGGGAAATAAAAAGCAGTTGGACAAAGGTGGCGAAAGAAAGGATTTAAACTAATCACAGTGACTAGGAAGAGGCTGATGTCACCGTGTGAGAAGGTCTCTCAGAAATCAAGCTGAATACGGTAATTGTACAAAATGTGGCATTGCCGGAAATCCAAATACTACTAAACGAAGTCCCTACGACCGCCTTACTGTATACCGGGGCTCAATGCAGTTTCCAGTCGAAGGATTTTTTTAAACGCTACAGACTGTTTAGGACAACGGGACAACGCGGATTGCTGTCCAAGGAAAACAGTGTATCTGCTTGGGAAACGTGGGGCTGCATGTCCAAATAAAAATCGAGGTCCAGTAAATAAACTTTCTCGTGTAAAAAAGTATTGCTAACCGCAGTCATATTGGGAGTTGATGAAAAAATTAATTTTAAAGATTCTGCCTTACACGTCAAGACGAATAAAATGGAAGTTGAACAAATTGCCATGCTAGATTTGGAGCTCAATCACCTCGAAGAAGAAGAAAAAACAAGATAAAAGAACCGGTAAGAAAGTTTTCTCAAGTATTTAATAAAAACCCTGTCTTCTACCAGATTGTCTCTCACGCGATTGTCACTGGTAATGAGCCCCCGTTCGGTCAAAGCCGTACAGGTACGACCGTGTGAAGGAAGGTATTCTCAAGCAACACATTAAGAAAGTGCTCGAGAATAAAATAATTATGCCAAGTACCAGCCCCTATGCTAGTACTGTAGTTTTATGTAGAAAGAAGAATGGACTGGCAGCCGCAGATCCGAACGCAAGGAGATTCGCTATTGATTAACGAAAATTAAATAGCATAACGAAATATCCCTCGTATCCCCTCCCGATAATAGATGAAATTATAAGAAAAATAAGTTCACCAAAATATATGACAACCTTAGACCTGACGTCAATGTATTTGCAAATTGCAGTAAACCCTGAGGATGTCTAAAAGACAGCGTTTATCACAAAGCCAGGCGTGTATGCCTTTTTGAGAATGCCGTTTGGCTTAAGCGGAACTCCGGCTACATTTCAAAAAGTTATGGATATTGTTTTAAGGCAAGTTTTGGGAAAAAGTACTGACATTTATCTCGTTGATAAGATTGTAACAAGCGAAACTTTAGAAGAACACATTAAACATCTAGAGGAAGTGTTTACATTATTACATGAAGCGGGGCTGAAGGTTAATCCTAAAATGTGCAAATTTGCCGCCAAGGAATCGAGGTACCTCGGCTATAAAACATCGAAAAACGGTATGGAAACTGACAATTTGAAAATTTTAGCAATCAAAAGTTATCCATTCCCAGATATGGCTAAAACGTTATCGTTCTTCTTGAGGATGTGTTCTTATTTTAGAGTATTCATTAAAGATTTCGCAAAGATAGTTGAACCCTTGTTGGTGCTTAAACGAAAAAGGACTAGGTTGACATGGACAGCGGAGGCGAACACGGCGTTTGAAGAATTGAAACACGACTTAATTAATACCTCTGTTCTTAAATTCTCGAAGAGGATCAAAATTTAGAGATTCCAGCAGACGCATTAAACTACGCAGTTGGCGCAGTTCTTTCCCAAAATGGGCAACCAATAGCTTTTTTAGCAAGACGCTTAATAAAACTCAGCAAAATTATACTGCAACTGAACAGGAAACTCTCACGGTCCTACTATTGGTGCAAAAATTTCGGGTGTTCTTTGGGAGTGTCCCACTAACTGTGTATTCAGATTACGCGGCTGTTAGTCGCCTATACTCCGGAAAAAATCTTTCGCCTCGGCTCATAAGCTGGGCAGTAAAGCTGCAAGAGTTTATCTTAATTATAAAACACACGCCGGGGAAAGAAAATGTAGTTGCAGATGCACTTTCGAGGATTAAAATCGATGAAGACGGAAATACAATTAAATGCACGATGCTGACTGCGAAAATAATTGAATCCCGGGAAACAATAATGGCCGAGTTAAACACGGACACAGAATTTAAAGACATATACGCCTATCTCGAAGATCCCGAAAATTTTTAACATGCAGACCTAACGGCTATTCGCAATAGGAAGACCCATTATGAAGTTATAGATAAATTGCTCTTTTATACAAAGACAACCAACGATAATGAAGAATTGCGGCCGGTAGTCCCAATAAGTCTACGCTTCAGTATTCTAGAGAAGCTCCATGATTCGAAATCAGGAGCCCATCTTGGTGTTAGGAAAACCCTGCAAAGGGTCCGCGAAGAGGTATGTTTTCCGCAGTTATACTAACTTGTGTCAATTAATTAACGACGTTAATTAATTGACAAAAGTGACTTAAATAGCATAAAAACCACATTCCCAAATGAAATGGTTGGCATTTATTTGCTTCGTCCCTACCCTAGAACAAAGATTAATAAAAACAGATACTTGTTAACTATCGTGGATCATTTCTCAAAATGGGTAGAAATAATTCCCCTCAAACGGGCTTCAGCAAAAATAGTAGCAGATTCGTTTCTAAATAAATGTATTTAAAAATACGGGGCCCCAGTAAAAGTAATATCAGATAATGGTAGACAATTCGTAAGTAATTTATTTGAAAACCTGCACAGGCCTTGGAATACGCCATCTAAAAATGGTACCTTATACACCGCAATCAAATATTGCGAAACGCGTAAATAAAAATATAGTTAAAATTACTCGGGGATATGTTGAGAATTATCATGACCGATGGGACAGCTGCGTCAATAAATTAGGCTTTCCCTTGAGAACAGCAAAGCATAACACGACAAAGAAAACCCCTACAGAATTATTCCTAGGAAGAAAAATTTTACCGCCTCTGGATAAGCTATTTTTCGTTCAACAATGCAGGAAGAGTTTAAATTGAATGATATTCAGAAACTTATTAATGAGGCCATCAAAAATTCAGATGCGGCGAGGTCGAAACAACCGTTTTACAACAATAGAAAGAGGCGTGAAGTAAAATACACCATAGGCCAGAAAGTGCTAAAATTAAAGCACTCCTTGTCATCTGCACCTGAAGATAGGGTAGTCAAATTTAAGCCCAGATTTGAGGGCCCTTTTATCATAGAGAAGATAAAATTTTCAACGGTTTACTTAAAAGCAGAAAACTAACAGCAATCTATCGCGAACATCGATCAAATCAAACCTTATTATAGTCGTACTGATTTTTTAATCTTAAAATGTTTATTGCAGACTCCTGAAACAGCACCAAGAATGTTAATTTCACAGCCGCCAAACAGGGATTACCCAGCAATGAAAGGAAGGGCCTCTACCACTGAAGAAACCAGAGCGAAACGAAGGCAACTTCAGCAACATCAAAGCTCCGCCAGAACGAGGAGTACTAAACAGATAAAAGTTGCCCTTCAGCAAGAACCACCGCCTATGAGACAGCAAAAAAGGCTCTTGAAACATAAGCAAAGGAAACGGCAAACTACAGAACCCAAGCCGCAAGAAGATGCCAGAAGAATATGCCAACCGGAAGCAAGGATGAAAAGAAAGCAACCTGATGAAGCGAGGTCTAATTATTCCTAGGAACCAAGAAGAAGCAAGAGATTTTCAAGAATGTCGAAACAACGTCGGCAAATACAACTCAAAGATATAACTGGAATTCCAAAATCCTCAACGGACAATAAAAGCTCCCCGTTTCCACGACCGAGGAACGAAAAGGAAAGAATGTCCGGAGCCTAATACCAGCTGCCCGAGACGACTGAGAGTCCGAAATTTGGCAACTCCAACATTTCAAAAATTCTACGCCAAGAGGATGCAGGGGTATAGAAGGCAAAAAGATAAGTGAAAATTTTCCTTGTTTTCTATTTTGTATTGAAAGTTCAATTTATGTCATGTGTTTAAAGTTGTTAAATACTGTTTAAAACAAGAAATCGAATTCGCAAATTTGCGAGAATGTAATTGTAACTATCTCTTAAACAGAAAAGAATTTAAATTCGCAAGCTAGAGAACATTTATTTTGTAAATACACTCACGTTTGTGAAAATTGCAACACCATGAAGGACTTACGCGAGTGAGCTGAAATTTTCAGGAAATGCAAAGTAGCGCATGATATGCAAATGATTAGAATTGCAAATCCGTAGCGCATGCGTATGCTGAGCAGCGCCCTCTGAACGGCTGATGGATCCGAATAAATAGACGGCTGTAGCGAGGCGTGTATGGTTATCGGTGGTTATCTGCTAGTGGTAAACGTTAACTCAATCTGTACTTATGCCTCGTCGACGAAAGAGAGCGAGATTTGAACAACTTACAGAGTTTGAACGAGGGAGAATCATCGGCCTTCGTGAAGCTGGATTGTCGTATCGTGCAGTAGCCTCTCGTGTGCAGCGTAACAGCAGCACAGTGATGCGCGTTTGGAAGCAGTGGACGGACGAGTGTCGGACAACTCGGAAATCCGGGAGTGGACCCCGAAATGTGACGTCAGCTCGCGATGATAGACACCTGGTCCGCATGGCGCGGACGGACCGTACAGCTTCCTCTAGACAATTGGCAGCACTGTGGTCAATAGCTACAGGTGTTTCATTGTGTGCTTCATCAATTCGTAGACGTCTGCTGCAGTGTGGACTGCGCGCACGGACTCCTTTATACAGGATCCCCCTAACGCACGACCATCGCCGCCTGCGGCTACAATGGGCCAATCAGCATAGAGACTGGCGTGCTGATTGGCAGCATGTCGTGTTTTCTGACGAATCCCGCTTTAATTTGTGGTACCATGATGGCCGCATTCGTGTCAGACGCTATGCCGGTGAACGCCACCTTCCGGAGTGCATTATCGAACGCCACAGTGGACGAACACCCGGAGTTATGGTCTGGGGCGCCATAGCATATCATAGACGATCTCAATTGCTACGAATTGTGGGCAATCTGAACAGCAACCGGTATATCCGTGAAGTTCTACAGCCCGAAGCTGTTCCCTTCCTTCAAAGCTTGCCAGGCGCTGTATTTCAACAGGACAATGCCCGCCCTCATACTGCTCGGATTGTTAAATCCTTCTTTGCAGCGCAGCAGGTACAGCTTCTTCCTTGGCCTGCGTGTTCCCCGGATATGTCGCCAATTGAACATGTGTGGGATGTCATTGGTCGGCGTCTTGCTCGTGATCCTCGTCCTGTTGCGTCTGCAGACGAACTTTGGGTACGCGTACAAACGATATGGAATGCTCTTCCTCAGTCAGACATTCAAACTTTGTTTGACTCCATGCCACGTCGTGTAGCAGCACTTATTGCGGCGCGTGGTGGCCACACAAAATACTTATTCTGATCTCTTGTTCTTGTTTGTTTGCTTTGAACATTTAATCATTTATTTGTACCACTACCACTCAACTGTGTATTAAATTGCATTCAATTATGACGATTCCTTCTTGGTGTTGCAATTTTCACAAACGTGAGTGTACTTTCGTTTAGAATTCTCAAGTTCCGAGAAACTAATTTCTGAATATGTTTAGTCGAAAGACTTTAATTGCGTTAACTTACACATTGTAGCCAAGCGTTGTGAATTTTGTAGAGCAACTGTAAGGAATGATGAAAAGGAATTTTAAAGTATTACGTGTTAAAATGCTCTATTGAATTTGAAATGTTAATGTTAGCTTTTAAACTTTTGTAAAAGTTAAACTAATACAAATGTAAGTTTTGGTTAAGCATGACTGTAAATATCTTTGTGTAAAAGATGAATTGCATGAAATAGGCTCTTCAGGCTTCACTTAAGAATTTTAAATTTAAGCTGTCTTTTATGATATTAGGTCTAGCTTTGTGTTTAAGGAGTTTTCTAAGGTCTGGAAAGTCGAGTTTATAACAAATCCTAGCGATTGGATAGTGGTAGATTATCTTCGCGGATACACAACATAAAACCTTATCTCACTCAGAACAATTTTTAGAGAGCATGAGGGGAAGAATTAAAGTTTGGTGTGAATGAAAATTTTGAGGGCCAATATAATTGCAAGAAAAAGTAGCTGTTATGTCGTCTAAAGTGTTATGAAAAGAACTAATACCTTTTCCTTGCAGAGGGCTGGAAGGTGAAGACTGGCGTCTGATTGAAAGAAAAGATGAAGTAGATGAATGTACAACACATTTAAATTGTGAATCTCTATTTTTCTTAGTTGTAATCTAGCTTTAGATATTTGTGTAAAATTGGCCTTAAACAGGAACCGTTTTAATGATGAAAATCATTCAAGAAAGAATTTCTATAAGTTTAAAATTTTGATATTAAGGACTTCTTGTTTAGAATTTAAACTCTTAAACAAGGTCGTTTAAGACGTTATTCCTCGAGTAGTTAAATTCTGGTGGGAAAATGTGTAAATTTTATCCTACGTTTATTAACAGTTAAGTTTTATATCTTTCCTATCTTATTCTAATTTCAGGTTACAGTTTCCTGCCAGAATGTAAACTCAGAAACGCAGTTAATGCAAATGAGAAAGAGTACCATTTATGTCGTGACTTCACCGACTTCAGAAGAGAGAGTCTGATTCCCTGACTAGCGCGGGTCTGCATTTTGGCTACGTCTCTCTTAGCTGTTACTACGCTCGGCCATACCTTACGTAGTTGCTTGGCTTCGCCGACTTAATTAATACTTAGGGGCCAACTAGTTAGATTCTGATAGCTTCGGCTGTACCTTTTAATAGTTAAGCTAGTTTTAGTTTAAATTATTATTATTTTAAGTTCATGCCCGAGTGGCGGCTTTGTGTAAAGTTCTAAGTAGGAACTGACTCTAAATATACTGAAAAATATCGCGTTTTAAACCCTCCTCAAGGTCTTACGTGTTCTGCTCACATACTTAAGCGATTATTCGCTTGGTAGTGTTCGTGGGGCTCTAAGTTAGATTTAAATCTAATTCTTTAGATTTAAATAATAAAACCCCGGAAGCACTTTGAAGATTTCCACAAAGTTTTCTTGCTTCTAAAGGAAGCAGGTTATAAGGTGCATTCTCCCTTCTTTCCAAATACCTTCGTGGCGTAACTCGAAGCAGCTCCACGCGTATGCTAGTGGTTTGGAGTTCAAATACTGGAGAGAGCGTAGCACATTTTTCACGTTCCACCATCCATATAACTTAATGAATCTAAAAGGTTTAAAACTGAATGGTAGTTACGTTCAATAATTAATGGTTATTAAAAGGTTTGCCTTGAATACAGACTGAATTATAGATTTATAACTACCTGGAAACAATAGATTTTGACCTAAATAAGTAAGGATATAAAATAAAAAATATTAGACTTTTTATATGCATTAGTTGAATTTTTTACACGTTGACATTTTCATGGAATTTCACCAAACGCCACAAGGATTCCCTGTAGCGTTTGGTTTTTTACATATGTTGCTATAAAATCAAAATCAAAAATATAAAAACAGAAAATCATCTGCCGAGAGGACAGCGCCACCTATTGAGAAGGATAAAATAGGGCAGAAAAATGTATAATATCCTAGCTAAATTAGATTTTCTTCTAAGCTAGAGTACTAAGAACCGTATAGCGACTGTTCGCTGAGATCTTGGAAATAACCTGTCCAAAGAAGGGTTAAATTACCCTTTATTCTACCTCAAAATAAATGAACAGGTGGCCTCTTGTCCGGCGTAAAATAAGTCCTAACTTGGGCTTTAACTCAAAAATGAAAATGCAAAACTAATCTAATACTGAATAAAAGTAACCAGCCGAAGCTGCACAGAATCAACTAACTGAGTTGACCCTTCTTTAACGATCACCGGCATATACTAGCAGACACCTAGCAGTACGGCTGTAGAACAGTAAACTTAGACTAGCAGCAACAACGTGGCTGAAAGACAGAACACGCTCTCCTACTGAAGTGACCTATCCTCCTGAAGACTTTATCTTATATATCCTTGTTTCTACCTCATTTACATAAATCGTAATCCTTAAAACTCAGTCTGGCAGGGAAACGTAGGTGGAAATGTGTGGTGTCCAACGGGGATATTTCATGTTTTTGTATTTCAACACTTCCCCTAACCACAATGATTTGTTAGAAATCAATCAACCAACTATGACACACCCTAGTCCATCATACTAAAACTCGATGAGCTATGTTTACCATTCTTAACTCAAATGTGGGTGGAGAACCCTAAAAACCGCATTCATTCTAATCTTCCCCCTCATTCAACTTTTCACTTGCAAGCCTTTCGCTCCAACGCATGATTTTATCTCCTGTTTAACATTTAGCTTTTAATTCGTTTCTTTTGAGCATTTACTTTTAGCATCTAAACGTTTATGCTTTTAGACTAAATTCTACTTTTGCATAGCTTCCAAGTATTTACATATCTTTACAAAATTCTAATACATATGATTTTTACAATTTACAATAAGATAAACAAGAAAAAAAATATTTTACTTCACGCTTCTTCGCCAAGCTGGCGGCTCTGAAACTAAATTTTCCATTAATACATAAAATACGAAGCTATTTCACATTTGGCCAACTTTTGGCTTTAACATAACAAAACCAGTCTTTCAACCAACATGAACTGCTTGTTCTTAAACATTACACTTGAAATGAAATCTTGCTTTGCTTTAGCTAAATACAGTAAAACAAAACTAAGTCTCAACTGAGACAAATTGACTTCTTTCAAAACATAGAAACTTCGTATTTACACATAACAGTTCAGAACAAAAGAAAAATTTATAAAAGGTTTAACTTATCTTTGACTTTTCGATGCTTAAACTCAATCATCCTCTTCTCACAAAACTCGGTCCATATCAAGGAATTCATGGCAGTCAGTCTTCGTCTTTGACTTGTTCGGATCTCCTCCATGGTGCCTTTCCTTTTTTGACCTCTGTAAGCCAGCCTTTTGGCGTGATAATATCCGGGTTTCTGTCTTTTCTTCTTGGCACCTGGATGTCTGTTTTTGACGACCTCCGGTCTGGGTTCTTGTTTGAGTTTTTTTCTGCTGGTCCAAATCTTTTCGTTCTTCTTGTTGTCTCTATTTCTGCAGAAACGGCGGCCTAGTTTGTCTTTGTATATCTGGAACTGGTTTCCTTGACTCGGATTGTCGTCTGTGGGATCTTGTTACTGGTTTTTTCCTCTTGCTATCTAGCAAGGATTCTTTACGAGACATCGTTGCTCGCTTGACCTTTTTCTCTGCTGGGGTATGGAGATTCTCTTTTCTTCTTTTCGGGATCCTTGAATAACCTGTAGAAGGCCTCTGTTCCTTGGCGGTTCTTTGCTTCTTGGATGGCGGAGCGGACGGCCTTACTTCTGGACCTTCCAATTGTTGGGCACTCGAATCCTGCAATAATCTTTTAAGCACTTCAAAATCATTCTTCTCGTAATACTTCTTCACCTGGTAGGAACTTGCTTTACAGGTTTGCCCTCTCTCTTTCTTAAGGTATAATATGGCTCCCTTGATTTCCTGAATAATATAGGGACCTTCAAATCTCCGTGCCAATTTTGCGGTCAAGTTCTCTGGTACATTTGATAAACAAAATTTTCTTTTTAAAACTTTGTCCCCCACTTTAAAATCTGCTTCACGGCGTTTTCGATCGTAGTAGAGCTTTTGTCTGTTTCTTGCCGTATCCGAATTTTCAACCGCCTCATGAATAAGTTTTTGCACGCCTTTTTGTTGAACAAAGAATAATTTATCTAGTGGTGTTACTTACGCCCTAAAAATAATTCCGCTGGAGTTTTTCCAGTGGTGTCATGACTTGCTGTTCTTAACGCATAAGCTAACTCATCTATGTAGCCATCCCAGCGCTTGTGATGTGTGCTAACAAAACTTCGAATTATTTTTACGATATTTTTATTAACTCTTTCCGCGATGTTTGCCTGTGGTCTGTACGGAACCATCTTGATATGGCGTATGCCAAGTCCAGAGCAAATGTTCTAAAAAATTAGGCTAACGAATTGTTTACCGTTATCGCTAATAACTTTTATCGGTGCACCGTATTTGAAAATGTACCTGTGTAAGAATGCATCTGCAACTGTCCTGGCTGATGCACGTTTAAGTGCAACAATTTCTGTCCATTTTGAAAAATAATCTACAATTACTAAAAGATAACGATTTTTATTTAACTCATTCTGGGTAAAAGGACCAAGGAGATCTATGCTAAATATTTCATTCGGAAATGTAGCGCGAATGCTATTTAAGTACCCGGCCGGGCTGTAATTAATATCAGTATTTAACTAACATTGATTGCAGGACCTGACATCGCAGGACAGGACAGGACAGGAACAAGTACAGGGGGCACCATATCATCGCTATGAGCAAAAATGATATTGCCCCGGTGTACTACCTTTCCGTATTTATTGAGAATTAAAGGTGATATGCAATCATACAGATGTTATACATTTGGATATACAGAGTTGTATATTGTTACAGTTGGTGATGGTAATATTTATAGGTAGGTGAGTTACAATAAAGTTTGTAATAATAAATAGATACAATATCATGATTTGGAGGTAAGGCACAGATATGAATGAAGATTGAAGGCAATTTGGTGGAGATAATAATGGCACTCTGAAATTATTGCAGAATGAGAGGGTTATAAGATTAAGGGTGGCACATATTGAGTCCTTGTCTGTGGAGGTAGTCGATGATGTTCTTTATCTGACTAAATGTTTTTCGGTGCTTGATTAGAAATCGCCTGAATTCCAGACCTGAGTTGCCTGGATGAAGGATATGGTGAACAGACGTTATTGGACAGTTGAAAATGTAGTGCTCTGGGTCTCCGATGCTTCCGCATATACATCTGTCAGAGGAGGCTTTGTTTCCGTTGTACAAGTAGAGTGGAAATGGGCCGTGGCCCGACATATACTGGGAAAGGAAGTAGGATGAAAAAGTGATGCTTTCATCTACTTTAGGGAGGAATTCATATGTTCGTCTTCCTTGTTCTATGTGGTCCCATTGATGTTGCCATGTGCGGAGGGAAAGGAAGTAGGATGAAAAACTGATGCTTTTTCTACTTTAGGGAGGAATTCCTATGTTCGTCTTCCTTGTTCTCCGTGGTCCCATTGATGTTGCCATTGTGCGGTTGCAAGTTGTTTCAGCTTGCATTTCAATGCTGACTTTGGCCATGGGATAGAGATTGGAGTGCCTATTTGGTGAATAGCTGCATCTTTTGCTAAGAGGTCAGCGCGTTCATTTCCTGCACAAGCGCTGTGACCTCTAGTCCATGATATTATAAATTTGTTGTTGCTGCTTAGTATTAAATTCTGAATTAGATATGCAATTGGTGAGTTTGGGAACTGTTGTTTGATAGCACAGATAGGTGACTGGCTATCAATAATCACATGAATGATGTCCGTATGTGTTTGTAGAAGTAGCTTGATAGCATTCAGAATGGCTGTAAGCTCAGTTTGAAATTTTCGTGTCTGAGGACACCTTGCCATTCAATGTAGGTACTTGTTCTGGAATTTATAGTGACTCCGTAGCCTACTTTTTCCTCTATCTTCGATCCATCAGTATATGCTGTGAATTTACTAGATGGTGGAGGGTTGTCGAGGTTGCAGTGCAGGTTACGAAGAAAGTTACTCGGGTGTCTAATGTATTTCCGTGGTGTATCCTCGTAGTCTTGTGGATTGAAGATGATATCATCGTAGCTTGAAGATTTCTTCAGCTGAAGAATTTTGGAGGACAATGCTTCAATTTCGGCTTGAAGTGGCCAAGAAGTCACACCTGCCAGAACTTGTAGGGCGTTGGTGGAGGTTGTTTTAAATGCACGGGTGATGTTAATTAAGAATGGACGCTGGATGGCATTGAGAGTGCGAACTTTCCTGGCCGTCATTGGCAGCGCCCAGATGGCAGCCCCATACGTGATGATCTTATTTACGACTGTTGTCAACAGCATTTTCATAATATGGGAGTTGAGGCCCCAGGAGTAACCTCTCATTGACCTTAATGCGTGTGCCATTTTGAGAGTGGTTAATTTTTTATTTTGGAGATGAGATATCCAGGTAAATTTTTTATCTATAATTAGACCAAGATACTTGATAGTTTTGACGCATTTTAATCTATTTTGGCCAATTCGCAGAATGGGATTCCTTGTTAATGTTTGTCCAGGTTTATGAAAAATTAGTGCTTGGGATTTGACGTGTGAAATTTCTAGCATTAAACTATTGCAGAAGTCATTAAATAAACTGAGCAGGGTGTTGCAGTTATCCTGGAGCTGGTCCCGCAATGAACGCTACATCGTCAGCAAAGGCGACAATTCTGCTGTGGCTGGGTCAGTTGTGATCAATGATACTATTGAAGGTAATGTTCCAGAGGTCTGCGCTCATGCATGACCCCTGGGGACATCCTCTTTCTTGCTTTCTGGAGATTGCAGTGTTATTATGAACAATTAGGCTGATTCTATTTTCTAGGTAGTCGGTTGTTAAGAGGTATAAATTTCTTGTGCATTGCATCTCCCTGAGGGCTTGCCGTACAGCTGGCCACCACAGAGAGTCGAATGCATTCTTTAAATTCAGGCAGAGGAGGGCTGAGTGCATTTGGTTGCTTTTATTGCTATGAATTTGGGAGAGTGCAGCATCAAGTGCGTGGATATTTGAGCTCTTAGGCTTAAATCCATACTGATGCTTACTGATTTTGTTATCTTTGTACACGTGATGTTTGATTCTGTTGATCAGCAATCTTTCCAAGAGTTTTCCCATGACTGGTAATAAGTTTATGGGTCGGTACGAGTGAGGGTCTTCTGGATTTCTGTTCTTTTTTGAAAAGAGGATAATCTGTCCTTTTTTATAGCAATCCGGGAAACAGTGGAGGTTAAGACACTTATTATAAAGGTTCAGAAGGATATGAGGATTAACTTGGCATATGAGTTTTAGTATTTTGTTGGGAATACCATCTGGGCCCGGTGCCTTTTTATTGTCCAGTGCTTTGACTATTTGTAGCAATTCATTCTTTGTGAAAGGTACATCGTCATTTGAGTTGGAATATTCGGTTGACATTCTTATTTCCTGTTGTGTGAGAGTGTCTTGATCGGTGTGGTCCGGAAGGAAAACATGATCCAGAATGGTATTAATGGTGATGTTGGTGATGTTATTATCATAAGACGACTGAGCACTGGCTGGGGCATGAAGCAGCGTCGGCTGAAAGATCTTAGAAGTTGCCATTTTGTAAAGTGTGCCGTACGCGTCAGTATTGCGGGTGCAATAAGCATTCCATGATTTTAGTTTGGCCTCTAAGATTTGTTTTTTGTATAGTGCCCTTTGTCTATTATATTCAGTCCAAGCAATTATTCTGTCGTCATCATTTGTGCGCGTCTTTAGTCTTCTTCGTAAAGCCCTGGTCTTTTGGCGAGCAGCCCTTAGATCTTTGGTCCACCAGTTGATATTAGTGGCGTTGGTAAGAGTTTTTAGTTTTAATGAGGCATGACAACAATCTTGAATAGTTTGAGTGAGAAATATTGCACATTTATTAGCATCTTCTTTGGTATTTATCTGGGTAATGTTGTCTAAGAGGGAACGAGTTTTGGATTCAAGAGATTTTTTGAATTTTTTCTCTCCACTGCTGTTGATCCGAAAACGTTTGATATGTGTGGCTTTGATCTGCATGTTAATTTCAAAGGTGATGTGCTGATGATCTGATATTGACTCATCTGTACTGATTTTCCGGTTTATGATGTTTTGGGTGAGGTGATGCGTACTTAGAGTGAGGTCTGGCCAGCCTTTTCCGTTGATTGTGCAATAAGTAGGGGGATCTTCTGGATCATTGTGGAGAATGAGATTATTTGAAAAGATGAAATCTTCCATCTCCGTGCCTCTTGAAGTCGTATATGGATAGCCCCAAGTACTGCTTTGTGCATTGAAATCCCCATTTAATACGTGGGGGGTATTAGAACTGTGGAGGATTTCTTGAATTACTTGAAGAGTGTCATTAAGATCTTCAGAAGGTGATGCATAGGCGCTAGTTAGGTATAGTTGAGCATTTGTAGTGGTGATTGAGATTGTAACAACGTCGCGATGAGATTTTATAACTATTGGTGTCCATGATTTGTTGATTATTATAATAGCTGCTCTGGGAGATTGTTGATGGTTGGGGTCTTTCCAGGAGATAACATTCCATGAAAGCGGCAGATTACGAGGGCAACATTGATTACAGTACGGTTCTTGTATAAATACAATATCATGATAGTATTCTGAGATATGTTGAATTAAATTATCTGTTGCAGTTTTTGAGCGTTGGAGATTGATATGCAATAATTCGATAGTGCTATTATAATTAGAATGGTAGAGGATTGTAGAAGGCCGGACTGCGATATTTGTTTCATTGTCTAGACTACTACTCATTGTATTGCGTTCGATTTTTGATTCTCTTGACCTCATTTATGTACGTTGGACAATAGTTTACATAAGCAGGATGATCCCATCTCATAATTTGTTCCATTTTGTTTGTTGCTGAGTTCACAATTTATGCAATGAGGACTGTTAGATGGACATTCATTCTGTCGATGTCTGCCGCCACAATGTACACAGTGTGAGGAAAAGGTACAGTCTTTGGAACGATGGCTAAAATCTTGGCAGTTGTAACATCTATGTGCAACAATGAATTCTGAAATTGAACTAGTATGCCATCCAATGTGAATGGTATGTAGATTCATGAATTTATGAAAGAGCTCAGGTTGAATTTAATGATCCATTTAATCATGTTAAATTTATCTTTAAGTTTGAATAGGGGTCGGAAACTGGTGATGTCGCTGTTCGTTGCTTTGGCTAATGTAGCACATACCATTTCTGCTGTTGTGTTTTGTGGAAGTTCATGAATTGTGCATTTAGGGGTCCTTATTTTTGGTATTCTTGTGTGAATTAGGTTGCTAGCGAGCTCTGTATTGTTAAGCTTGCTGTTCAATTCGTTTACATCATTCTTTAGGCCACCTTGAATCGGTACAATTTTCTTTATTTGGTTCTGAACATTTTCAATAGGCAGGATGTCTTGTAACTTTTCTTGAAGTTTTGAGACATTTCTGGCATCGTTTGCATAAATCAAGAGGACTGGTTGCTTTTACTTTTGTTGCAAGACTTGTGCATATGAAGCCTTGTTGGTAGATGGTGCTGAGATGTCATAATTCTTGTTGTTTTTATAAGGATCAGAGTGATGGCAATTTGACACTTTGATTGATGTATTGGTAGGCGATGTTGAAGCTTGTTCGTACTGTTGGTCTGCTTGAGCAGACGTCTAAAGCACAGTCTTTTAGGAATTCAACTATTGATTTAATTTTGTTGTAAAGTTTTCTTGATAGATATCTTTTGTGCTTATTGTCCCTTTTTAACAGTGTTATGCATTTGTCGTAAGCATCTTGGATACTCATTTGTCTTTCGTCAATTACATCTGGTATTATGAGGATATTACCTTGTTCCGTAGATATCGAAGATGCAGGTGATGGTAATGGATTTAGTTGAGCAGTCGGATTAATTTGACAAGGGATATTGGAATTATAGTTATGTAATAATGAGAGACTGAACGATCTCGACATATCGTGGTAATATAAGTGCGAATGTAAAAATGGTAACGAATTGAAGTATAATAAAAATTATGGTAAGGATTTAAATTTAGTTGTTTACTTCCTTCTTTATTTTAATATTATTTAGTAATATTTGTTAAATACATAAAGTAAGGTATTATTTAGTCAATTTATTATAAAATAGTTTTTGCATGCTCATTTTACTATTAATTCATGTTATGATTTGAACAACAATGGCTTCTAAAGATTTTTAAAAATAAATATTCAACAAAATTTAATATTTTAATTAGTTACTAACAGAATTCAGATTATTTTTATATAAAACTTATATGTTTGGAAGGAGAAAATTTAGGGCTATTGATTTATATAAAAATTATTATATTGCAATATGTATTAAAACAATATATAATAATATAAAAGTTTGAGTATTGACAGTTGTATGTTATTATATGGTAAAGTATTGTAGGAAATGCTAAACTTACAAGTACAAGAATTCAACTGTAAATAACATTTGAATGGGTTGTCCCACAGTTTTCGAATCTATACCAAACGACTTGTCCCCTCGACGGCTTTCCTGTAATATAAAATGTATCAACGTAATGTCACGTTTTACACAGTCCAAAGTAATCCCTTAAGAGCGCCATAAAAACACGTCTTACAACTAATAAGCAATACCAAATATTTACCTGACATCGCAGTTACTTTTTTGTATAATTGCGGGAAATATACCTCCTCGCGTACCCTTTTTATAGTTTTTCTGATCCCCAAGTGACCCGATGTTTGCGCGTCGGGTAATTCCTTCAAAATGCTCAATACTGAATCGAAAAGAGGCTGAGATGACTGGCCTATACTCGAAATTTTCGTTTGTTGATTTAGTATAAAACAATAAATTATCTATTATCTCATAGTTCTGTGCTCTACTTCTTATTACGGCCACATTTGTGTGATGATAATTTTGAGGGTCTTTTAAATACGCATAAATACTTCCAAATGCAGGATCGGCTTTCAATTCAGCAATAATTGTTTCTCTGGAATCTAACATTTTAGAAGTTAACACAGCGCATTTGAGTTCCTTCCCTTCATCGTCCAGTTTTATTGGGGATAGTGCGTCCGCGACATTATTTTCTTTTCCTGGTTTGTACTTAATTATTAGGTTATATTCGTGAAGTTTTAAAGCCCATCTTATTAACCTGGGCGTTAGATTTTTGCGCTTCTTTTAACTTTTCAAAAGCTGTATTCGCCTCTGCTGTCCATGTAAACTTACTTTTCTTTCTTTTAAGTACTAACAACGGTTATACAATGTTAGCGAAATCCTTTATGAATGATCGATAATAAGAGCATAACCCAAGGAAAGAAGACAGTTCCTTTGCGGTTTTAGGAGCTGGGAAAATTTTGATAGCCTTTATCTTTGAATTTCGAGTTTCTATGCCCTTTTGCGAAATTTTATATCATAAGTATTTAAGTTCTTTTGTCGCGAACTTGCATTTCTATGCCTTAATTGTTAGACCGGCCTCTTTTAATAACGAAAAAACTTCCTGCAAGTCCTTAATATGCTGCTCGAACGAACTACTTGTTATAATTATATCATCTAGATAAATTATAGTCGATTTTTCTAGGACAGGCTTTAGAACAATGTCCATAGCTCTTTGAAATGTCGACGTGGCCCCACACAGCCCAAAGGGCATGAGTAAAAATGCATAAGTGCCTGATTTTGTGATAAACGCGGTTTTTTGTATATCTTCCGGTTTCATAGCTGTCTGATAGTAGCCCGATGTTAAATTCAAAGTAGTCATATATCTCGTAGATTTAATCTTTCTAACTATTTCCTTAATCACCGGCAGAGGGTAAACCGGGAACTCCGTAATGCTATTTAACTTTCTATAGTCAACAGGAAACCTCCAAGCTGAGGGCAGAAAATCATTCTTTTTCCTACATAGTACCACTGGACTCGTGTAATCACTATTTATGGACGAAATAATCTGATTTTGCAGCATTTCTTTTATGTGATCCTCAGTAATGAGCTCTTTCTGTTTATCATACCTGTAGGGCTTGGTCCTACAGGGTTTATTGCATGTTAGTTGTATATCATGTGTTACAATTTGACAATTACCAGGCAGTTCTGAAAACAAATTTGAAAAAGTTTTCACCACCTGCTGAATGGCCTGGCTTTCTTCAAAAGTCAAATGGCTTAAATCCATATCAGGTTCTTTCACTGGCTCCACTACCCGTTGTTCCATCTCCAGCGTAATTGCATTTCCCTGAAAATCCAATCTGGCTTTAGAGGACTTCAAGAAATCCATTCCTAAAATCACTGTGTTCTGTAAATTTTTCACCACAAAAAATAAAATATTTTAAGATTTTCTTCCTTTATCTGCACTTTTAATGATAATGTTCCGACATAATGACAGGTTTTTCCTTGGGCGGCTATAATTTCAGTGTTTCTATTTTTAAATAAACGTAGTCTAAAGTTGTCATTGTAGAATTTGTAGCTCAAGAAGTTTCCTTGCGCTCCTGTACCCATGAGCTCTTCTACCGGGACTTCGCCGGACTTGGAAGACCAGTAACTGGGAATGTTTTACAACGACCGTGTTTAGGTATCTTCTTGAGGGATTTTGCGAAATTTCAGGGATCTGGACCCTTGCTTTTACAGCCCCTCTAATCGTTTAAAGCTTTCTTCTGACCTTCAGTCTTCTGGGTACGCGGACGGGTTTTTTTTTTCGAATTTCTTCTTCGCGCTTTGACCTTCGTTCTTCGGTGAATTGGCTTGATAGCTCTTTCCTCCATACGAGTGTTTCGTCTTAGCGGTCGGTTGGTTTGAGAACTGTTTTCGGAAACTTTGAAGATACACTGCCCCTCTAGATTTTTCCGCTATTCGTCGGTTTTGAAACTTGACCGCCAACTCGAAGAGTTCCTGCAATGAGCTTGGATTTCGGACTTCCATAAAGTCTTGGACAGCAGGTAGTAATCTGGGTAAAATTATTTCAATTA
This sequence comes from Stegodyphus mimosarum, assembly GCA_000611955.2. NCBI lineage: Eukaryota > Metazoa > Arthropoda > Arachnida > Araneae > Eresidae > Stegodyphus > Stegodyphus mimosarum. The sequence goes on from KK120227.1 coordinate 38,107, forward strand.
CCTCGTTATCAGGTTTCTTCCTGTACAGCATATTTACCAACTTGACGTTTTACAAAATGAACTGCGTTAACTCTTCGATGTTACCCTGATAAAAATTGTAAAGTTCAGCTTCCAGCTTTGCTCGGTCTTTTACAATAAGAAATGCTTTTAACAATGATGCTTTAAAATTTTCAAAAGTGTAAACTTGGCTTCCAGATTCCCCTAATAAATATTTTCCAATGTTTTTCCACCATAGAGCGGCCTGTCCTCTTAACGCTGACGTGGCGATGGCAACTTTTTAAATTTCGGGCACAGGATACAGCTGGGAATGATTCTCTAGTCCTCTTAAAAATATCGCCACAGAATGTTTTCCGTCAAAACTGACGGTTGGCTTGATAGATGCCCTCATAGTTTGGATTAAATATCCAAACCCTTGCAACTGGTTGGCCATAACTTGCTCTTGAAATTCTACCGGAACTTCCACCGAATTATCGGCCATTTGAGTTCGTGAGATTTTCGGGCGCCAAATGTAAGATCTCGCTTGCCCAATCTGTCAGAAACTGGGGTAGTGACTGATACTAGGGGTGAATTTATATAGAAACGTAAGAAGGGGTTAGAACCCTTTTTATTTTATCTTTAAAATGACAGATGCGTCTACTTGACGCTCACAAACTGCGCCAACCCGGCGGTAAACTGAAGTAAAACGTAAAACTGAAAGTAATGACTGGATGAACAACTATTAAACACAACCGACGAGGCTCTGAGATACTAAACTAACCACGTTTTTAATTACCGCTGAGATTTCAGCAAGATTACTGATTAAACAGTTGAAACCTATCTCTTCTGCAAATCTAGGCACACTGGCCGACACGCGCGGATCTAAATTCTACCGAGCAACCTCCTTAATGTAACTTTAAAGCAAGACTCTCAAACTCTGGTTTCGTCTTCTATTCAATTCAACTAGCTTCCGCTAAATTTGAATAAACTGCACGTGCTACTACAATTTACATACACTGGCACCGGCATTTCTAGGGGAAGATGAAGGCTAAACAGGAAAGATGATTTAAACTTCAAATAAATGTTAGTTAAAATAAACCCTACAAAATAACTGTTAGAAAATTAAACCCCACAATATTAACCCTTAACATTTTGAAACTTAACATACGCTATCTCTCCCACTGCTGAAGTCTGAAGTTCAGAATGACTACTTAAAAAGAAGACAAATCCCGATAAAGTTCACTCGACATTTTTACTTCAACAATTCGGACGACTCCGTCTTTTCAGGAAAAATGTCTGTGGTTCTTCCAAGATTCTATTTCAAAGGAGGAAGCGAATCCTTCTCGAAATACACTAAGTCATTCACTTGAATATTCTTTTGCACACAAAATACAATTTCCTCATAGTAGCAGTTGATTCAAATATTCTTTTGGCCATATTGAATTAAACTGATTACGAAGCTGATGAACCAGATACCATCTTGCAAAGCGATTTTCTTGGAGTTTTCTCAGAAAACTACGTTATACAAGCACCTATTTAAGTGATTACTCCCGGTCTTCAGTCCTGACGATCTGAAGTTAGAGAAGTCATGCTTCAATCTGCATTACTAGAGTCGTAAGTTCATCAGAAGTTCAGATAGCTGACTTTCAAACTTTGAATAAACGTTGCTTCGAATGCTTAGTTCCAGCCTCCTGTAATCCTCCGAAATGTGGAGCTAAAGGTGGGATAATATGTCATACAATAGATTCTTGAGTCGGAAAATTCTGAAGTTAGCAGAAATCGGGAGAACTGATTGCTCTTCTATATAGGTTGTAACTCTTTGGAAATTCATTGCATCGTCTGAATACGAATTTCCTGGCTATCCACGTCTGGAGACTCGTCTTACAGCCACCAGAAAGGCATTTGTTGATAAATCAGAAAAAATCTCGAGATAAATGGCAAAACAAATTAAAAGAACAATGTCTGATGGTTCTTCCTGTTCTACTTTTGGGAGAGTGTCTCACTTCAACGGTATCAGTGTTGTCGACGGAAGAGTCGGGAATAGATCTCGCAGATATGTTACTTTTTCTAGAAGCCTTCAAGACATCAACATCAGTTTCTATTGATACTTATAATGGATAGAGTCTTTGAAAAGGACATATCCCCTCACCCTTCTTGGTTCTTACTCTATCAACTCTCGGAACATCATCTTTTCCAGGATATATTTCTAAAATTATTCCAAGAGGTCAATCGATGAGTCGGACATGATCATGCCCAATTAAAACAATAGCCACAAAATTTAAAACATCATTTCTTTTTAATTCCTTTTGGACAAAAAAAAAGATACTCATTTCTAAACCTTTGCCTAAGATTTTCACGTAATTTCTGAAGTACTTTATGCGTTTTATAAAGGAAGATCGGTCTATGTTGTCAAGATCTGGAGTCTGACTGTTGCTGCCTCCATGAATAAACATCCCTGGTATTAGTGGTACCAATTCACATGGGTCATCTTGTATGTAGGTCAGCGGTATAGCATTTATTACTGATTCACAGTCACACAGGATCGTTTTGAGCTCTTCGTAATTTATGGTGGATTTTCCTAACAGTCTACGCAGAAGTTCCTTGAGTATTCTTACCATCCGCCCCTATCACCCACCCCACCATCCGGCTGTGGACGGACTAAATTTCCAAGTGATTTTCTGAACGGTTGAGTATACCTTTATCTTGTCCAAATCTAATGCTTCAAACTTACTGTTTGTTCCTACAAAGTTCGAGCTGTTATCCGAGTACAGAACTGAAATTCTGCCACTTCTTGCAATAAATCATCTTAAAGCTTGAATGTAAGCATCTGTAGCGAGTGACTAGACTAATTCGAAATGGACCACTCGGTATACGGCGCAAGTGAATAATGCGATCCAAGCTTTATCTTCCGACTTCAGGTAGAAGAACCAACGTAATTCACACCAGATACCTCAAATATGCTTTTCTGAGTAACTCTGTCTCTAAGTAGCAGAGCGAAAGGAACTTAGATGTGTAACGCTTGCACGTTATACATTTAGAAAGAACTTGTTTTACTAGCCTTTTAGCTTTAAGAATCCAAAACCCCTCCATAAGACTGGCAAGTAAGATTGAAGAACCTGCATGCATTGCTTTTTCATGCTTACGGATTAATTTGAGGACAACATCACAGCCAAGTAAGAGAATTGGGTATCTAAAATCCTCTTTTTCAGAACTGTCCACAGATTTGGTTCTTATTCTTAGAAGCCTTTCTTTATCTCTAAAGGCTTGTATTTTAATAAGAAACTTCTTTCTGTTACTTGAATATTTACCATAGAAGGCACGACTTCTCTTCTTTTCTCTTTAAGCACTTCTTCTTCATTGACATCTCGTTCTGTTTTGGTAACTGGCCATTCACGAATTGGAAGATACAACCAGCTAGAACCTTCCTACCATTTCGAATTGCATAACTGCTGCGCTGAACAACCCCTACTCGGCAGATCTGCAGAGTTTAAAAATCCAGGCACGTGTCTCCGTACTTCAACAGGTGTCATATTCCTAATTTCCATAACACGGTTCTGAACAGATACACCCCACGAGTCTTCTCTTTTTAGCCAAGCTAATACCATGGTAAAATCAGTTAAGAAATAAACGTTGTCTGTTTGAAAATCTTTCAGGACGTCCGAGGAAAGACGAGCAGAAATAGTAGCACAAAGAAATTCCAACCTAGCAATTGTTGTTTCTTTTTTACACAAGCAGCAATTATAATTTTACTTCGTACTAGTTGTACACGAGCAGGGCTTCCCCTACCAAGTCGCTGAAAGACTATTGTCGAATAAGCAAGTTTGCTCGCAACACTGAAAAAATTGTTATGAAATATGCTCGAGTCCTTCATCACAGTGGAACCATCTTGGCATCTTAACAAGTTGCAAGTATTTAAGCTCATTTAGCCATTTTAAAAAATATTGACGTGTTTTTATATCAACTTCTTCATCACAACTAATTTTTAAATTCCACAAGTTTTGTAGCCAAAGTTTTGGACGCAATATCATGGGGCCAGTTATGACGAGAGGATCAAAACCTTTGTGCGAAATGTTTCTTTTGGTGATTACTACGTTCGTTACTTCTTTCACATCAGGGATGTTTATGAAAAGAGTATCACAATATCTGTCCCCCATCATTCCTAGAACTTTTGTTGGACTTGTTATAAATGCAGATGGGTTAATGCAATCCTACCCTAGTAAATCAAATTTTCTTTTATTCATAATTTCAGTCGCAATTTCAATAAATTGCTTCAGGTCAGATTCAGTTTTGACGCTAGTCAGGAAATTATCCACATAAAAGCTGAGCATCAGTTGTCGGATAATATCCTCAGGATATTTTTCTTTCCCTTGCTTGGCTTCATCTAGTTTCCTTTCTAAATGGTATCGGATAGTTGAGTCAAGCAAGAACAGACTACAAGAAACACCAAAAACAACTCTTGCGATGACGATAATGTTTGAGCTTCCCATCTTTATTGTACCATAGAAATCGAAGGTAATCTCTATCTTTTTTTATAGAAACTTAATTGCAAAAACGCTTTGCGTACGTATATCAGTTGTTAAGCCAAATTAATAAAAGCGAGACCTCCTTAATATCGAAGGAATTAATTCCATCAATTTCAATCCCTTTTCAACACAATCATTGAGACTGGGAGTTCCCTTTTCTTTAGGAGAAGCATTAAACATAGGAATAATCTTAGTCGCACTGTTCGCCTTCATCACATGTCAATGGGGAAAATAGTGACAAGATGACTCAAATTCTTCTTTAGGAGCCTCTTCGATGATGCCTTCTCCCTCCCATTCTTTGAACTCTTCTCCATACTCCTCATATAAATTCTCAGTTTCAAGCTTACGAGTGGTTACTTGTAACCCTTTCAGTGCCAGATTAAAGCTGCCTGCCAAAGGTAAATGAACGTCAAACCATAGTAAACTAACAAGAAACCGTTGATCTTCATCACCATTGACACTCCTTAAAAATGTTCCATTGAGTCCTCATAAAGTACTTTAGGTCTTTGTTCTGAAGGATCTTTTATCTCTAAAGAATCCATTTTCCACATTTCAGAAATATCCATTTCTTTTACTGTATAAGGTATTTCTCTCGCCTTCTTCGCGTGCCTTCGTGGTGTAGTAGTCAGCACGCTCGGCGTGTATTTGAAAGGTCCGTGGTTCGAGTCCCGGCGAAGGCATTGCTAATTTTTCACATCTCCTGCTTCCAAATAACCGAATGTCTCTACGGTATTGTTTACGTCCTCCTTTAGAAGAGCGTTACATCTGGAAATCGTTTCCAATATGTCTACAAATAAATTCATTTCGGCTCAAGAAGAGGCAACAAAATACGAAAACTTTGAAATATGCTGCCAAGATTTACAGCATTTTACAGCATAATTAAAGGAGCAAACTTCCAAAATTTTCTAGCAACTGAAAGCTGGATCTGGAAATTTATTGTGGAGCTGCCTACATGGTGAGGAGGATTTTACTAACGCTTTATAAAGAGCATTAAGGAACTGTTAAGATCTTAGGTAGAGCTCAATTGGATTTTGAAGAACTTACGACTATACTGACGTAAGTCAAAAATATTGCGAACAGATGATACTTTATCTACATTTATAATGAATTACAGGAAACTAAACAACTTACACCAGCTGATTTTCTATTTGTCGGGCATGAAATTGACTGTCCATACAACTTTGATAATATTCTGAATAGTTCTCCAACACGAGGAATAATAATCAAGTAAAACAGAAACAATACCAGACAACACTTATAAAAATGTATTTGGAAAAATGAAGGAATTAATATTAATTAACCCCTTAAAATAAATCATTAATTTTTGTAAACATGTTCTTTTGTCTTACCTCAATATTGTAATAACCAAATAATAGCAACTATTGTACATTCTTGACGAGAGTTAAAATTAACCAAAGTAATAATTTGAGTTGTAGTATGTTGAAATAAGTTTAACATCTTGAATGAATGAATGTATATTTTAAAAACTAAGCCAAATGTGCTCTTGATAATATATATTGTAAATAAAAAGTAAGGTTTATCAGATGGTAATGAGTTGATTTAAAGTTGGGCTCTCGAGTCAACCCTTAGGAAGTCGATTGAAATTTAATTCTAGAACGTTAGATCTAGGTTTTCAAATAGGGTGTTTTTGAAGTCTAGGGTGTCTGGTGTTTATAACCATGTAGAAGTTCGGTTAGGAGGTAGTTGTTGAAATACTGCAATTTTATACAGTTTCACCCAAAACAATGCTGGAGAGCAAAGTGAGAAAAAAGTGGAATAATTATGCAAAGTTATATTTGAATCTGCAAATTGTGTAGCTTAGATATTTCTTTGCTTGCTAAAGTATTTTTCTTTTCAGAATCCTGACAAGAGATTTAAGAAGGAGTCAGTGATGGCTCTAAAAATTTTTAAATGAAGTACCGTAGAATGTTAATTTAAACTTAAATGATTTTTTATAAGGATGGCTCATACGTTTAGGTTTTAAAATTTAAAATCTTATCCAAAGTCATTAAGACATTCATTTGCAATTTGTTTAAATTCTGTTGAGGACCACTGGGGATTTTATGTTAATTAACCAATTATTAAGAGTTAAACCTTTACTTCTTTCCGTAAACCTCACCAGAATGGAAATTAATATTTTGTTTATTTACGCTGAGGGTTTGAATATTTAGATTTAAGCTACTCCAGCCTAGTCTTCCCGTTATTTAGTATCGCCAATTCTGCTTAAATTTATTTCCGGCTTTAACATCTTTGTAGCCGATTAAAATACGCGCCGGTAATTGTCTTGAGTCAGCATAAGTAGTCTGTTGTGTGTGTAGTATCAGATTACGTTACCTGCATCTGAATTTAACAGTATCTGATGTTAATTTAAATATTCGCAAGTAGCGGAGGTTTGTCTGTCTCACAAGGGGATGCCTTCTGTTCATTTAGAAGTTAAATAAAAACTTTATTTTAACCTTCTTAGGACTTGGTCATTTATTTCAGACTAGAGTGATAACTCGCTTCCAGTGTATGTTTGCAGGACATTGACACACGATTATAAATGTAGAGTTTTTGAGTTCGAGAGACAACTTTCGTCCCTCGAATTTTATTTAAAATTTCAAGTAATGTAAATGTATTTTAAATTATAATGTTTTAGTTATAAATTTAAGATGAGAGACACACGATTATAAATGTAGAGTTTTTGTGTTCGAGAGACAACTTTCGTCCCTCGAATTTCATTTAAAATTTTAAGTAATGTAAATGTATTTTAAATTACAATGTTTTAGTTATAAATTTAAGATGAGAGAACAAGTCATCTGACTGTCTTGATCCAGTAGTTACCAGTTAGAAAACAACAGATCCTTACATTTGTATGGCAAGATCTCAGGAACTGAACAATCGTGAGCAGGTCTGCCATGCCCTAAAGAGCCTTCGCATCGAACATCTATATGTGTGCATTAAAATCTGAAAAACTAAACTTTCATGTTACATCTGTACTTACGAAATAAATTTATTACAGGATTGACAGGTATGTTTCTTTTCTGTACCATTAATTTTGATTTACATTGTAATTGGAAAACTGCTGAGAATGGCTAATGAATTCAATTTTTATACAATTCAAATATGTGTATTAGGCAACGCTTCATACACATACATTGCAATATGAGCTGCTAGATTAATAGTACGTTATCAATGTTCAGTATAATCGAGACAATTATAGAGGCAGATTTGAAAATTTTTAGTGAAGCGTAGCGTACTGATTACTTAAAAATTCTAGCAGATTTCTCTGAATGCCATACACTAAGGGTCATCAGGAATCATACTGATGTATTATATTGATACATCAATATGATACTTCAGTGATACATCACATACATATTCCTCATACATAAGGAGTGTTCAGATACCACGGAACTTGCAAACTCACTCTCTTTTCTTATTGAGTTCTTCTATACTGAGCGTCAATGAGACTAGTTTTTCCAATGCTTTTAGTTAAAATGTTTATATTTTCATTTCTTACACTAGGATTCAAAAGATTCGAATGCTGAAAAAACTCTTAAAATTCGAGGTTTGGAATTTAAAACTTTTTGGAGATTCGAATGTTTCATCTTTAGGAAAAAATAAAATGTAACTTCTAACCCAGTTCGTATCTAATGAATTAATTCACTTATTTAAATTTAGATGTGTTTGTTCTCAGTATGTTGGTTCTCATGTTAAATGTGTAGGAAAAAGTAATTATAAACTTTTAGGCAAAAAATAATTAATAGCTTATCTGAATTAATTTTTTCTTCTTGAATAGCAAATTCTTTGTAATAGGGAGACAATGCTTTCACTCACTTTACTCTTCTTGAAAAACTGCGTATAAGCTAAAAATAAAAAAGAAACTTTCGAGTATTTTTAAATTAGTGATTTATTCTTCATGCAAATGAAATCTTTTTGAATTATTGTATTCATAAAGACCAATATATATTCTTTAGAACTCAGTTTATTAAAACCAATCAACAATTATAAACGGAGGAACACAAAGAAAACCAGACGAAAATACTTAATTTTCAATTTGAAAGAGAAACGCTCAGTTGCATCTTACAATAGTTTCAAATTTACATTTTCTTGGAACATACTTTTCTGAACATAGAGTTGGAGAAACAAGATTTATTTATGTGTATTTATATGTAAACATACTAATTAAATAATCGTGAAATTCTCATAAATTTACTTTAAAAAAATCTTTTGCTCAAAAACTAGTTTCGTTATTTTTTTAACTATATAAAATGTGTGTGCAGTTTTTAGAAAATTGAGCTGCGGCTTTGGAACTTTAGTTAAATCTAACATGCAGCTCCTCCATGAAGTTTCTCCTATCGCCATCCCTGGATTATTTGATTACGGCAAAGCTCACGAGGTCTATCTGCCTAAAAGGAAGGATACCTTCATGGAGGACGTTTTAAGGGAAACTGGCTCATATACACGTTAGACATGGGAAAACAGTGAAAACGCTAATGCAGCCAGTCCGTTCTCCGAGATTCGAACTCCGGAGTGTTCAGCTGACAGCTCGGCCGCTGATGAGCCCCCATCCCTGATCTATGGTTTTATACTTCTGCAACAGGACTTTCACGCTGACTGCTGTTCCGAAAAGTCCGGGTTCGAATCCCGGAGAAAGCATGTATGTTTGTCAACATATAACTGTCTGTGCAGCAAGGGGAGTACTGTTGTGTAGATTCCTTAAGTATTAGTTTACAGTGCTAATAATTTTATTAATTTACAGCGACTAGCGAAATTTTAATGTTCTTGTTTGAGATTTAATTTTTAAATTATACTGTTGTTTAAACTTTTCCATTTGATTTGGGTAAAGTTCTTTTAAGTTAGCCGAAAACTTGTACAGTAATAGGCAGCTTTTGCTTTTTCTCACGGACGGAGAATTTTGGGGTCAAGGGTCAGCGGCCAGCTGCATTTTTCGTCCCCTTAACTTGCGGGGGAGAACATGTGTTTTTCTCCTTCAAAGGCGAACAGCTCTAGCGGCGGTGATTCTTGATAAAATTATGGGGTAAAATTATTTAGGATTTGTCTGAAGAGTCGCAAGCGTTAACTGATTTATGTTGTAAACATCCTTTGGTTTTGCCCATGAAAATAGGGACTTCTCACTGTGAAAAGAGGAGTCTGAGTTTTCTTCGAATTTTGGTTAGTATTTATTGCTCTGATTCTAGTGGTTAGAGAGAGAGTTATTGTTTTGCGGAAGATTGGTGAATTTTAATTTATGGATTTTTTGAACCAATAGTAATTATAGAGGTGGTCCATTTTTGAGCATCTCGATGTTTTAAAATTAAAATTGGTCTCTCACGGAGATTTGGGGAATTTTGCTGAGATTTTCGAGACTTTGTTTAGGAGAGGGAGAGGCCTGGTGGCCCTCCGCCTCTCGGGGCCGACGCTGTCCGCTGTGCGGTTGCGGGTGCAGGATAATATAGGAGCGAGAACTTGTCCGAGAGCTTTGCGGACACCTACCGTTGCATCTTCGGTGAAATTGACTGAAATCTTGCTGCTACGTCCGATTCTCAGACATTGGGGTCTCTTTAGTCGCTGATGTATTTTCTCTTTGGGAAAAAATCGTGCTCGAAAGAAATGGAATGCTGCTCCCATTTGTACTTTTCTTCCAGTTATCTCCATCGGTGAACATCGAAAGAATGGTTTTTCCCTTTCGGAGAAAAAGGTGTTTTAAAGCTCGCACTGAAGCTCCCAATTTTTATTGGAGAACACAGAAGATGGGTTGACCACCCAGTTCGTATTTTTTTCCTGCCGTCATCCTCATTTTTGAACTGGAAAGAAAAGGGAAGGCTGCTCCTTGACTGAGCACAGTGCAGGATTATGAAAAGTATTCCACCGACGGAAGGAGCTATTTCACAGTCAAAAGTTTTCCACATTCGGTGCTATAGAACAGACATATGGTTTTCTACGATTTCAAGAAGTGGTTAGACAGTTTCTCGGTCCTACAGTTGGTCGGTATGCGGCTTTTCCGTGAGTGATTATTTTTTTTTCTCTCGTTATGTGCATTACTAATGATTTAACAAATTTGAGGGAGTGATTTTTATTTTTTTAAATGTTTAATTTTCATGAATCATTATTTAATTAAAGGAGAATAAAAGTAAGATTCTATCAAGCAATTTAATTATATCTATATGTCCGAAGATAAATATACTGAGGTGTCACAGGTGAAAGAATAATAAGTTCTTCTAAATTAGCTTTTCATGTGATCTCAAATTTTTTGAGTGCTATTTAAAATATTCGTAATTGTAAATCGTTTATTAAGATTATGGGTAGGATTTATAACTATTTAAAGATTGTAAAATTGTTTGAAACTACTTTATTATTGCTCAGTTGTAGTTACGCAATTATTGTAAGGTGCATGACTAGTAATTTGTGGTACAATATTGTTAGTTGTACAGATTGTCATATAAGAAAATTTTCGAGAAATTTTTGGATAATGTTTTGTAGCGGTAGTCTGATCAGCTGTCCGTAATTAAAATTTTTGAAATATTAAATAAATGTATGTTATTGACTTACTATTGCATGTTTTTTTTTGCGTGTGTTTTTATCTGGTGGTCTACTGTAGGTCACCCATGTGATCCTTTCGGAAAACACGGTTAAACTTCCATTCGAACCTGGGTAGTTTATTGCGGCGTAGGAGAAATTTATGATGTTTATAACTATATGATCAGATTTGTTAATTTAACTGAACTGGTGTTTTGATTTCTTAGTGTGAGATTTATCTTTTCCTGGTGTTTTGATTTGTTCTGTGCTATGCTTAAATGAAAGTGTTTGTGGCTATCTCTAAAGTTGAATTGAAATTTATGTGTTTTCAGGTAGGAGAGCCGATTATTTAGTTTTAGTGAGAGATAGCATGTTGATGATTTTGTGTCTGTAATGCATTTTACATAATTATTAATCTTTTGATTTTAACAAAACACCAGGAAGGATATTTTCATTTTTTATTGAACTTAAGAGTTGAGAGTTGATATGATAAACTTTATTTTACTGTGGTGAGGATTTATGAAAATTTAATCTAACTTAAAGTAATTATTTTCAAACACCAGTTCCTATGATTTGATTCTATGAATTTCAATATATTTTTATCAGAATTTGGTATTGTATTTAAGTTTGTCCGGCACCAGTCAGGAAGGTCAGGCAAAGAGTAAAAAATTGTAAAAATCAAACCCGTAAATTTTTGGCTTTTTAACAGTACTCAAAATACATGGTGAGCCGAAAATTCTCTCGAGACGTTGCTGATAGAGGAATAGAGATAGAAGACCCTCGGACTGTCTCTCCTTCGATGTACTTCCCCACTCAAGACTGCTCCCTCCCACTTCTAGCTGCACCAGGCTTGGCTGTTAGATGGGCTAAAACCAGCACCGGATCAAATGGCTGCTGCTTTGTTGAAAGAATATGCATGACAGTTGTGGAAAAAATTAATTAAAATAGATTTTTCCTAACGTGATTATTATATAAAAAGGGCCAACAACCCCTTCTGACTAAAGGCATGGGGATAATTTCGTCCGGCAATGACTAAATCCTCTAAACACTTCTAACTTCATTTAATTTCCAAGGAACGTATTGATAACACTGTTCATGCTTTCTCCATGTTTAATAAAAGCATCTACATTGTTCTTCAAAGAACCTTCCAAGTATGTAGACCTCTTCGATTCCATCTTTAGTATGTTTTGCCTTAGTTCAAATTTCTAAGTTTCTACTTTGGTTCGACCATTTTAATTTTGCATTTAATTATATAACATCTACATAAACAGTTGAGAGTGAAAGAATGCCTAACTAAACTGTATAAAGATATTCTGTTACTATGTAGCACTCATAGTCTCTGTAACTCATAAATAGTCTCTGTAACATTCACAATCTTTCTCAATGATAAAGAAAGCAATAAAATTTAATGCATTAGAAAATTTCTTTGTTATTATTTTCCTCGTTACTATTTTCGCTACCAAAATTTGATTTTAATTATGTCTATCATATGCCGGTGTCGATGTCAACAGTAAGCCACATCGATATCGACAACTGCCAATCCTACGCGAGGTGGATCCCATGCGGTACTGATTCTTGTGGTTAATTCATGCAGTTAATACTATGAATTTAAATGCGAAATACGGCCGTAACTTGGGGGGGGGCGATCAAACACAGCTTATTTCAAAAGAATTTTATTTCTTCATCGTAAAGTAAGAGTACTTTTTTCAGCGTTCTTCCACTTTCTATTCCCGTAGAATTTTATTACTTACTTTTATTTCTATTATTAAATGCAAAGTGTAATCTTAATTCACGAGAACTCATTATGTAAACAAGCGATTTATTTACAAAAATATATTTACTTCGGAAAGCTGAAAATCCATGATTTAGCAAGTTTGAAATCGGAAACATCTCAAGCCGTGATCTGTGGCTTCTTATCGATATTATACCCCATTGGACTTTCTGATAACTTTTTTACGTAATTGATGAAAACTGATCGATTTTATCTCTTGTATATCGCTCTTCATTCAAATCCGTATGGAATTTGCCTCTCCTCAAGATTAAGGATTATCACTAGCGCATTTTACACAATAAACTTATTAAAGTTGCGAAAGATGGTAGTACTATATACTTTATTACGAAAGATTATTTCTTTAAGTTTGTTCTGTGGGGTGAACGCTGTGCTTTATTACATTTTCAGTTCGTTGAAAAGTCTAATAAATTCGCTCAAACAATACCTTTGCGCAAGTAAGTGTAGAACGCGAAAATTAATATTTTGGTGAACTATGCCGCAATACGTATTTCGCGAGAGAAATCGTTACGTCACCAGTGAGAATAAATTTTGGCCTGCTTAAGAGATGGGCTATATGGAAGATCACCGAGACAGTAGGCTTACTAAAATTTGAAATTTGCGACAGAAAATGGTATTTTGGCTTCTTTCAGAAATCCGTATGATAATATATTAAACACATAATATTAAGTAATACATTGTTTTTAATTTGAAGCATGCCTGAAAGTAAAACAGAGGGGCTTTTAAAAGATCTAATTCTACAAATATTAGATACAGAGCTTGATCTTCCTTGACAAAAAAGTGCTCTAAATCATAAACCTTAAAGGCCATGTGAAATAAATATGCAGCTAAAAACTGGAGACAACATTAAACAAATGAAATGTGAGTAAATTTATACTGACGAAACATGTTACAAATGATAAAAGGAAGATTTATGTTCTAATTACCGAAACTTTCTTCTTTCATATCTAAGGAGAAGGGCTCCCATCAGCTATTTAGCGGTCTCATCACCGAGAACGTCGCACAGAGTCACCAGAAGGTGTAGTGTGACATTACCTTCACGATACATAAATAGGAAAGCCAAACTCGGTTTTGAGCACTTACTCTGCAGTTCAGCCGAGCAATCAGCCTTCACTGACTTCTATACTGTTCAAGTGGACTTTAAAACACAAGTAATTATTTTTTTTAATATTCTTCATACTCAGATGAATGTGCATTTTAATTCTGATTTCCAATCCATTTAAAAGATAATGATGCGTGCTTGTGTCCGGGTTCGTAACAGAATGAATTCACCCAGAACTCACAATAGCTTGATGGAATTTATCGTACCAAAAGAAAGACTTCACAGTACTGGAACTTTCCACAAAATTACTCGTGCAGTTGTTCAGAGTATCACGGAGCACAATCAGTAGTTACATAGTACTTCTCGAAGCTACTGGAAGGTATATGAGGGCCGGACACGGTTACAGTGTCATAGGGAATCAATTATAGTTACTCAGTTACAATATCCATTACGGTTATACAGGGAACGGAACCCAAAGTCGCCAAATGGTAGCCACATTTGGCAACTTTAGGCGATTTGTCACCAAATTTGGCGACAAAAATTAGTTTTTAAAACCGTTGCCAACTTGGCGATATCTTGCTAATTTAACGAGACAGTCATTAATTCAATGTTATATATATTTGGGCCTGTGTTCTCTCTTTCCCGAAAACCTTCACTTTGGATTTTTATGTTACATTATACAGAAAAATACAATTTCGCATATTATTCATATAAGTACAAAATTCGTAACATTGCCCCCTTCCTAAATACTGTACGACCCGAGCAGTACAATCCCTGGATAGGAAGCAATACTTAACAACTAAGGCAAATCAATACAATACTTAAACAATAATTTCAGTAAATAACATAAAACAAATCAAATAGTAAATCAATAGAAAAATGCATAAATTTACATATTTATATACAATTAGGATCATGGTCTTAGTATACTATTTACATAATATGCACTACGGGGACTGTGCATTACGGCCACAGTGTTAGCTAGCGGATCGAAATGAGCGACTTAAAACTTAGAGTTTCATGACTTACTGATCCGAACTATGACGTACTTCAAGTTGTTTACGAATACATAAGGACCATCCCAAGGTTACTGTAGTTAAGGAAAAAGGCCTTTTCCGTTGAATCGGACTTCATAACCACAACGTTCTCACCTTCGGTTGAATCGATGTCCTGTAGCTCTCGTGTCGTATAGGAATTTCATCTTCTCCAAGACTGGCTCGCTCTCCAAAGCTGACTCGCTCTCGTGCAGAACTGTGCCTCACTCAAAGCCGTGCTAGATATCTTGGATGTACTCCTCAGGTGATGGATGCGCATTCGGAGGACAACCAAACAAGAGATCACAAGGCAGATGAAGGTCACGACCGAAGACCATCTGGAATAAAGAACAGCTGATTGTCACGTGGACACTATCAGTAATAGAAGAGTAATATTACAAATATCCAACAAGAATCAATAAGCGAGAGTTTAATAAATGGACAATTAGGGTAAAGTGTATAGCCCTACTAGTAATAACATAGTGCTTTACAAATTAAATTCCTCACAGTTCCATGCAACTACATGCTTACTAGGTTATAGTAATTTTCACTTTGTTAACAAGCAATATGCAATTAACAATACAGCTGCCCTTGTGCAGCTCATGGCAAATTAACCGTCTTTGAGCTCCAGAACAGTTGCAATACGTTAGCCATGCAATAAGACATAGTTATTTTACTCTTTTAGCTCCCACTGCGAGATTACAAGAATGGTATTACAGACTGTACTATAGTTAAAGCAAAGGAACACCTGCAACAGCAATTAGAGTTTCATGACTTAGCAATTCTTTTTTTAGGATTATAATTACTATTGTATTGAATTTAGTAAAGGTATCAATAGGATGTTGATCAGTGTGCTGGCTTGTACTCTTCTGTCTGTTTGGCATTATGTTCAATATTATTTTGATATCCATTAAGAAGTCGCTTTAATTGCAGTCTTGTTTGCACAGGTATTAACTAGGCACTGTATCCTCATATATACTGTATCCTCACTTACTCTTTTTGTTGCGGTATGATATAAGCTTGAAGTATGATACGAGATAATAAATGCACCTCTTTATAACTGTATGACAAAAGGGTTAAGTACCAATTCATATACAGACTTGTATAATTGATTGAGTTACTATTTAGTAATTGAATGCTTCGGTCGCTATTTTTAGTCTGGAATTATGTTGTCTGTATGTAGTTAGTTTAGGTAATTTTTTATGTATATTCTCAGTGTATATCCAGAAAGTACTAAGGTGTATGCAATCTTGGGTACGTATCTTGTAAATACTTGGTGTAACATAAGTAATCTGTAATAATTATTTCTGAATTGCATCAAATTTTTCCCAGATTGCAACACCACTTGTGCTACGTCTTAGCAAAATATGTAGTTGTACTATATTCCATTTAAATTCCTTGCCAGTGATTATTAAGTTGGTCATTGTACATTGCATTTTTAACTATACATCATAATCAACATAGTCAATAAGAATGTATGTAGTTGTACTATATTCCATTGTACTGTATGTATGTTCCATTACTGTACTGTTCCATTGTACTTTTCCACTGTATTGTTCCATTGTACTGTATGTACTATATTCTATTGCACTATATTCCATTGTACTACATTCCATTGCATATGTTGTTATACTATATGCCATTTAAATTCCTTGCCAGTGATTATTAAGTTGGTCATTGCACATTAAAAATTATGCATCATGCTCAACCTAGTTAACAAGAATATAATGGTGTATGTGCCATAAATGCGCTTGGGTGTAACATGGGCATTCTATAATGCCCAGAGTGTGAATGTGGCGGCTATCACATTTCTTAGGAAATGGGTAGACTTCTAATGCAATTGTCAGTGCAAGCTTTAATGCATGTTTTAGGTGGTGTGGACTGTAAAGTTTGCATGCAGATTTATGCAAGTATCACATTGGGAGACGAGTCCTTCACTTGCATGGTATTATTATTGTCTAATTTACATTTTTCTGTATTCAGTATTGCCTAACGTTAGGTGCTAATATTAGCAGATTCTATACAACTATCCCTTTGCATATTCTATAATATGAACTGAAACTCAGTTGTATTTACAATAAGTAGTAAATTCTTAGTATGTCTTTATGTAATCAAGTGTGCAAAGTAGCAGGTGCAATTTATTAACATTGTAAGTAATAGTAGTTATATTTATTTAGGTAGGATAATATTATGAGTTTTTTCCCTTGGTCAATGTATATTTTTATGGACATTAACACAATTGTGAACTAAGGCTCACAGTTTCATGGAATTGTTTCTGTATGGTTATTTATGACATAGGACTTGCAGCTCATATTTAGGCCACAGTAAATTGCATGTAACTGCTTTACATAATCTGGAATTGTGCAAGTACATATTAGTTGTGAATTGTAACAAAGCTGCATGTTTAAAATATGTAGTAATATTGTGTATGTATTAATGTAACCAAATCTTCAAACAATAGTGGGTGCTACGTATTAATACTGTAAATAACAACAGTTATTTGCATGTAGGTAGGATAATTTTATGTATTTGATATGTCAATGTATTTTGATACCTAAGTTATCTGTAGGTAACACCAATGTGTACTGGGGAACTTAATCTCATGGAATAATATCTGCGTGGTTCATTACAGCATACAACTTGTAGCTATACCCAGACCACATCGTGCAAAACTGACTTAATATCCAGCGACCCTCAGCACCCCTTCTCTCTCTCAGTCTCTTTTTAAAAATTTTTTAAGCAATTTGTACATTTCTCTTCCCAGTAATTTTGTTTTTAATTACCTTTTTAACTTCGATTTTCACATTTAGAATTTGTAGTGCGCAGAAGACGGTGATTCCTTTAGTGGTGACGTTACTTTTATGTCTTTGCTCTTTTTTTTTTCATAGCTTCAGTGCTGTTTGTTCTGTTGGGCAGTAATAGATGGCAACTGCAGAGAGGATGATAATGCTGTAAGGCTAATTATGGGGTGTCAGAACCCTCTATACCGACAATGTTAAATTGGCCATTTTCGATGTACCTTTTCTCAAAATCTGCTGTAGATATACTCTTGAAATTTTTTGTGTAATTAACGTATACCTATCCGATTATACTGAAATGAGCTTTTGAAACATTTTAAATTTTAGACTAATTTATAGACTATTTTATTAGGCATAATAAAATTTAGCACTTTTCTCACGCAAAAAAATCTTAATTTATCACAAAAAGCTCATTTTGGTAAATATTAGAAAATATAATAAATAAGCCATAAAAATTTTAGGTACCTGGGAGCAGTAGTTCTTGAGAAAAGGTACATCGAGTATAAAAAAATCACGCTTGGAGAAAAACGCGTTTTTATGTAAAATTCTTCATTTATCAAAGCATTCGATGATAAAATAAAACTAGATTTTTTTGAAGTTGTAATTTTCACAGAGATTAAAGTGTAGTATATTTATAAAGCTAAACGTGTAGAGAATTTGAAAATGCAAAAATCCCAAATCAATATTTTTTGAAGATTTTTGGCTTCCAACACCCCTTATAGCTACAAGGTCAGCAGTCCTCTTTTGCAGTGTAATTGTAACTGTCTCTTGGACACCATAGAACCAGTAAGAAATAAAGGTAATTTCCGTTCCCAGTCCTATTTGTTTCTGGAAGGCATCAGCGAGAGGTTATTAAGGATTGTTCGATTAAAAATCTCTAAGATGCCGTCAGATTGCGGATGTAAAGGTGTCGTTTGGGTTTTGTTTATCTCAAGTAATTTGAAGAGTGCTTTAATTACAGCAAACATAAAATCCTTGATAATGTTAGCGAAGAGCGGATTGATCATTAATATTGTATTCTTCGGCTTCACGAAAGCACAAAAAGGTGAAGGATTCTAAAGGCAAAACGTGGCCTTGAGGTAATGCTCAAGTCTCCCATGCCAGAGATGGAAGGTTCAAATGCCAGCTTTTTAAAACTCGCGCAGTTACATAAAATGTATTCATTAAAAAATACTGCATTAAATTAAATAATAAAATTAATTAAAAATCATGATTATAATTAAAAGATTAAACAATTCAAAAAATATTTAAATAATTATAATTAATCACGTATTAAATAATTAAATATAATAAAGGAAAACTGATGTCATTCAAGAGATGTAGGTCCTGAAATCGCTGCCACAAAGCGAAATAAATATTGTACTTGCCGCAAAATAAAAATGAAACTCTCCATAACTTCATACTAAGAAGCATGCTAAGAAGGCGGTATTTCTTCCGCCTTCTTAGCATGCCTTTGTAGTGTAGTGGTCAGCACACTCGGCGCGTATTCAAGAGAACCGTGGCTTGAGTCCCAGAGAGAGCATTGCTCATTTTTCATTTCTCCTGCTTTCAAAAAATACCTAATCTGGCTACAGTACCAAACGGTCACTTCGCGCTGTCACGTGATTCCAAGATGGCAGCGGCGGCACATCAAAGGCGCGGCCTGTTCATATTCTCTTCTCATCTTTTGTTCAATTACGTAATGACCTCCGAGGTGGCACGAGTACAGTGGCTTATTACTGTACTGCTTTCGGGTTGTTGCAGTTTTTGGAAAATTTCATGATGCCGTAGCGGAAATTTGATTGTCAGCTATGGATCCAGGAAGTAAAAATTCAGCTTTTGCTAGTAGTGTGATATCGTTTCGAGGTATTTTTTGGTGGACGGATTTATTTTTAATTCCGAATAGGGTTATGACCTCAAGGACAAAATGCAATTCGTTTTCTTTTTTAAGTCCAAGAAAAAATTATATTTCTTAGAGAGATGACATAATCCAAGTCTACAAGGTTCAGTAATATTTGCTACATATGCCGTGGGATAGCAGGGGGCATTTCCAAACATGATGTTGAAGTTTAATTTTCTATCGATGTCGATTTTGTCACAGGGCACAATTTGGATAGTACAGCAGTTCGGCGTCGAGAAGAGTTTGCCTTTCAACTGTTTGCTAAATCTTTCCGGATGATGATAACGTTGGCACCAGTATTGATGGTCATATCACAAGGAACTCCACTGATATGTCCCATGATGAAAAGTACATTACTGCCGCCACTCATTGCAGAAATCTGAAGCGCTTTAACACGGGGCTTCTTATTATTTGGCAAACTCTTCTCCACGAAAGGGTTACTAATTTGTCTCCTGCGTCCTTGCTGCAAAGCGGTCTTATTTTCCGTGTCTTGGAGTGTTCTTCATTTCTTCGTACGTGGCCTTCACTACTGTAGTTCCAGTACTTTAGAGTCAGTTTCTTGTCCCTCCAACCGTCTGAAGGCATTGGCTTGTCTTGCTTAATCATCTAGACGAGTAGTCATTTAGTCCACTGGCTCCTGGACTTTCGCATCTCTGGCTTGGTGTCTTTTTCTACGAGTTGCTTGCTGGACTACCTCGAATTTCATGACGTACACTAGAGCGCTTTTTAAATCCTTGATATCCGCCATTTATAGAGCTTTCTGTATTTCAGGATCCCGAAAGCCATTGATGCAGTACTGCAGGGACAGGATTTTCCTTCTTTCTGATGGGCAGTCCGAAAAGCCGATATAACATAGCCTTTCAGCATTCGTGGCGAGTTCCTGGAGTGTTTCCGAGGACTCCTGTTGGCGATATTTTAACTGGTATAGTCTTTTAAACAACGATATAGTCTTTCTGCTGTCACAAATATTGAAGCGGGATCTCCTAAAGATCATCTTGCGCCTCATTTTTTACCTTATTTACATTTACGATTTCTCTTTTTTTAAACGAAGATCCAAACTTAATAACTAGCTGTTAAGCAGATGACACTGAGGAAACTCCTTAACTCTTTCGCGACGAGTTTTTTTTTACAACAGAACAATTTTGGTTGTATAAACTATGAATAGGGCACATTAGAATGCTAAAACTAAGATGTTATATTTTTAGGAAAATTTTAAACACTGATTTAGGACCGGGACATATGTGTCCCATCTGTCCTGACCAGTGGGACATATGTGTCCCAGTAGTCTTCAATGAGTAATTTTGTAAAGAAAACCAATGAATTTCCAGTCATAAAAATTTAATTATGAATGGTATGGTTTGAAACAATCAATGCACAATGGGACATTACACATAGTGCACATTATTTTAGTGCGCGATTCTTTTTTTTGTTGTGCACATTTACGGCACCGCCGTCGAGTGTTTGTTGTTACTGGCAGATGGTCATCAACATTGAGTAAACTTCGTGATGCTTTGGAAGGGCGTCCAGTTCCTCTACGGCGTTGATACTCTGCGTTGAACTTTCCGGACGTCATCAAGGCTTCTCCAAGAGGTACAATGAAATCAAGAAGTGGGATTTTTCGATGTTTGAGTTCGCAGTACGCAATCCATGAGTTGACCACTGCGCTCATCAATAGGCGAAAAAACACTTTTTTCCACCACTTGCAAGATTTTCTATCTAATTCATAGACATTTGCCATTTGGTCTGCAAGGTCTACACCTCCCATGATTTTGTTGTAGAATTCGATTGCCACAGGGCACTCAAATTCTTTTTTGCTTCCATCTTTCATGGTGCGATTTACTTTTGCGTATTTAGCTTCGTGGCAATTACTTAGCATCATCACTTCCTTTGAATCAAGCCACCTCGCACACATTGTTCCATTTTTAGTTACGAGAAACTCAGCCTCCCCCCTTTTGCTTAGTTTTGTTGTAAAATTAGGAACATCTTTGCGTATCTTGATGCATGTACCAACAGCCGGAAATTTCAGGGTTTCCATCAGATGCACGCTTGTAAAAAAGCGGTCAAACGCAAGCATCACATCTTTTCCTCGGATTGTCTCCGTTAGCTTTGATACTACCCGTTCCCCGAGTGTGCCTTGTTTGTTGTTACTGGTTTCACCCGTTTCTTTTCCGGAATAAATGTTCATGTCATATACATATCCTGTTTTTGAATCACATCGCTGCCAAATTTTTATCCCTCTTTTCACAGGTGTCATCGGCATATATTGTTTCAGGGATGAACGTCCCTTGAATTTCGCCATTGATTCATCAATAGATTGATATGAGCTTTCGCTTCGGCACTGTTTGAAGGTTTGTTTCAGGCACGAAACAACCTCGTCAATATAATATGTTTTACTTGCATTTTCTGGCTTTTCTGGTTCAGCAAAATATAGTTTCGACAACAACGTTTTACATCTGTCTCTTGAAATAGCATTTTTTATTGCTACGTTTCCCAGCACCCTATTTAGGACATGACAAGCATGCATCCAAGGACAAGCATAATTTCAGATGGGTCTGTAGGGTGAATTGTTTGTCCTAACTTTTCGAGTCGTTGGTCTGTGCATTGAGCGATCCAAATCATAAGACTTTTTGGAAATATCTTTAGAAAAACGTCCAATTCGGTAGATGAACGATTTAAATTAAATAACAAAGTAGGCGGAGACTCTGCTGGAATTATCATTCGAGGTTGGAAAGTTGAATCTGCATGAAACCATAAGATTGGTCTGCAGCCTGAAGCATTATCTGATGATATCTCATCAACCGATGAAAGTGATGCCGTATCAGTATCACTCAAAGCATCGCCGTTCTTTGTATTTTGGGGAATCGTATCATGATCTATATCCATTTCACACTCGTCTGAATCGGATGAGTACTGCAAATTCTGTGCTGGATCTTGAAAATCGGGATCGTCTATTTCATCATCCAAATCAGTATCTTCGTCATCTGACTCTTCTACAATTTTTTTTATTTCTTCATCAGTAAGTCCCCGTCGTCGAGTCATTTTAGATTTAATTAATTTGTGCCTAAATATAAAATAATAAGCAACTATTTCAAAAGTAACCGAAAAATATAATAGCAAGAGGAATGATCACATAGCACTGTTGGGACAATGTGTTCCCACCATCCAAGACGAGAGGGACATATACGTCCCTATAATAAAAACGTAAGTAAAACTTTGTCACTTACCAGTTTGTTAGAAATAATCGACTTCGTGAGTAACTTATCTGGCCTTAGATTACTAAATTAATAAAAATTTAATCGAAAATAGGCGGTATTTTCCAAAATTTACGTTTGTACAGTATGGAATGAGTTGCTACAACACTTCAAAAACGCGGGAATAGCATTATGTACGGTAGTACCATCTATGTTCTATGAATGAAAATATTTTCAAAAACATTCGCAGGACTGGTGGGAAAGTCTCTCATTATACAGAGAAGAGTTTCTGTCCCAAAAGATTTTTTTGAAATTTGCTTGGGACGTATGTGTCCCTTTAGGCGCAAAAGGGTTAACCCAGATCACGCGATCGTCCGAATACAGGATCGAATGATTAGAATCGAGAATTGTTTCACAAACTGGTGTACTAGCTTTCTTACGCTGCTATACTCGTAAGTCTTCGGATGCTAAATTTTGTTTTAGCCTCGTGAATTGAGACTTTTTAGATTTTTTTTATTCTGAGCTCTTATTTTTATTTTTTTTATTATTATTATATTCTTTTAAACTTTGAGGCTTCAAAAAATAGCACGGATTTACTTACTCTGATACTATAACAATTTTCTGTATTGCGGTAATAATCCAGTTCAGTGGCAGAGTTGTTGAACACTGGTAGTTCGAGTTGGGTTCTAATCTCGGCAAACAGGCTAGCTGCAGAGCGTTTTTGAGATTTTCTCCATATGTAACGTGGATACGAGAAAATTTCCCTTAGGTCCTTCACGAAGGCGTCATTTCCGTATGCAAATAGCTCCGGAGTACTTCACCATAATCATATAAAGCAGCCATCCATAACCACGCAATTCACATTAGTTTCCCTTTTTTTGGTTCGACGGGCCACTCTGTACCTGCGTGGCAATATTTATTCTCAGAAATAAACGAAGATGCACAGTTCTTCTCAATAATAAAATATTCTGTACATAGCTGTACTGTAGCAAGATGGCGACGCTTAGACGTTCTACATACAGTCAATGAAAGCTTCAGTTTTACACTTATCACAAAAAGAGTAACGTATTTTCCCCGAGCAAAGTTCCAGACAATTAGGTTTGAAATCGATTTCAACCCAGATAAACTGATACTAATGTGTTTTATAGAATGGCTTTGCCACAGATTTTCATAAAATTATTATGCACTGACGAGCCCAAACTTTTTTGGGTTTTAACGAGCCAAAACCCCTCATTTTTCAATGAAATCGTCTGGATGATTTGGAGGGCACATGATTAAATGGAAGTAGAATTTAACTTCTGCTGTGGAAGGTAAGGAATCCTTCTTGAACTTACTTTTGCAAGTGATGGGAAAGACTGC
>KK120227.1:62215-85287 GCA_000611955.2 Stegodyphus mimosarum
TGCTGATCTAAGTGAATTTAATAGAGGGCAGGTTGTAATGGCCCGAAGACTCGGAACGAGTATCTCTGAAATTGTTCGACTGGTAGGTTGCACACAATCTCCCGTTGTTAGTATTTACCAAAGTGGATAAATGACCGTGAAACCGGCAGTACACGCCAAATTGTTGAATATCCGCGCGTCATCAAAGAAAAAGTATGTCGGAGATTGTGCTGCTAAGTACAGCAAATATCGGCGCCAGACCGTAACTCAGCTGAGAGCCCAATATAGTGCAGGTCCAAGTGTTTCGGAACATACAGTTCAGCGGACACTATTGGATATAGGACTGCGCAGCTGACGTCCCACTCGTGTGCTTCTGTTGAACAAGCGCAGTCGTCAACTACGCCTACAGTGGGACCGGAAACATCGAGACTGAATAATGGATATGTGAAAGACAATTGGCTGGTTGGATGAATCACGATTCTCCATTCATCATGTCGATGGTCGTGTCAGGGTACGCCGTCTTCCAGGCGAACAGTTGCTTCCGCTCTATACAACAGGTCATATATAGGCTGGTATTCGCGTTATTATGCTTTCGCGAAAACTCTCATGAGCAGCTCTGTGACCCTTAGTTATAGTAGGAAAGACCACGAAAGCTCCGGACTATCTGAACACAACTGCGGATCAGTTACACCCAACATGACGTCTGTC
Organism: Stegodyphus mimosarum; assembly: GCA_000611955.2. Lineage (NCBI taxonomy): Eukaryota > Metazoa > Arthropoda > Arachnida > Araneae > Eresidae > Stegodyphus > Stegodyphus mimosarum. Next base: position 62,903 of record KK120227.1, read on the forward strand.
TTCCAAGCTGGAAATGGAATATTCCAGTAGCACAATGCTATATGTCACAAGGTTTTCGAATTGTGTGGAGTTGTTCGAAAAGCATAAGGATGATTTCCAGTTAATCTCTTGGCCACCTAACTTGCCGGATATTAACTCGATAGAGCACATTTGGGATTATTTATTTCATAGCTGTATCTTACTACATCACATCTTAAAAAAAATCTGTACTTGTGATTCACGGAATTCATCATTTTGCTATTTTAGAGGAATGAATTACAGTACATTTTCATTATCAGCAAAGCTTACAAGAGGGAACAAATACGTAAATAGGTTACCTTCCCCCCGTCCTGTATATAATGTAAATTAATTTTTGATGTTTTCCAACAGAAACCTTTTATGATTCATTTTGATAAAAGTTAATTCAAAATTGTATGTTAATTATGCTAGATAAAGAACTGCTATTGAATAATAAGCTACTGCTTCATTAACTGTGTATGTTTCTTAGTAAATATAACGGATCGCAAATGCACTTGTAATTAATATTTTGTGTTTAAAACGAAGAGAGATCTAGGAGCTCCAAAATTCTAACTACAGTTGCCATCGATTACTGTTAGGAATTAGTTCCATTATTATTAAGAATTAGTTTAATTTTTGTTATGAATTAGTCATCGAACCTCCTTTTTCTCCATAAATTTTCCCTTCTCTTATAATAACGAACTTATTCATGTTCATTATTTAAAACGAGTTCGATAACAGTCTTATCAGATTTATATCGCATCTTTCTTTGGCAATTTTCCTATAAACGCCATCTGTTCTGAAAAATCAGGAAGCACATTGCGCAAACTTCGAGAAAACCTTACGAAGGGCAAGAAATCAGTATTTGCCATGGGAAGAACTGTGTATGAGTTGTGAAACTATACAATGAAATAAATGTTCAAGTGATCTAGTCTGCTGATTAAGATGCTGTCATAATGTAAATGAAAGAACAGAGTCTATTTTCCCTTTAAAATGCTATATTTTCAAAATTTCTTGGCGAGTTTTGAAAAATAGGTTTAAATAATAAAAATAATGAAATTCGTTAATGAAACCTGTGAGTGATAATATAATTCAGAGAAAAATAATAGTTATTGGCAATTAAATCTTTCAGAGTACAGAACTTAATTGTGAAATTTTATTTTGCATTAAAAGAAGGAGATATTAAAAGTATTGATGAAACATTCATTTCACATTTTTCTGTCTCACATATTTTTCCATTAAACTATGTCTTCAAGCGCACTTGTTTTTAAAGACTGAAGAAATAATGGAAAGATATAGTATTTGATGTGTTACACCTGCTATTTCGTAGAAGATCTTTCGAATGCAGATAGTTTACGTCATACCTAGCACTTGTTGAAATTTAACTGACGTAATTTGCCTTAAATTAGATTTTATGGATTTAAGACAACAGATAACATTTTCGAATAGAGAGAAACTCATTTCAATTCTGTGTTTTGAAAGGAAATTGTTGTGATGTGTTAGCATAAAGATCTATCAAGATTGATAACGTGTTTTTGGATTTATCTCAATTTTTCTAGTAAGTTTCCTTAACCTATTTCCATGACTCCGTAAAATAGCAGTAGATTTTAAAAATAGCAAATGTTCTGAATTTTCAACTTTCTTTGAAGAAACTTCCAATGCTTTATTATCATTTTTAAGCCTTCTACTCTTATAATGTTTATTCAAATTTCAGTATTTTATTGCATTCCTTCATTTTTCTCAAATAAGCAGATAATTGCAAATTAAAAAATCTTGATCGCCATATTGGCTGAAGCTTAAAGCACTAGTTGTTTCCTGTTTGTTATTTAACTACGACATCAAAAAATCTAAAGTTTACATAATCTAAGTTTTACATAAAATATTGTACTTATTAAAGAATAACTATCCATTTAAAAGAACTTATGTCACCCTTATTATCATTAACGAACAATATTTTAATCTTGAGAGAAATCTGGAAATCAATTGTTTAAATTCTCTATTTTTCTTAAGAAAACACATGAATTAATTTTATACAATTTTTCCTTTTTTGAATCATGTTGCTTTTTAATAAAACTGAAAATCGCAATCTTATTCAATTTCAATTCTGAACATTAAATTTGCATTGCATTATTCAACCTAAGGGAAGAATTAATTAATACCTATTTAAAAGTGGATTCAGAAAATAAAAATCAAAGGCATCTTTAATGTTATTTAAAATATTTGTTTTTGGTAGAACCATTGTTTATCTGAACTATATTCAAATTTTGTCCCCCCCAGAAAAACATAACCTATATTCATACTGTTTTGTAGAATATCTATTTCTTCTAAAACAGTTTTTAAAAAAATTGATAAAAAAGGCACTAAAGTCGCTTGCACTTTGTGAGCAAAATGAAAATGAAATCTTTTTTAGCTTAATTTTATTCGCAAAAACAGATTTATTCATATTATTTTAGAAAATACTAAAACCAAAAATACAAGAGTGTTAGTTGACATTATTTTAGATATTAGCTTTGCCGTTCAACATGGTATTAAAAATTTATCGTTTTTACTATGACTAGCGGAACCCTTAGACAAACTGCACGGAAATCCGGGGTTCGACAGAAACTAATTTAAAGGCTACTAATCTATATGAAGAAAAGTTTTAATCCTTTGCTGCGATTCAAAATTTAAGGTACGTAAATAATTCCTCTAAATATTTCTCTTTGACATAATATTTTTCAAAGCTTGCCTAATATATCCGTTTCCCCTTTCTAAAATCAGATTAATTACTTTTTAACCATCTAATTAGCTGAACTCAAAGCCTAATATTTATTAGTTTAATATTTAATAGCATTTGTATTCTTGTCTTCTCCATTCTTCCAAGACACCAACGCATTTTCAGAAATTTCTGTGTAAGAAACATTATTTATAATGGATTCGATATTTCAGTCTGATTGACGGAAGAGATAGCATCATTTAATAGACACTTATAGACATTGACATAGCACATTTTGACATTGCACTTATTACTTTTGGACACAGAGTGATAGATGTTATTGCCAGATCATTTTATGTTATAAAATATTACATTTATTTTAGTGCCATAAAGTAACGGGGAGATAAAGAAGCTTGTATATACTGAAATAATCTGAGTTATTCAACGTACAGAATTCCAAAACATTGCTAGAATTTCAAATTATTTTTAATTTACTGTTGCCAATTAATGATGTGCATTATTAAGACAGCGAAAGTAACAACTGCATAATTATATTAAACATCATGTGTAAGGTATTTCTCCCGCCTTCTTAGCACGCCTTCGTGGTGTGATGGTCAGCACACTCTACGCGTATTCGAGAGGTTCGAGTCCCGGCGAGGGCATCGCTCATTTCTCATGATTTCTGCTTCAAAAGAACCCACTGTCTCTATACCTCAACAAATATATATATATGTTTTAAGTACTTCTTTCTTCCAATTTAACAGCTTCGTTACTTTAAGCAAGAGGGCCCCCATTTTTTTATGATTTTCTTGATTTCTTCGGTTGTAATATAGGACTAATAGTGTTTCAGAAATTAACTATAAATTATAATTTATGATTTGTGGTTTCATCCTCTCTAATACTATTTATAAATTTAGTTTTCTGTAAATTTTTGAGGAGTTGAGGCGTTTTTAAAATTATTTGTTACCTAGCTGCCTCTTTTTATTCTTTAATTCTAATTAATTCTTGTTTTGTTTTCTTCCACGCGTAGGGAAAAGGGGCGTCTAATTGAGACGATTTAGATTAGTATTGAAAGATGTAATAGATTTCAAAATTTAGTCAATTAATTGACGCGGTATTGTCTCAATTAGTCGTCAGTTGAAACGCGTGGAAGTAATATTTCAGCGAAAGGGGCACGGTTCTTTTCCCCTGACGAGACAACTATGCAACTCTCACTGAGATATTACCATTTTTTATTGTATACCTTGTTTTTATTACAACTTCAGCTTTTCCCAATTTTCCCCATAAATTACAATTTTCTAGGCATTATTTGAGTTATATTTTCATGTAAATCTTTACTTAGGATTTTAAGTTTTAATTGTATTTAATGTGTAATTTTGGCACTAACGTGCTTCTTCGAATAGGATTTCAGAGGGTTTAGGATGTACTATGGCTTTTGACATTCTTACTTGTTAATAATATATATATATATGTGTGTGTATGTATATATGAGAAAGATGTAATAGATATTAAAATTTTGTCAATTAATTGACGCGGTATTGTCTCAATTAGTCGTCAGTTGAAACGCGTGGAAGTAATATTTCAGCGAAAGGGGCACAGTTCTTTTCCCCTGACGAGACAACTATGCAACTCTCGCTGAGATATTACCATTTTCTATTGTATACTTTGTTTTTATTGCAACTTCAGCTTTTCCCAATTTTGCCCATAAATTACAATTTTCTAAGCATTATTTGAGATATATTTTCATGTGAATCTTTACTTAGGATTCTAAGTTTTAATTGTATTTAATGTGTAATTTTGGCACTAACGTACTTCTTCGAATAGGATTTCAGAGGGTTTAGGATGTACTATGGCTTTTGGCATTCTTACTTGTTAATAATAGAATTACAAAATTGCAGCTAGAGGCGCAGTTTTTACAAAACCATAAAACGCTATCGTTCAAGTTTAAACATTTTAAAGAAAAAATATAATTAACAATATATATATATATATATAGGTTATTATATGGAGAACAGAAACTGAAGATCATTTTATTAATTAATATTATTAATGTCACGTAAAATACTATTGAATGAATTAATTAAGACAGACAAAATATGCAGAATTAATATCAACAAATTCTGGCAAACTGTACAGCAGAAAGGCCCAAATTAAAAACAACTGAAACAAAAATTTCAAAGACAAAACTGAAACAAAAGTGAATTAATACAAAAATAATGTACTATAGCATAAAAATGAAGTGTAGTAGATGTTGCTTAATGTGATTACGTTAGACCGAGGCTATTTTAATAACATTAAACGATGAGAAAAAATTGCCTTCAAAATAGGCATGGAAATTAACAATTGTAATAAAAAATATAACTAAAAACACATAAATAGACATTTTTCCAGCATTTTAAATAGGAAAATGCAAAAGTTTGTTTATGAATTGTTCGTAACGTTTCTGGAAATTATTTGACTGACGCTGTACCACTAATCTCAATACCTGGAAGGCATCCCTTATTCGAACAGAACTTGTCAATGTAAAATATATAAAATTAGGGAAAAAAGCAACCTTAGTTTGACTTTGATACTAAAGTTTAATACAAAAATAAAGTAAAATCGATCAAGTTACTGAAAATCTGCGTCAAACTACGGCTGGTCTTTTGCCTAATATTAAATGATCGATTAAAATCGAAACCAAGATATTTGGCGATTTAACTCTTAATTGGCGACATTTCTGTAAAACTTTGCAATGTGTTTATGCGTATTAAACTTATTTGACGACTTTACTTAAGTTTAAAAACATTTAGTCTGTAATATTTTCATCATCTGATCTCCGGATATATAAGTATCTGGATGAGCAGCAAAAAAAGCTACCCTTGGCGATACTTAACCTCAGGGTGATAATGGAATAATTAGTATTGAATGTCATTTTATTTACAATTTTACCTTCCTTGATTTGTAAATTTTTTACTGTATTATTATTGTATGTATTCTTTTTAAACTATTTAAACTTTATCACTACAACCGCTTGCATTGTGCACTTAGTACTTTTTGTTCCCAGCACGATCAGCTTTCTGAACAATCTCCTCAACTAATTAATTAGCATTTATAATATATTTAAAAAATCATTAATGAAAATTTGTTATCATATTTCTTAACGTATTATTAAGTTTATTATTTCAAAATGTTTCATTGCCCTATTCGGGGTAGGGCACTGGGCTCAGGCCCACCGTTCCACGTCACAGATATTTTGATCATATTAACCGAATTGTGTTTCCCAATTATTCGTATACAAAAGGTAGGGACTTCGGCAATTCGATAAGAATATCCGAGTGAGAACAGTAACCGAAGTCACATTAAGTGGTGTCTACTGTATTAAATATATCAATTAATACAAAAATTAATTAAATTAGTACAAACATAAATTTTGTATTTAATAAATATTGTTTTCTTGTATTTCAGTTTTGTTTTCTAAGTTTTTTCTTCAATTGTTTTTAAACTGCGCCGTCCTCCTAAATAGTTTGCCATAACTGGATGATATTAATTCTATAAATTTTATCTTATCCTTATATACGTATAAAAATGTTTAGAGATTTCCATTTCCGTTGTCTTCTTAGTTCTGATGTAAGAATACTTCTCTTAGCTTAAACAAAGACGTTCTGATGGAAGAACAATTAATATAAGCAATATAGTTTAAAATGAATAATATGGAATATGAGTATGTTGAATACCACACTCACCAATCTAATAAGATACAAAGTAATGTATAATTTTCTGGTAGGATGATTCTGAGATTGGAGGTTATGTGACTCAATACATACATGTGACATTTAGCTACGAGGTTTAAACTTACTTTGATAAGAATCTCTAACACATGACTTTAACTCATACAGAACTAAATTACATTGTAGGACAAAGTATGTGAATAAATTGGAACTGGCATAGCATTTGTAAATATGTCTCTTTTGTCCATGTTCCATGTTTGTAATTGACTTTGCCCAATTTCGGAAACAGCAGACACTACAATTTATTTTCACTAAAATGTGAAGGGAATATGGAGGAGAAAAAAAAGAGAATTTAATAATAATAATGTTACTTCGTGTTTGACAGTACCATTAAGAACAAGGTTTACGAAGAGAATATCGAAATTATCTTAAGAGTTTGATCCTAAATATACCTACAATTCATTGACTTTTAAAATGGATTAATAATTATATTTGCATGCATATATTTTAGCACTAAAGGCAGACATTTAATTTCCCATTATGTTGCCATCGTGGCAATACATTTACTTTTTCTTTATACCACAATCATTAAAAATAAAAATTATCGCAAATTAATATTACTTTTCCTTTAGCGCTCAGAACTGAAAAACAAATAAAGGAAGGGAAGGCAAAAGAAGGTCATCAACTCGCGAATGGGATTACGCATACTTATCCATCGTTGCCTAACTCTTCACAAACACTATTGATTTCGCGAAACTGAAGTTCATATGGCAGGGGGGAAACAACCCGTTTCACAATATAGCCGTAAACAAGTGCTTATCAAAAGCGATGACTTCGTTCTTACATTCTATTGGGAACAGTCTAGAACATCAGGTAAAATTCCTTGCGTGATTTTATCTATACCTCCTTCAGCTTTGACGCTTGCACTAATAAATAAGTGCTCTGTACACGTGATAGTTTTTTTAGCATAAATACTCTGGATTCTTTTGGATCATCATAATCTGATTTTTGCTGCTCAGGGAGATAGAAGACAGTGCTACACAGATAGAAGTCATTAGTTAGGTATAGTAAGTGAGTATGCTTCAGTTTTATTGAATAACATATTTTCATTTTTCATGTAGTTTTAAACATTTCATCCAAAATATTTTTATTATTTATTTATATATTTGTATATCTGAAGAACGTTTTATTACACTTAATTATATATATATATATATATACCGGGTGGCCATAATTAAACTGACAGTGCTCACAGTGTTCTGTAGCGCGATTTATTTGCGAGAATGACGCCGCATTTTCTAGGAAGATTAAACAAGACGGGGGACGAAGGATTCCGCGAAAAAACAAATTAGTTCCAAAAGTGACCGCTAGGGGAATATTTGGCACTGTGTAATAGAAAATAGAGTGTTAACAAATGCAAAATAATGCGGAATAAAATAAAAGCAGAAAAATCTTTCTTTTTTAGTAGTGCATCAGACATATTTTTATCATTTTTATGTTATTTTGCTTCAATATTTTAAATTCCTTGAAATGAATATAGCATCTCAAATGTTTACAGAAATTATAGGCATTAGAATAAGTCCAATTCTAACGTATTGGAAAAAAGCTGGTAGATCGTATTCTGCAGCTACAAAATACAAAATAGATTATTTAACCAATTTTTAGCAATGTTGTCTCATGCAGTACGCCCCATCCAATGCTTCTAAAAGTTGCATTAGTTCTTTCAGGTTGCGCACGGAAGAAAGAATACGAAACAAATGTCTCTCACAGATAATTTCTTTGCTTCGGTAAGCATTGATAAGCAAAGCAGTATCAAAGATTCTTAGATCTCTGACATTATTTTCGTTATCATAATTTTATTTGCGTAATTTACATGTTTATTTTATTTCTTTGTACTTTTATGTGCTACATAAAAGGAAAAAATAAAATAATTTTCCTACTAATAAAAAAATTTATTCTGAGTAATTTAAGAAGAGAATTAGCTTTAAGAAGGTATGACAAATTACAGCTGTATTGTTTAATTTCCCAAAACAATGCCTTGCTTTAATAGTCATAGCCTCACTATTTAAGAAATATGAAAATCAATTTCAAGGTTTGTTCAAGAAATCGGTTTAAGAAGTGCTTGCGTGTTTATATATCTATAGAAAACTTCAAAAATATCTGGCAGAAAGATGAGTCCAAGTTCCGTTGAATATGCCGCGAATAGCATGCATTCTGCATGCTTTGTTCCGGCTGTCTTAAAATCATGCTTCAAAGAGCGCATCAGGTAGGCGAATGTTGAAACGTACGTCCAGAGGACAGGATAGTTGGTGAAAAGATGAGTCCATGTACAGGGGCCGAAATAATAAGCAAGCAGATTTTGTAATGGAACTTGTGGATGGAAATGGCGCATTAAGGTAAGGGCGTTGCCGAGTGGTAAGTAAACGTTTTGTTGGCATAAATTATTATTCCTCATGTGGATTTCTTATATGCATCGCTGCGTGAAAGCTGAGTTCTCCGACACGCATTTTATCTCTGGAATTACGGATAGAAGTGGAACAGTTGCTCAAATGAAGTAATCAGCTTTCGCTTTGTCGAAATCTTTTGAATACGTGTTCCATTTTAGCCGCTGCCCGATAGATAAAATGCATGACGGTCAGTTCCATGCTCGTGTGGCGATCCGTACCGCTCGAAATTCGCACTGAAAATGACGATTTACGCCAGCAGATCGCTTTGACCTATCGTTCAACAGTGCTTTCCAGTACCTGAATGGGCCATTTCAGCCCACACATTCCGTTATAAAATCAGCTAATTTTTGTCTCTTCAACATGCATTTATATTTTTACTAGATATTTTTAATCAGCCCGTAGGTACTTTCCCTTTATGAAGGATAACCGTTTCTGTAAGCGTATAATGATCAGTTTGCCAGGTGAATGATATTGTTAACTCAAACACTTTGCTCTTGTTTCAGCTAAATATCCTGTAACATCTCGCTGCCCAACTTGTCAGAAACTGGGGTAGTGACTGCAACTATGTGTGAATTTACATAGAAACGTAAGAAGGGGTTAGAACCCTTTTTATTTTATCTTTAAAATGACAAATACGTCTACTTGACGTTCAGAAACTGCGCCAATCCGGCGGTTCAACTCAAATAGAACGTAAAACTTAAAGTAATAACTAGGTGACAAACATCAAAACACTACCAACGAGGCTCTGAGATCCTAAACTAACAGCGTTTTTAATTACCGCTGAGATTCAGCAAGATCGCTGATTAAACAGTTGAAAATTAGCACTTCTGCAAAGCTAGGCACAGAGGCCGACACGCGCTGATCTAAAATCTACCGAGAAATCTCACTAGCGTAACTTCAAAGCAAGACTCTCACACTCTGATTTCGTCTACTATTTAATTCAACTAACTTCCTCTAAATTTGAATAAACTGCGCGTGCTACTACAATTTACATACTCTGGCTCGGGCATTTCTTGGTGAAAATGAAGGCTAAACAGGAAAGACGATTTAAACTTAAAATAAATATTAGTTAAAATAGTAAATATAAACCCTACAATCCTACTAAAGCAAAACTAATCACAAAAGAAAGGGCTTTACTTGAAATTTCTTCATTCATCTCTATTTTCGCTGACTCATGCGAATGTAAGTTTTTCATTCATGCCTATCAGCTCCTACAGTAAGAAGTGCTCTTTACCAGCTTGTTTGTAACTACGGGCATCCAACTTTATCTCCCTTTCTTTCAATCTTTCTGCTCCAGTTTTGGTTTTCTTTTGCGCTTCTGTCTATCATAGGTTCGTGCCAGCATCGTTCGCAGATCTTTTATTAGATTTATTTATTATGTTCTGATTGACATTCATGATAAAAATATCCTGTCCGAGTAAAAAAAATTCCCTTATTTATTTTCTTCTACTAAAGATTTTTTTCCTTACTTTTGCATGTAGTTTAGAAACAACATGGGGCCAGAAAGGCAACTTTCTAAAGGTGAAGAAACTTAATTTATTTAGATAAGTTAAATTAATTCTTCTAAATTTTCATCAGCTTGCACCTTTTAGATCCGTAAAACTATTCACATTTTACAGTTGAAATGAAATTTTGTAATTTTATTTTAAGATAATAGTTGATAAGATAATAAGATAATAATTTTAAGATAATAGTTCCACATGTTACATAACATTTTGAAGACTTTTACGCCTTTATTTTATGGGCTAGCCTCATCAGTTTTTCTTATATTAATCACCATGTTCCCAAATAATTAAAAGAAATGTAACTCTTTATTTCTTTTCCATTTATTTTAAACTTTTCAATATTTTTACTTCCTTGTACGAGGTAAAGGAAGTATTGTAATCACGAAAATTTCCGCGTACCATATTTCAACGAAAATATCCATTTTGACCGTTATCGCATGCAATTTAACAATGTTTTTGAGTGACATCTGTACGTAGAGAATAAAGGACTCTTTTCCCACAAAATAATTATAAAACTGATTTAAAATGGACTCAGAGGAGACTTTTTTCGTGGCCATCTGCACGTATTTATATAAATGTATGTATGTATCTCGCATAACTCAAAAATGAGTAGCCTTAGAATGTTGAAATTTTGTATATAGAACTGCTATAGCATGTAGTTGTGCACCTCCCTTTTTGGTGGCAATCAGCTGCACCAAAAGTATAATACCCACTCTGTTACTCGGCTCCGTGAGCTCAGTTTTTTTGTTCTTCTGTGTTGGTAAATTGTGCATTTTTGCTCTAAAAATGATTGAATTATGTCCTTAACTTTCAGTTAAGGTTTTTAAGCCTTTAGTTAACCTGAATGCAATAGTTGTACAATTATCAACAATTTAAAATTGGTTTCTGTGCTGCCAAGTCTAAATTTTTTATCACTTCAGCAATATTTGTTTACATTTGAAACTTAGGAGAATAGTGGATTTGTTGCCAATCTAGAGAAAGCAAACTTCGCAACAACAAATATAAAGACTTCATTTATTATTTCGAATTAAATCCTACTTTACTTCATCCATTCTGGAATTATCATCTAAGTTGTTAAATTATCCTATATATTGACTCAGCATAGCGTCCACAACAAATTAAGTCAGTTTCTACGCCTTCAGTATCTTTTTGCCGAGTGAGACCAAAAGTTAACTTTCAGTTTTGTGCACCGAAAAATCTGCTTTCTTGTCCGCTGGCCGAAATGCTTGTTTTTGGGTAGAAACTCTAATTTTAATTATAAAAATTGTTCTTTAAATTGTTTTAACTCTATTTTTTATATTTTTTTATATTTTTTAATTTTAATAAAGATATTTTGAGGACTTATGTACTTCTACTTTGTGGCGAAATGAGAACTGAATTAATTGAATGGGAAATATATCTCTAATGAAATTCGAGGAAATAAGTTTAAATGAAATGCAGCAAAAAATGCATATAATTTAATGTTATGTATAAGGAAGTCACGTGGTGTACACATCAGATTTTTTTCATTTGATTTCAAGAGATTACTTTTTTTTTCATTCATACTCAGATTGGCAGCAAAAATGCAGTTCTGATTTTCGTCATTAAATCCTAGTATTATGCTAGTATCATCAAATTTAGCCGATACTAGCATAATATCATCACCGCAATTTAGATTACAGTACCAAAACAGAAGCAAACAAATGCAATCCAGCATGAGGAAAAAACAAGCGGGACTTTATGTAAAAATCAGATATATATATATATATATAGATATATATATATAAAATATCTAATATGTAAAATATAAAATCTAGCTTTCAAATAATAAATTAATAGCCTTTTAACTTTCATTTCATTCTAAAAATAGCAGCAATAAATTTGTCTCACTGCAGTTTTAATACGCACGTACCGATGAAATCTGAAACCAAAATCCTGTACATTAAAGTGCCACGTGATCTGAAATGGAATTCGTATAAAAAGCTTAATTACGTCGCAACTTCTTCGGTCGCCAGTTTTAGAGGGCTAACAAAGGAAGTTTTCATCTTTTTCTTCACCCTTCTCCAAGCTCCCTCCATGGCATTCATTCAGGACCTATCATCACCAGGCCCATAGCGAATTTAGCTCAGTTTTACAGGGAAGTACTGCAAAAGCAGTAGAACCTTTGTAATAATTATTTGTGTATCAAAGTACCAACTCCCTCTCCTTCTCTTCTCTCGTCTCTTCTGTTGCTTACCGCTGTGTTTACTTTCCTAAATTTGGCCATTGTTTAAGACGTAAGCTGAACAAAATTGTCTGGTGCATAGCGCACACACAGTGATAATATGCATTGTCACTGAAATAAAATCATGTGTGTAATTTACCGCTATGTGTGTTCTTCGAGTGTCATCTTGCTAACTAAGCAGCAAAGTCTTCAAGTTAGGATGCAGTCCTTTCCAATATTAATCCGTTGCAACTCTCACCAAGTCATCTTATTTCAATAATGGCACAGTTTTCGACAATAATGCTGCTATATCACAATAATAACGCAGTTCTACTACATCTAATGGAACAGTTTTATTACAATAGGTACGTGGCTCGGCATCTAGGGTATTACTAGAAAAAAGAGACTAATATACGTTATTAGATTATACCATTTGTGATACCATAGTGACAACAGAGTTATTACTGTTGTCAATACTTATTGTAAATAGTGTTACCAATTTAATATTTGGATAGCTAATTTTAGTAAAATTATAATTAAAATTGTTTTATTTTCCCGTGCAATGCAGCGCGAGACAAATTTTAAGACAAAGCTATGCCGGAAAAGTAAAAATACAAGAGCACGTGCATTTAACATTGAGTAAAGGGATATCTCGTTAATTTGTATTGAAACTGAATAAATGTAATTGACTACTATGTTAACTGTAACCGTAATTCCGTACTCTTATTTCTTACTCCCTATCTGGGCCCCTTGGAGGAATTTCTGTAGAGGAGGAAAGGGGATCTTGGGCATCGATGAAAGTATAAGGTTGCAGTTTTACTGTTTTCTTTCAGTTCGCAAATAAATGAAACAATAAGATTAATATATATTTCCTTGAACACATATCTTAGTATTATGAGCATATACAAATAAAGTGTGACTTAATTTGTTAAACTAGTACAAATATATAGTAAATTATGATGGTTAAATTAATAAATAAATATAATGTTTAGATAAAAAAATTAATTAGTATTAAAATAAATTCTGATATTTATTTATTTATTTTTGCTGATATGCTCTCGCACTTTGTATGGTTTTATGATTTTGTCTGATGTTGTTTGCAAAAAAAAATGTATGAATATGTTTGGAAATCGCAATACTAAATGTTTCCTTACTTAATATATACTTTTGTCTGGACACAATCGTATTTTAGGACATTTTTCTTACTTCCTTTCTTTTTCTTTCTATAGGCCCTTTTTATTTTTTTTCCTCTCCATTACTTTGTACCATTTATTTTTAATTTTATTTTGTCCCATATTTTTTTTCCTGGCCTTTAGAAGGCGTATAAAATATACGAAGTTCCTTTTTACTCTCCTCTGAAATACCAAATTGCCCTCTTTCTATATACCGTTCCTTCCCATCCTAGCTTGATTTTTCGCCCATCGGTGCAGAAAGACTTAGCGGGTGCAAAACAAGACATCTGTCTGCTTTGTCTGTCTGTCTGTCTAATTTCAAGAAACAGAAAGTACGAGAAATATCTCGCGACCGGTTGAAATCTATAAAAGGCTGGAGATAGAGAACGTTTTAGTTAGTTCAAAAATTCTCATCATGTCCAGCGGACTTCTTTCACCACGTTTTTTAATTGCAGGATGCCACTAAAATAAGACAACTGGAAAAAAGCTTGCCTTGAGCGAAGCTATGTCCAGTAAAAACAGAGGAAACTGGAACTGGAACTGGTATTAGTTAGTTGCTTAGTTATTGTTGTGTGTTCTTAAGCTTGAACTGAGATAAATCGGATTAGCTTTCTCTTTAAACGCGCTGTGCATTGCGTTCTATTTAATGTTTTTAGTAGTTTGAAGTATAACTACTGATTATATTGCGTGATATTGTGAACACTTGTACGAATATATGTGAGGAAAATTCCAGCGTTCTGTTATATTTCTTGTGATAAGAATAAATTTTATTAACCTTTTATCGGACTTGCTCATTCAATCTATTACGAACCAGTACGCACGCAATAATATCGTTCATTGAAAATTCATTGCCTTTTAAGTCGTCATCTTTCTTTCGTTATCTGTCTTTTTCATCGAAGCATGCACTGACTTTCAATCTTATCACTTTTCCCTCGCGCTCTCTGTCCAGTCGTGTTGTGCTGTCACACTCCTGCTACTTAAATATATATGCACAATTTTGAAACTCTGGGACGAAAACTTCTCGTTTTCACCTAAAAACTCAGATTTGAAATATTTATCTTTACCATACGTTCCTACTTTATTTATCCCTGAAAAAAAGATAAAAAGTTGCAAGTTGAGTATGTTTCCAACCAATCCACTATCATCATCACATAAAACTCGGCAGCCCATTAGTTGAAACCATTTTGTTAATCGAATGAAGGCACTTTATTGGTTGGTTGATTTTCATATGTGGGGGAAAAGTGAAAGGTTTCCTCAAAATTTCAACATTATAGGATTGTTTTCTTGTTTTCTCCATTCATGATATCATACAAACAATTTTCCCTTTCAAGCCTTCGATAGCCTTTCGTCAGTAAATAACCCCACGTAGTTCACATAGGAAATTAGTTACTTTTGGAAACAGACATATGCTAAGGAAACAAGAACCGAAACTGAAAATGTCTAGTTGTTGATTAGTCGGAGAAATATGAATGATTTTCGTAGTCCAATCATGATCGGAAAATAAAGAAGAAGAAAAGCTTTTCTTTATCATTTGTGAGATTTCAAAATGCGTTATCTGCAGCTCTTCTGCAGTTCAATGAATGACATGTTTATGTAGTTGATAATAAAGTAGCATTTTATATGATAAGAACTAGATTGATGATGATGCAAAATGCTTTTACAAAACTTTTGTATTTGTTTCATTTCAATGTTTAATGCGATTTAATAATAAATTATATATTCGCTTCTTCGATAAAAATGTAGTACTGTATTTTATATGATAAGACCTAGAGTGACATAATGCTTTTGTAGAATATATGTTTCATTTGAATGCTTAATGCAATTTAATAATGAATAGTATGCTTTTGTCTTCGATAAATGTAGCAGTTTACATCATAACTTCTAGATTAATGTATGCTGCTAATGCTTTTGCATAACATGTACTTCACTTGAATGTTTAACGTGATTTAATATTTCGTTTGTTAAATTTCTTTCTTTACAAAATAATTAAGTATTTTTTTTTTGTTCTTTCTTTTTCTTTTTTTCACATACACAAATGTGTCGAATAGACAAGCAAATTAATAGTTAACTATAAATATTATTGTGTTTCTTCCTTTCACAAATTAACTGAGCATCGAGAATTTTCCTGTTAAAATTTCAAGAAAATCACGTAATACGCGTTAAAAATCTTTTACGGAACCTACGTAATTTTCGTATTCATGAGCAGATGCAAATAAGGGCGAAATGTTACAGCATTAGCGACTAAATGCGAAGCATGGTTATGAACCTTTTTGATCGAAAACTGACGATAAGTAGGCATCTAAAAGGTAATTCGGTTAACGCTCCCCGTCCAATGCATAGAAATATACCTCCATGGTTGAGTGAATCGCCGCATCTTTGAAGTCGCTGCCTTCCCATTACAAATACCTACTAACTCGTTTTGTGCCAGTCGCCTGATTCAATCGGTTTACAAATTATAGAATAAATGTGTGATTCTTTTATTTTGTTTTCTAAATGTATGGTTAAATTTAATAATAATAATTTTTTATTAGAATAGCCTCCATAAAGGGAAACTAACTGAACGTATAATGTTTGTATCAGAGACAAATATAATTTAAATGACACATGCACTGAAGAGCCAAAACATTTGCGCGACCTTTGGCCTGCAGAACTGCTGCAATTCGCCTTGGCATGGATGCCACAAGCTCTTGATAGATGACCGGAGACAGGTTGCACCAAATGTTTAAGCAACGGTCACGCAAAGTTAAGATATTCCGACATGATGGTTTTTGAGCTCTGGGCTGCCGCTCCATGACATCCCAAATATGATCTATCAGGTTAAGATTCGGCAAGTTAGTTGGTCAAGACATTAATTAGAATACATCCTTATGCTTCTCAAACCACTAGAACACAGTTCGAAATTTGGGACATGGAGCGTTCTCCTGCTGGGAGATTCCATTTCCAGATGGAAAGACAGGCGCCGTGTAAGGGTGCAACTGATCTGCAGTTAGGTTCAGATAGTACGCAGCTTTCACGGTTGTTCTACCACAATTGAAGGGCCCATAGTCGCTCACGAGAACGTCTCCCAAAGGATAATACCACCACCAACAGCCTGTAGATGACCTGTTGTACAGGGGAGCAACTGTTCGCCTGGAAGACGACGTAGCCTGACACGACCATCGACATGATGAATGAGAAAGCGTGATTCATCTGGCCAGGCAGCTGTCTTGAATTTATCCATGGTACAGTCTCGATGTTCCCGAGCCCTCTGTAAGCGTAGTTGACAACGACGTTTGGTCAGCAGAGACACACGAGGGGGACGTCTGCTGCGCAGTCCCATATCCAACAGTGTCCGCTGTATGTTCCGAAACACTTGTACCTGCATTGTATTGGGCTGTCAGCTGAGCCACTTTCTGACGTTGATTTTGCTGTACCAAACTGGACTATTTCCGACGTCCTTTTTCTTTGATGGTGCGTGGATGTCCAACACCGTGGTGTCTGTTGCTGGTTTCACCGTCATTTATACACTTTGTATAACTGCTAACAACGGAAGATCATGTGCAATCTACCAGTCGTGTAGTTTCGAAGATACTCGTTCCGAGTCTTTGGGCCACTACAGTCTGCCCTCTATCAAACAAGCTTATGTCAGGAACCTTTCCTTCACTTACAAAGGTAAGTGCAAGAATGATTCCTTACCTTGTACAGAAGTAGTTAAATACCATTCCCACTTACTCACGTGCTCTCCACTCCTCCAGAGGTGTTCATTGAAAAATGTAGGGATGGTTATAACGTTTTAGCTCGTCAGTGTATATCATTATGCGTTAATATCGTAAAGTTCGTTTAGAAGGTTAGAGAAAGCACATTTTAACGAACTGTACGACTAGTGCTAGTCATTTGAAAAACAAAAGTGTACTCCCACCAGGTCCATACTACAGCAAGCGGCAGGCTACAATTGTTGGTAGTTTTCAAATGCAAAAACATCCCAAAATGAAAAAAGCATTTTTCGAGGATAAGGTGCAGATTTTTCTAAAAGCATCTATTCTACCTCCAAAATGAGATCACTATTGTGTTTGATTATTTATTAGTATTGGTTCAGGTCTATAGAAGACACCTTGGGGAAACTATGACCTCTGTTCTATAAAACTTTAATTTTCTCACCCTTTAGGCAGATAGAAGTACTGGCCTATTGAGTGACAGTCCTTGAGTGGATATGCTATTAGCATATGCAAGTTAAATTTCGTACTATTGCGAACAGCAAAGCATATAATTTTTACGATGTTTTGTACTTTTTGATAAAGGCTATTATTTTCATTGGAGATACAGGATGTAGAAGATGAAACTCAGTCCCTTGTATTAAAATCAAAAACATAACATTATATTCTTACCAGTCGAGGATGCATAAGATATTTCTTTTATCTTCGATACTGTAAGTGTGCCTTGCGCATTAGTGTAAAGTAACTTTTCAGATGCCCACTAATAAATTAAAGTATTAGTGCAATATATGCTAAAAATTTAAAGCATTCGTAACTGGATTTAAGTAGATCGAAGAGAAAATCAGTCGTCTCTTTTCATCATACATTGACAGTCATTAAACTGAACATAAAGTTTTGTAGTTATATACTGTACCATATATGCAGTAAATAAATTATATTTCTAGTTTCCTTTTTTAATATACTACTTCCAAAATTCCCATTCTTATTTACTATTCATTATTAATTTGGATAAATCGACTTTCTCGAAAAGGAGGAATTCAAAAACTCGCTTTTACTAGTTAATTTAATATGTAGTTGTAAGGTTTCATTAAATTTTTGGCAATAAAACTTTTTATGCCTACCTTCTTTATTTTCTTTTTTTAAGAACTGTACAAAATAAGATAAAAATATAAGAATATCAGTTGCAGGGCGCCATTCACATTTCCTTTGAGTAATATTTCGGCCCCAATAGAGCATATACGTTTCTGCCCATGGTCACGAGTGTTAAGAGTATATAATTTTTTAATATGTTTCATTACATTGGGACAAATGTGTACTCCAGTTGTTACAAAAAGCCTTTAATATTATGAATATATATCTGTATCTGAGACAACATGCTAATTGCAAAAAATAGATCCTCGATTTACCCTCATCTCAAGAATTGTTAGAGATTGGGATCGTTTCTTTCGATACTTGCATCAATTAATACGAGTTTTGAGCAGAAATATCTGTTTCCTACCCTAAGGTTTCTCATGGTAGTTCAAAAGTTCAGGGTGCAATCGCACCACTCACCCAAAGGCGAAAATATAGAAAGATGGCAAAGTCAAGGTAATTACGAAGTGATGGAACTGTCAATTATGAATACGCACACATATTAGCGAAATTTAGCACGGCGGATAATTTTGTAATTCATTCTTAGTAGAAATGAAAGTCTTCTTTAACTGTTGAGCACGATTTACAAGCTTTACATTTCCCTTAACACTAATTTAATTTCAAATTTTTGCATTTCTTTCATCATAGTATTTTTTTCACAGTAACATTTACTTTCAAAACACTATAACGGTAATCTTGAACTCGAAGAGTAAGTTTATGTCACGTGTTTCATAAGTAGTAATTTGAAAAGTATAAAAATCAATTAACACAGTCTTTGGCATTCTTTGCCAGCTACAAAGTCCATTTCGCTTTGTCAGAAATGTGTTAGTAAGTTTAAATATATAAATTAATATCAAAAGCATCTTGCCTGGCAAAGTTGCTTTGCCAGGCAACAAAGTCCATGCCGCTTCGTCAGTAAAGAAAAAACAAAAGAATATATAAATGTAATATGTACATCTTGCCTGGCAAAGTTGCTTTGCCAGGCAACAAAGTCCATGCCGCTTCGTCAGTAAAGAAAAAACAAAAGAATATATAAGTGTAATATGTAATAAAATACGAAGGCTGCTTTAAGAAATAGTTGGCGACCTCAAAATTAACGGTTCCAGATTTTATGCTCTCTCCCTAAGTTCATCCTCTCTCTCAAATTCGAGATCTTTCCAAATTATATAACATTGCTTCAAGAAGTTGATTTGAAAAGTGATTTGTTTGCAAAAGAGATGATTTAAAATGTGTAAAAATAAAGGTGGTAATGTAGAGACATTAGGTTATTTGGAAGCAGGAAAAGTGAGCAACGCCTTCTCCGGGAATCGAACCACGGATCTCTCGGTTACGCGTCGAGTGTGCCGATCACTACACCACAAAGGCATGTGAAGAAGGGCGCCAGAAATACCTTATATACTCCCCCTTTTAAAGGGCTACTGGGCTTTGGGGGACCCAATCGCCAAATCCTGGTGGTGGAGAATTATCGTCCACCACCTTTTTAGTTCGGGCGCTAGTGTAGAGACATTAGGTTATTTGGAAGCAGGAGAAGGAAAAATGAGAAACGCCTTCGCCGGGAATCGAACCACGGACCTCTCGGTTACGCGCCGAGTGTGCCGACCACTACAGCACGAAGGCATGTGAAGAAGGCGAGAGAAATACCTTATAGTAATTCTTCAATTCAGTTTTATCAACGTCTTATTCCTGCCCTTTTCCATCCAGCCATGCCTATAGCCAGAAGTTAAAGTACCGGATTCAAGACTGTACACTTAAAATATTACATCTAAAGAAAGTAGACGAAAATATGTATCTGCGCTTCACCGAAGTATTATTATAAAAGTTGTGGCTAGGATTGTGAAAGAGAAAATTAATGCCCTAGTTAATTAATGCCTTCATGTGCTAATCTTCAAGATATCTACGGCTCCGTCAATCTATGTGCGCAATCTGGAATCAGCAAGTCAACGACACCGAATCGTGCCAAAAGAAGTGTTTAACAAGTTTTAAATGCTTAAAGTCAAAATCCACTCTTCGAAATTTAATCCACCATATGCGGCGATTTAATAAGTGCATCGTAATTCAGCAGCAATATGAAAAGTGAAAAAAAAAATTCGATCATAGATTTGCTGCCATTACTTAAAAATAAAATCTAGAATCGTTAATTTTGATGTCGCCAATTATTTCTTAAAGCAGCCATCGTACTTCAATATGTCTTACCTATCCGCCCCCCTCAAGAGGAAAAGGGGCAGCGACAGAGAAGCCTTTTTAAAGAAAAAGCATTAAAGCACTGGCAAATCAAGAAAAACGTAAATCATAAAATTTTGATCAGCAATAATTAAATAAATAACTGTAAAGTATAATTTATAAATATCTATTTTTAAAAATAAATTTAATTTTTAGAGTCCCGTTAAATTTTTCAGCATTTTAGTCCCAAGTCTTTTTGTTTGAGAGTGCACATAATCATAATTTTTCAGGGAAGGTTCTTGTTATCACAAAGCATCACAAATAAAAACTTTTACATAATCATTACTTATACTTAAATGTAACACACACAAATATTTATAATAATAATTTCCATATTGATAAATTATGTTTTAACACCATAAATACAGGGTGTTTATAAAGTCCCGAACCCATTTCGATGTTTAATAACTCATAAAATAATAAAGATAGATTAAAATTAATAACATAAATGGTTAGATAGACTCAAAAAGTTTCATGACCCTTGTCAATGAACTTCCATGTGTGCCCCCTTCGTCGCCCGGAAGGCGATCATCAAGTCGATATTCAGTTTCACGCCAGGTACCGGCAAGCATATCGGCATATACAGCAACATCAAAATCACTCGTGCAGGGACGTCCGGAACGTTTCTTATCTGCGATACTTCCAGTTTCTAGAAAATTATTTTTCCACCGCAAGATGCTGCTTTTAGATGGAGAATCTTTTTGGTAAATTCTTCAGCAATTTCTCTGTGTTTGCATTATGGATTTTGTTTCTATGAACCACCATAAAATCTGTGCTTTCTCTTGTGGTGTATGCATTCTCCTTAATATCCGGTCGAATAAAACATCACATACAAAAGTACTAGAACAAACACATCAAAAATAAACATAACATTGCAGTAGTTTCCAAAAACAAAAGACAGAAAAATGCAATTAATAAGCAGACGATATTTAGAAAAGTACAGTATTTAGACTGGAAAATGAAATTATCTGAAATTAAGCACACGCGCAGACGATATTTACAAAAGTAAAGATATTCAAAGCTGAAAAGGAAAATATATAAGGTATTCCATCAATAAATGCCATAAGCTTGTTTATATTTTCATTATTTTATGAGTTATTAAACATCAAAATGGGCCCGGGACTTTATAAACACCGTGTATAATAATTGAATTTCTCTGTAAGACGTTAATTGTTACCTAATTGAAATCCAAACCGAAATTATTGACCTACAGCAGCATACTACACTGAAAAGCAAACATAAGGAAATTATTCCAACTGAAAGTGATCCAAATTATATTGAATTTTGGAAATTTGTACCAACAAGCAATTTTCGAAATTTATAAGATTTGGGTGTCAGATATTGTCGTGGGTTTAGATCAACATATGTTTGTGAACAAATGTTTTCTATTATGAACATAATAAAATCAAAATTGACTGATATGCTCCCAAAACCTCTAATTTCGTTATCCTCTTCAAGAACTAATCATAATATACATGACTTGGTAAAAAAAACTGCATATTCAAAAACCATATTAATTAAGTACTGACTGTTTAATAATCATTTAGAATTAAACGTTTCAAATTATTCATTTTCATTTTATACATAATCTAGCTAATTGAATGTTTAAAAATGTTTATTAACAATAAAACTCT
>KK120228.1:0-11462 GCA_000611955.2 Stegodyphus mimosarum
CCTAGTGATATGCCGGAAAGCTTACATACAGGCGCAACCGCCGAATTTTTCGCAACAATATTAATCATGTCTCTAAGACCTAAATTAAAGAAGCATAATGCTCAAAATATGATCAAATCAAAGTGCAACATGATTTTGAAGGAAGCCAACAAATTGTTTACAAATATACAGTTATCATACTAATACAAAAAATAAAAAAATCTCTAACCAAATAATCATATAACATTAAATAAGAATTCTCTGAGGTATACAAACAAAACATTGCCATGGAACACCAGATTATTCGACAAACAATAGATATAGCCTGAAAAATAATCTCACAAAATAGATACAAAAATTCTATTGTCGAGAAATATACAGATTAATATGACCTACTGATACCCGAGTTAATCTTTTGACAAATTTGTATAATTTCCAAGAATTTCTTTGTTTCACTAGAATTTTCTAATAATAATTCTGCCCATTTAGTTTTATGCTGATCTGATGGTTTTTTCATATGAAAATTACTAGTAAGCTCAGAATGAAAAATAAAGTGGTCGGGATCTCTCAACATTCTACAAGTACAAAGGTCATTATCACTAAGTCCAAAACGATAAAGATATGAATTGAAGAGTCCGTGACCGGAGAAGAATTGAGTATGATGATCTGATAGGCTGCGTTGACAAAGTGAGACTTTTGGAAAAAAAGAGAAAACCCTTCTTCCTGTAGATTCGCTAGTCCATCTGTCTTGCCATTTCATTAATAATGTTTTCAAGGTTTCTTTTTTTCAAGCATGAGGAAGGTAGTTTTGTCGGAATTTCATTACGATTAAGATCATTGGCAGCTGACTTAGACAAAATGTCCGCTTCTTCATTACCCAGTATGCCAACATGAGCTGGCACCCAGGTAAGAATTGGTCTTTCAGCTACATTAAATTTCAATAATTTTTCTTGGATGACTTGAACAGCCGGATTAGTATAAGTAATGTCCAAAATTGCCTGCAAACTAGAAAACGAGTCACTGAAAATCTTTACTGGTCCCGAAAAATTCTGTCTAGTATATTAAAGAGCAGCATTAATAGCTGAAAGTTCAGCCTGGAAAACAGTATTCCTATCCTCCGGTCGTCTAGTCCATATATGACTCCTGTGATTATTTCTGAAGACACAGTAGGCACACCCTGGGCCCTGTTCTGTTTTTGAACCATCTGTAAAAATAGCTGTGTCACCGGCTGCTGGAGCCTCATAATTTAATTTAATCACCATTTGCAGATTTAAAAAGGCAGGATGACCAAGATTTAAAGGAGCCTTCAATTCATAGTCATTTGTCAAATAAAGTCTATTCCATAATGTTGTATCTAATTTCAGTCTAAGCACTCTACCCAAAAGCGATTCTCTTTGTGCCTGCAGATCCAAAGGAGGAATACCCGCCAGGATCTGCAGGGAGGCTGTCGAAGTTGTACGATAACCTTTAGTAACCAGTAACAATTGATGTCTCTGAATTGAGTTCAATAATCTGCACATATATTCGTATCTGTTTTGAAACCAAAATGACTTTTTTCACAAATAATGCTGCTTTCAAATTACACTGCTGGCCATTAAAATTACAGCACCAGGAAGGAATGATCTGATGAACGTCAAAATCACATGAAACAAGGAAGAGGTTGGGATATGCAAATGATTAGTATTTCAGCGCATTTAGACGACGCAGAAGGGATAAACGACTTCTGAAGCACTGTATAAAAGAAAAGTTCGTAGTGAGGTTCTTATTCGGAAAGCGCTTTGTAAGGTCGGAGTTTGCTGAGAATATCGTGTTATGCCTCGAAGAAATGCTTAGCAGCAAGTGTCGGAATTCGATAGATCAGGATCATTGCCTATCGCGAATATGGATTATCGTTCCATGATATCTCCCCTCGCACTGGTCGATATCCAACCACTGTCATGCGAATATGGAATCAATGGGTTGTTGAGAGTCATACTGAGCAGCATGCAGGATCTTAACGCCCTGCCATAACTAACGCCCGAGAGGAGAGACATATTGTGAGGTCAAGCCTGCAAAACCGTACGACCACATTACTAACAATCAGTGAGAAAATGGGCATGTTTACAACACACCCCAGTATCCGCTCCTAAGGTGCGTCGACGTTTGCAGCAGCGTTGACTATCAGTACGGCGACCATTACTTCGGCTTCCCTTGACAATGCAGCATAAAGAGAGATGACGACTCTGGTTCCCCGAACGACAAAGCTGGATACAGGAGTAGCACGCAAGCTCAAGAACACGCAAACTGTTTATTATGAGGAAAGCTGGGAAATAGCAGGCACTATGTGGGAGAATCTAAATTAACAAAAGACCTTAGAAATAGCAAGATGGATTTTAAAGACCTGGTTTGTACCAGAAATGAGGTGAGAATCATAGCGAAAGAGATCACGGAAAGAATTAAGTAAAAATCTGGTTGCAACTGGAATAGACCAATAACAAAGAACATCCAATATTGTTGCTGCTGGAGACTTCGTTTATTCATGTTTTGTTGTCCTATATGTTTTTTCTAAAAACGCCACAAGGCGGACTTGGGCTTGCCAAGAGGGTAGACCGCGCCATACCTACCTATGGGAGTGAAACAATGTCGCCTTTTCAGACGAATCCCGGTTCTGTGTGCAGTATTCTGATGGCCGTATACGTGTCTGGAGGTTCCTAGGAGACCACACATCTCCTGCTTGCATTCGATATCGGCATAGGGACCCTGTACCTGGCGTGATGGTTTAGGCAGCCACTGGGTACATGACACGCACATCTCTAGTTGGGATTGACAGTAATTTGAACGCAGATCGGTACATTTCTAACATTTTACGACCAGTGGTTGTGCCCTACCTTCGAGGCCTGTCAAACGCCTTCTTTCAGCAAGTTAATGCAGGAACACATATTGCGCGTCGTGTTTTGACCTTTCTCGATACACAGGGTATTCGACTGCTGCCCTGGCCTGCACAGTCTTCAGATCTGTCACCCACTGAAAACATCTAGTCATGGGTTGCTGAGAGACTGGCCCGCCGCCCCTCTTCAGCTAATACGGTCAATGAAGTGTGATATAGACTTAAAGCAGCATGGACTTAATTGCTCGTTTCTATCATGCAAGCCCAGTTAGATTCCGTGCCTAACCGGGTAAGTACCGTTTTAGCTGCCAGGTTGATAGATGTTTCTACTAATTTCGCACCCCTGTAAACCCCCAGACTGCTAACAATTTGATTACTTTGCCATCATTCCCTACTGTTTACGCACAATAAATATCTTTTTTGTATTTGTTTTCCTTCATGGTATGCAATTTTAATAGCCAGCAGTGTAATTAAGCGAAGTCAATAATTAAGCTGCGTAGTTATTAAAATATGCATACTGATATATAAAAACTACCAGCCTTAATTTAAGCATCAAGAGTTTATGCTATTCAGTAATTAATATAAGAAAAGTATGTCTTAGGCGATGATATTTTATAGCAGACCGCTACCTAAGCTATATCCTATTCGAACAATTCCTAGACCATTCGCCAGCAGCATGATTACATTTAATGTCCAGGAACGATAGTAATAAGAAAAATGAGAAATAGCAGTATGATAAACGAAACATTTGGCTATGAATTTTAAGTGTAAGGAGAAGTCATGCGATATTAGTCAACACTTTTATTGTTTCGAATAGCACAAAATAAGTACTTGCAAGCGCAGTGCAACTGGGTCATAAAAGTGGAAAGGGGAATCAAAATGATATTCAGAACCTTGTATAATTAAGAATGCTGAATATAAAAAAAAGAAGAAAATCGCGATAATAATAATGAAATAATTAAAAAATTAAATACAGCAGTGTAATCAAAAAGGCATTTTCCAAAATTACAGAGGTGGTTTATATATGCATATATACAATGTAATACAAGTGGCGAAACTTCACGTCAGTAGAGATCAGACATTAGAAATCAGAAAAACGGAACAGAAAGCAGATTTTACTGACCGTGTGGCAAATAAATAGTTTTATAACTTTAAAATCGGTGTAACACATTTTGAGTAGAAAGAAGTGTTTTAGGTAGTACAACCATGCTACTGTATTTTATAACTGAAGCAGCTATTTAATTACAGGTACAGATAAATAATTCTTTTTCTTCTTGCGCTATATTCAAGACAGTATGCTCTTAGGAGACAGGTGTATTAAGCATTGTATTATATTAATATACGCTGAAAACACTTTATTCAACCAGGAAAACGAACTTTTTTCCACCTTAGTTAAAAAAAAATACCTCTTCCCTCTGGTTTTGATTACAAGATCAACGCACTTAACATTAATGTAAAAAAACCTTTTCATTCAGGTAAAGATGCAGTGATTTGAAAACAGAAAATTTCTTTCTACACATATCTAAAACGTGAGAAAAATAGCTCTGTCACGTTTTCTTTATCATTTTTTTTAGATTTCAGTAAAAAAAAAGTGATGAAAATCCAATTCGGTAAACGCAAATTCTTGAAAATAAGCCATCAAATCAAATTTTCGCATAAAAATTATTACTTTTCTTACATAACTAATGGGAAGATCAACATACGGGGATGAAAGCTGATCCCGAATCATTTAATTAATTTATTAAATGCAGATTGGGTCATCAGATACGTTTTGTTTCTTCCAGAGCAAGTCGTGACTAAACATATTCAAGGTATATTCAAGAAGATTTGAAGTATATGAAAGCGCATTGTACTGCTAATATATTTGTCATCCGTGCTGTCCTGATGGCCTTTACCTCTTAGAAAGCAATATATCATCATGGTAGTACGCTGCAAAAATACCACACAATTTCTCCACAAATTCAAAATTGTGGTTTCAAAGTTGCTCTTCAGGATCAAAAGTTTTCAGGATCAAAAATTTCAAAGTTCAAAATTGCTCTTCAGGAACATAATTTAAAACATGGAATTATAGATTGTTTAACGAGCATGCCGCGGCAAGCTTTTAAACAAGCTCTATTGCTTATTATTACGCTAGCCCCATTTAAGAAGTCAAAAAGACGCAGACTGGCCATGCCTGCAAGAGCATGTTGAGATTGCTTTTCGATGCCTGAAATTAAAGCATATATATACACGGTTTGGATAAAACGTAGAGACAATATACCAATAATTCCAAACAAATTTTTTGCCACACATACAAGCGCTTACAGTCTCTCAATATAATGTCCTGCCTTGCCTAAAGGTGGTAGATATGACTATACATCATCAGCATATTCACTCCCTTCAGCGGCAGCCCTACAGCATGGATATCTTATTCCGTACTATTGTAATGAATCCCTCGCAATAATTCTTTCAGAGGTTATAGTCACACAGAGTTGTGTGCCCAGTATCTTTCATGCCTACTGTTGCAAGAGATCCGTGACAATGCTCCATTATTACGCAGTGCAATATCATGAAAGATTCGTTTCCTGAGATATCATAAACATCCAGCGCTCAGGAGAACACGGCGACATTTTTTGATGTGGCCATCATCACAAAAGATGCCTGACAACTCTTAAATTATGCCATAGAGCATTTTGTGGAGGATGGTGGGATCGGTCATCAACAAATGTCGCCACTTTCTCATGAGATGAAAGGGTATCTATCATTCTCCATAACAACGTGCAGTGTCATAATGGGAGAGCTGTCATGGGTCTTTTACGAGGGTGGCAGTGAGGGAAAGAACATCAGATAAAATTCTGTGGGGCTATTATCTCTTCTCCAAAATGAGACAGCTATTGCGAGGAATCCATTACAGGAACAGAGAGGAAGTTATCCAAGGAATCGCAGTGTGACATCAACAGAAGTAGACGTAATGATGATATACGATGACTATCAATAATGTGCAAAATAATTGGAACAAAGCGATTTTTTTGATAATTTATGTGCATACCATCATGCACAGCGATAATGATTAAATTAATAGGAAATATGTCCTTTAGCAGAAATGACCTAAGCGCCTAAGAGTCAATGCCTAAGCGCATCCTAATGCGCTTAGGCATTGACTCTTCTAGTCACGTGCATATATTTTTTTATTTCTTTACCGTACAATCCAGTTTGCCATCCTTGACACAAGTTTTGAAGTCTGGTAAATTTCCAGGCGCACAATAATTTTATTTCACAGCATGAATCTGCCGACAAATTTGGAATTGTAGCATAGAGCCAAGTCATGTTCAAATGTCCCTGCAAACGTTTTCAAGAATGATATAATCCTAGATTTTAAAATTCTATACACTTCGATAAATTCATCAGTCCGTTCATAGCAACTAGACTGCCAGTGACATCTGCAGTGAAAAAACACCGAAACATTTATTTTTGAGGGCATTTAATGGTTTGTTGGATATGTCGAGGTCTTACTGATTCATGTTTGCTTCATCCAACAATGTCAGAAATGTACATAAGAACAAATAAATGAAACTTTTTGCCCCAAACGCCTTTTTCCAGTTATTGATCGCCCAAGATTTATAATTTATGTCCTAATATAATCGTTTTTGCTTCATTTGATAAGTCAAAAGTTGAATTTTAATTGCCTTTCTCGATTTCTGACCAGCACTGAGAAGTCTACGCCACACATTTGAAGGGTGAGCATCATTACCAATTGACAACAGATATGTTCTAAGATCTTTACTAGTTTTTGTTGGATTAATAATGCTATTTTGGAGTAGGAATCGATCAAATTTTGGAGTTGTTTTCCTTATTCTTCGTCATTTGCCTTTCCTTTCTGAAGAAAACCCTCCAGTTCCATTCAATCTTCTCAGAATTCGAAAAACGCTTGATTTTCCAATACCATTTGCGGAAACGATATACCTAACAGTCATGGATATGTGACTATTAAGTGAGATAACCTTCACTCTCTTTCTAGGCGTTTTACTCATTTTTAGTGTACTAAAATGAAAGAATGCCAAAAATATATTGTAAAGTTCCGATATGTTAATCTAATCAGTTAATCTTATTTAATTCTTTAATGCCACTTCTGCTTTTCGTTTCCCTACCAGCATGAAAATCAGAATTTAGAGTATTTCAGAAGGTTTTCGGATTGTAAGATAGAATGTGTTTATGCTTCTCGAGCCCACGTTACTAGGTTTCTGCTAGTTCAAATAAGATTGTATTACTTGGTTTGCGTTATAGTTGCCGTCATTACTCCAGTCAGAAGTTTTGAGTCAACTTCATGTTAAACCAACTAAGCCTTTGCATTTGACTTAGCTTTAAATTTGAAATTTACTCTTATTTTAAGTTATATCGCTGCAAATGTTTGGCTGATCTTGTTGAGGACGAGACATGCATTTTATGTTAAAAGTTCTAATTTAATGAAAAGATTATTTGAAATCTTTCCAAGCTGTCGTTAACTTCAGACACAAAGATCAGTCACTCCAACTCTATAACGATTTGATACCATTTTATGTAACCAAAGAATAATAAACTGTACACTGGTGCCCGGACAAAATCTCGGTCTATGGCTTAACAGAATGTAGCTTTTAGTCTCTCCCCTCCCCAATATCGCAGGCATCAGGGGCATCAATAAATCTCATAGAATGATTTGGATTCATTGTGGATAGGATGTGAGCGTCGTTGAAATTCGCAGTGATTTTTCAACGGCAGAAGTTCAGTAGCGGCATTTTTCGAACAATTTGGTTAGCATATTTTGCTTTACCCACTTATGAATACACAGAAGTTAACCATAGAACCGCACCACTGCCAGTACAGGCACTGAAGTGGTACAAAGGAATTGATAAAGTTTTATTTAGATAGCTAGGCAAGCAAGAGTTATAAGTACGGCGCATTTAAAGCCTCCGTTGTAAAAATATTCCGTATGGTGAAACATACAGCAAAATTGAAATCAGAACTATTTGGCAGATATGTGACTAAAGTTAAAAAACTGAAGGAGTTGATATTGAGGAAAACACAAATTGTTAATTTTTTTGTGGAAAAGACCCCCATCCAGAGGTCAATACAGACTATCCTACCTAGATTGTCAACGCAAATCCAGGACTTTTCATTTCCTTGTAGGAAGTGCAGGAAGTATTGTAATCGCGAAAAATTTCGGGTCTCATATTTCAACGAAAATATAGATTTCAACAGCTCTCGAAACCATCTGAACGATGTTTTTGCATCACATCATTACGTACGGACAGAATAAAGCACTGTTGTTGCCAAAAAGGATTATAAAAGGGACTTAAAATGGGTTCAGGAAAGATTTTTGCTTCCTTGTATGCAGTAAAAGAAATACAGTTATCCATTTCAACCGTTCTCGAAAAACCGTCTGAACGATGTTTTTTGATGAATCCTGCGGGAGAACCTCAAAATTAAGAATATTTGGAAATTAAAACCAGTTATGATACTATGGAGCGTAAAAATATACTTAGTGATTAAATATTGTACATTGCTGGCAACCCAAATTGCAACACCAAGAAAGACATGATATATCCCAACAAAATTTATTTAGTAGGTAACATGTTGACTAAGTATCAAATGATTAAATTTATAGACTTCTGTGAAGTGTGTTTCCTTCCAGAATCAGTAGCCAGAGTAGCCGCCATTGTTGGAGATCACCGCTGCCACACGCCTCGGCAACAGCAGACCAAGCAGCTTCCACACGTTGATAAAGTTGATCTGGTGTGGCAGCTTGGGATGTAAACTTAGTCAATAGTTCAGCAACCGTGGACCACATGTTTTCTATCGGGCGAAAGATCCGGAGAGCGAGCCGGCCAGGGAAGCAATTTAATCTGGCGATTGACGAAGAATCCTTGGACAATGCGTGCCACGTGTGGTCGCGCATTATGCTGTTGAAATATGGCTGTGGGTAAGCCCTGAAGGTAAGGAAGGACAACTGGTTCCAACAACTCGGAGATATCTGTTTAAAGTACCGGCAATGCGTACTGGAGGAGTGCGAGAGTGATATCCATTACCCCCCCGTACTATAATACCCGGTGCAGGACTAGTGTGGCGGTGCATAACGCAGCAGCTGTTCAGCATCCTCTCTCCACGGTGTTTCCAGCCTCGAATCCGACCATTGTGGTGTTGCAGACAGAAGCGTGACTCGTCAGTAAGGACAATTTCATTCCATTCTGCTGTCCACATCCTTCTTTCTTCGTCCCATTGGCGGCTGAGACGTCTGTGGTTCTGCTTCAAGGGTAGACGAAGCAATCGACATCTTGCGGACGGACCACTCTGCTGTAAACGGTGTCGAATGGTACGCGCAGACACTGGATGATCCGTTATCGACTGAATGTGCTGTGCTATGGTTCGTGATGTGACTGAGCGATCCGTCACTGCCATGCGCACAATGTTCCTGTGATTACGTGAAGTGGTGCACTGAGGAGGATGCGATCGAACACGTCGGTCCGTCATACCCTCCTGCATTCAACGGTCACATATTCACATTACAGTTGTTTGGTTTCGTCCAACACGACTACCGATTTCTCTGAAAGATAATCCACACTCTCGGTAAGCCACTATCCTTCCTCTGTCGAACTCGGATACTTTATCAAACGATGATCGTTGTTTACTGCGAGGCATAATTGATCGTTTCTTTTTTTTTTTTTTGAAATTTGAAAAAACCACAAGAAAAGCACAGTTGCCGCACTTGAAATCGTCGAAAACTTCAAGCCTTAAATAGCGCTTTGAAGTGGCGCCACAGGCGCGCGTGATGTGCGTGTGCGCTGAAATTCTAATCATTTGCATATCTCACCTCCGCTAATACATGTAAACTTCATGTTATTTGCATGCTTCCTTCAGGGTGTTGCATTTACGGTGGCCAGCAGTGTATACGAGTTCTGAAAAGATGTTCATTAACGTTTTACTTGCTGACGCTTTTAAGTATGTAGTCTGAAATTGTACTTTTTTTATATAATTGCATACTTTGACTGGTTTCTGCAATAAGAACACATTATTTTAATATTACTGTCTGCATATAGGATTATACGAAATGCTGAACACTATAGATACGATCATAATCTTCAGATTTTAGAATTTTTTGTAAAAGATTTCTTTATCAGTCTTTATTTAGCTTATTTTATTTTATTAATTATAGATGTGAATGTTCTAAATGTCCTTTTCCTTACTTGGTATTCATTTCATAGTTTTGGAAACACATTTATATTGACAAAAAATTATCTCTGCTGAAAATTTTTTAGTTGTTTAAAAACTATCATTTTCCAATAATGTAACAAAAAATTGACTAATCTTGTGCTTCACAGACAAATATGAACACTAAATTCAAAATATTAGAAAAATAATTTGTTGATATTTAGTTCGAAACGAAAATGATTCCAATAAAAAAATTCTACATGTTGATTCAAGAGCTGAATTACTTCGGTTTCAGAGAGAAATCCAGTTTTGTTGCTGATGTAACAAATAAATATAAACATTTTGAAAGCTTCAAGATATAAACTAAAAATTTACTATAAAATTTTATAGATGAGAAGAAATAATTTGCTTTTATTCTCAGAAATCTAAGGAAAAATAACTACTAATGAAGATTTTGAAAAATATCCCTTCCTTAATATAAGCAATTATTGGTATAACTATAATGAAAATATTGCTCTATCTGTTTATTCAGCCGATAGATTTTCTGCATAAATATATTCCATATTTTTTCAATAATGATTCCGTGGAATGTCACTGCAGTTCTGAGCTGAATTTGGTCATTATATTGTTTAAAAAAATAATTTTGCGTATAGATAAGGTTACCATGTCTAAATTATAAAATATAAAATATTCTTTCAAGGAATGCCTGGCTTTTTCATAAAAAAGCAGGATCCTTTTTATTTTAGAATTTTTAAAATAGCTTGTCATGATTGTGTTAAGAATGAAGGTGAGTTGGTTATTAATCTAGAGCAGAGTAATACTTGTCCACAGCCCTCACTTCTGATAGAAAAATAGCATTATTTTCTTTCAACAATTATTTTGTAACATTCTTTACACATTATGTTTCAAATTATAATTTACTAAGACATTTAACTGAAGGTATTGTGAGATATGTTTCTTTTGGCCACTGAGTGTTGATAAGAAAAACACTCTAAAAAAAAAGGCCCGTCCACACGAATACCCTCGCGACGTAGTTGCCGCTATTTTTTTTCGTCGGCGTTCGCATTACGGAGAAGAGGAAGAGGAGGTATCGAAGGAGGTACGTATCGCAAGGAGCTACGTATCGAAGAGCTAAGATATTTCTATTGCTGGCTTACCCGGAGGTTTTATGATAATTTAAGAAACATTAACAACCCAGTTAATGTTCCTTAAATTATCATAAATAACCATATTAAATTATCATAAAACTTCCGGGTTTACAATTATGACATAAATAATGTAAACAATAGCAAGCGGCCGATGTCCATACTCTGTAGTAACCTTGAATAATTATTAAGTATTTCCTGGCTACATATATGCACTTTTATTGTATGTATAAATGTTTAATTGTATGTTCTTAATATTAATCTCTTAGTAAGCACCGTGGGTTTCACACTTGTTCCTTTTATCTTTGTCT
>KK120229.1:15431-31559 GCA_000611955.2 Stegodyphus mimosarum
AAGGTGTACCCCAAGGTTCAGTGCTTAGTGTTACTCTTTTCAGCCTAAAAATTAATTCCATTTTAAAAGAACTTCCTCCCACAGTGCGTGGTTCCCTATATGTTGATGACCTGATGATCTACTGTCACGGTCAAGATATGAGATACATTGAGAGACAACTCCAAATTGCTCTTAACAGAATTGTAAAGTGGTCCAACAGCAATGGGTTCAAATTTTCCAACCAGAAGACCGTCTGCGTGCGCTTCTGCCGCAAAAGAAATCTACATCCTGATCCAGAGCTGCATCTTGACGGCTCTCCGATCCGCGTTGAGCCAGAAGCAAAATTCTTGGGTGTTATCTTTGACAGAAAGCTCAACTTCCTTCCACATATCTTAAATCTAAAGTCTTTGTAAAACAAGTTTTTTACTAATCTTCAGTAAATTGTGAAAAATTATACAGCCGTAGTGTGTAATAAACTGTGGATGAAAAATACCCAAAGTTACAAATAAAATAAATTTTTGAAATTCCCAAGATTTTTTATTTTATTAAAAAATGGGAAACTTATTAAATCATTGTTTCAGTGCAAAAATATTCCTTCTGTTCTAGGCAAGCAATTGTATATGAGTGAACAAAAGTGAATAACTAAAGTGAAGGGTATTAGAAACAAAAATATTTTGATATTATGGCTGTATGCACATAGATTGTCCATAAAAATTTTAATATTTATACACACATATATACATACATAAAAATGCAGGTTTAAGAGCAGGAAAAATAATAAACTTTTGTAATTTTTTTCTTTTAAAGCTTTGATTTTCAGTTTTCCACAAAATTTTCATTTGGTAACAAAATCCATAGCTAAAGTGAACAATTACTGTTACAAGTCAGATCATTTTTGAAATGCTAACGCATACATTCTTGAAAACTCCCAAAGTGCAAAGTTCTGACAGTGATTGATATTTTTATAGCCAACACTAGTCAGTTCATCTGTTGATTCTCCACAAGTGTATGGGGTTAAGAAAAACTGCTTAACGCTTTCGGTGCATTCAATGAAAGAAATGTTTCACACTTTTCAAAAGCTTTGTTGATGTTGCTGCTGCTTTAGAAAACAATAACCTTATCTTTCTCAGAACCTTCAGAGGATTGATAAAGCACTTTTATGTTCTGGAATTTTCCATGGAAATATTCGTACAGATGTTCACAGGATCGCAGAGTACAATGAGTAGTTCTGCTTCGAAACTACTAAGAACATTAAACACAACACAATGCAATGCAAAGTTCATCTAAAAAGAAAGCTAACTTGAAAATATCTCCAATCTCATGCGGAACTACAACTCGCAGCAGCAGTAACTAAACATCTGAATGCAGCTGCTCTCTCTCTGGCTTTAAATAATTTTTAACTAGCTGCCGAGATATTTCTAATCTTTCTGCCTCTCAAAATAACTGGAAAGCAAATGAGGTATCAAATTATGGCTGCAGGTAATATAGGGATTAATTACATTTATTCAATTACAATATTTATCGTGGTGATACAAGGACAGGACCAAGTTACCAAATTTGGTGATTTCTGGCCAAATTACTGAGAAACCCATTTACCATTTATTTGGCACTATATTGTTACTTTTCTGCATTTTTTCTCTCTTTAAATTTTTTGTGCTACAATAACACAGAAAAATGCAGCAATTTCACATATTAATTGTACTAAAATCATCTTTTTATGTACAGAATTCGTAGCATTATGAAGATATCCAAAAGTACATAGGATAAATCATGCTTTATTTTTTAAAATGAATTTCTAAATTTTCGTAGTCAATTTTGCTGCCTTTCTATTTGTTCACCTTAGGTCAGTGTCTCACTTGACTTGTCAGTTATATCTGCTACTATACTTTAGATTATTAACAGTTATTTAAGTGTTAACACTGTTATGGTTGAATTTGTTTAAATTTCAATTTCAGTGTGACATAAATTTCTATTATTCTCTAAAATTGTCTCTTGAAACAGGAAGCTGTAAAAATATTTCATGCTGAAGAGCTTAAGTGTGATGGTAACAGACTTCTTAATTTTTATCTTCTAGATTCTGGATATCATAGGAAAGGTATGGATCCCTACTGTGTTACAATATCACGCAAAGGAAAGGAAAACTTTGGTATTGTCTTAAAGTCTACTTCTCAAGGAATAGGATCCATTCTTGGTACAATAAAACTTTTATAAAATCGGTACAGTATAGAGTCCAAAATCTCCAGAATAATCTAATATCTGACCCTCCCAACCACCAGCAATTTTTTTTCTCTCTCTCTTTTTTTATAATTTGCAAGAGTAACACATACTTAATGCTTCATTCATATGTAGTGGACATTTTTTCATAATATAGCACAGGGAGGGTTCTATGTTAATTTCATTTCAGGTATAAAACGTCTCCATGCTGTCGAAACACAGTCATTTATTAGCATAAATCTGTGTGATCAATAAATTGACTACAAATATTCTAAGTTTGTTGCTGACTATTTATGCTCACTGAATATTGCATAATCCTTACACAAACCTGGCTTTTTTTTTTTTAATCACCACCACATGGTCAACTCACAGCAGCTTGAAAAATGATTGACCCAGCAATGTCTAAAACTGTTTTTGTTTGAAATATCATTAATCGAATACCAACAGCATGATAAACTTTTATGCTGACATTAGTCTTGGCAAGATTAACAACTAACACTTTACAATACACTTCAGTCAAGTGTGTTGAGGAAAAGAAGTTTAGCAGAAACTTCTAAATATACACTCTTAGACATAAAAAACGACGCAACAAGAAGATAAAGCAAATTGGACACGAATTGATATGCATACAGGTTTCGATGAAAAATGCAAAATTTTTCATTTTGGCTGCCAATGAGTGAGCGGTTGTCACTACAGCGCATCTGATCTGTGCAACTGGCAGGATATTTAAGAGGAGAAATTATGATTCCAGGTCATAAATTCTTCACGAATTTCATTCCGTCTACTCTGGTAGACAGTAACTGTGCCTCGCATACAGGTGCGCGAACGATATACGCAGATGTCGGAATTTGAGAAAGGAAGTGTAGTTTGGGTCGAAGAAGGCGGTTGGTCTTATCAGCGAATAGCTCGATATTTGAGCAGGAGCGATGCCACTATTACACAATGTTGGCAGAAATGGGTGAACCATGGCCGCACACATCGTCAAGAAAGAAGTAGTAGGCCTAGAGAAATGCCAGACGTGAAGATCGAGCAATCAGCAGAGTTACACTCTTAGCCCCAGATGCATCATTATCCTCGATTGTATCTGAGTGTTTCAGTGACCGCAAGGACCATTCATAGATGGCTCACAGAAAGGGGGCTGAGGTCACTGTACCTCTTGTGCCGACTACCATTGATCTCTGTACAACGTCAAGTCTGTTTGCAGTGGTGTCGAGCTCATTCGCACTGGAATGTCACTGACTGGAGTAGAATAGTCTTTAGGGATGAGTCCCGCTTTGAACTGAGCCCCAATGACCAGCGAAGGCGAGTCTGGAGACACCTTGGACAGCGGTGTTATACCAACTTGACTGTTTTCCGGCAGACAGGCCGACAACCAGGAGTGATGGTCTGGGGTGCCATTTCATTTCATAGTAGGACCCCTTTGGTTGTCATGCGTCGCAACCTTACAGCACAGCAGTACGTCGACGATGTTCTAAGGCCCATTGTGTTGCCCTTCATGTCACGCCACTTTGGGCTTACATTTCAGCAAGATAATGCCCGCCCCCACACTGCACATGTTTCTACTGCTTGCCGAACATTACCTTGGTCAGCAAGGTCACTGGATCTCTCTCCTATTGAGCATGTTTGGAGCATTATGGGCAGGGCTCTCCAACCAGCTCGGGATGTTGACGATTAAGGCACCAGTTGGACAGAATTTGGCACTATATCCATCAGGAGGACATCCACAACCTCTATCAATCGATGCCAAGCCGAATAACTGCTTGCATAAGGGCCAGAGGTGGACAAACGCGTTACTGAGTTTTTCGCTTTGTTAAGCTACATCACTTCAATAAATCATCCATTTTTTTTCAAACTTTAATCATTTGTTTTTCTGTACATGTACATCACGTCTACTGATTTTCGTCCCATTCGGATAACTCCTTCTTGGTGCATTGTTTTTTCGTGTCTAAGAGAGTATTTTGTAAATGATATTCATAGTCCAAAGTATTGCATTAATTTGTTATTCCGATTAGCCTTAAAACTACTTTCTCATTGTGCAAACCTCCCATGCTTAAGCGTATGGTGGTCTATCAGCCATCTCCCGCATCATGGTGTTTTTGTGTGCTAGCTGTCTTTAAACCAGTCTACACAGAAACTAGAAAATGTTTACAATTTTAAAAAAATAAAACTTCTCAAATGTGTGACAGGTGCATATTCTAAAAGTGTATCATTTAGTGATAAAGAGCTTGCTGAGAATAACAAAATTTCAATTGATAATTTATTGGGAATTCTTGACACAGTTGCATTACTTTGTAACTGAATAAGAAATTAAGTCTATCTACAAAATTAATCGAATACTAAACACTATATTATCAGCTCAGATAGCAAAAATATTAGCACAAAAAGTGAAGCAAAATGCACATTTAAAAAAGATGTTATAAAGCAAACAAATGTATTTTTTGGGGGGGAGGAGGTAAATTTTGGTTCTCTTAATAGAATGCTTCATTATTTCATATTTTTAATTTTATAATTTCTACATGCCATCTTACTAGATTTAAAGTGATGTTTAAAATCCAGAATCGCCAAAGTCCCAACAAGTCTGGATTTTGGTCTTTATACTGTGTTTGTTTTATTAATCATGATTAGAAGCTTGCATTTGAAGTTGCCTTTGTAAATATGTTTAAGATATATAATAATACTGCTATGTTTTATATTTTTAGAAAGAGTGGTTAAAGGTAGCGCTGCTGATCAGTGTTGCGAGTGTCGCATCGGCGACAGACTTCTAGCTGTGAACAACCTCAATGTTTTATATCTGGATGTTAGAATTGCTGCATTTTTTATAGAAACTTCTGGTAACTCTGTCACTTTGATGTTTTGGCCCTCTGAGAGAGGTGCATCTGACACACCAGTATCTATGCAATGGGAAGAAAGTCTTGTCAATGTTGAATTACATTTGGAATTATCCATTGCAGGTGGTTCTAAAAATATGCCGTTATTTATACGTGGAATTGCTTTTCCGGAATATATGAAAAAGGGCAAACTTTTGGTAAGATTGTGCTTCCTTGTCCCTTATTGTTAATACTGTGTTTTGAAATTTATATGATTTAATACTGTTTTTATAATTTAAATGTTTTTAAATTGAATAATTCAAAATTTAAAGATTTCTGTACATAAATGTGTGAAAATAAAAATTCCTTTGATAAAACTGAATTTATTATGCTTCTGTATGCATCATAACCGTAAAATTTCATATGTGGCTTTTATATTCAGAACTGTTGGTTGTAGATGTTTACTTCTAATTAGATAAATAGCTAAAGATGCAGATATTCATGTTTTGGTATTTATAATTAAAAAAAATCAGTTTTGTGAAAATTATTAAATCTAACTTTACATATAGTTTATCAGGTAGATGTAGTTATATTTAATAAAAGTTTAAACTCATTATTAAAATGTAAAATATGCAACTCCTAAATCACAAATGCAATTAACATATATACACTTTTGCCAAAAAAAAAGGCACTATAAAGAAAGCAACTGTTTTTATTGAACTTAAATATGCATAAATCTTTGCAGAGGTAATAAAATGATTAAAAATTTAACACCATAGGAACCATCAGTGGCTAGCAGTTACATAAAATTGGTAATTGGTGAGCCCCTCCTGGCAGCTATGTGTGCTTGTTAGCCTTAAGGTAAAGAGTGATGTAGATTCCTAATTCATCTGCCATCCTCAATTGTTGCTCCACATCTGTGACATTTTGGGGTGCCCAAATCTGGTGGCTTGCCACATCCCAGGGTGAGTCGCTACCGGTACAATAATCTTACAAGAGACGTATGGGGGCGCAAAGACGATTCAGAATTGTATAGTATTGCAATGTCAGAAATGCCTTCGTCATGCAGTGCAGAGTATTAAACTGTTGGTTGCGTGGAAAGCGATCGTGCTGGAGGCCAGCAATTGCGAAGCAGTAGAATGGGCGAGTATTCAAATGTTGAACTTGCCAACATCCCCCATGCCTTTGGAGCTGCAGATGGTAACAGGTTCTCCGTTCTGCACTTGTACCAGGAATGTTTCCCCACACATCATGCTCCTAATCAATCTTCGCACATCTGCACGGAAGGTTATGCAAGACTGTTTGTTTCAAGAGATCTCTGATGAATCGAGAGCAAATGACAAGCACGGCAGACAGTGAGGAGAATGTTCTACATCTGGCAGAAGGCAATCTGAGTATGAGTAGTCAGGTAATAACTCAATGATTGGATTTGTCCCAATCTCTTGAATGAAGGATGCTGTCAGGAAACAAAATTTGTTCGTATCATCTGCAATGCTTCCAAGCATTGGAGTGTGCAGATTATCCACTCCGGAGGAATTTTGCTGCTGGGTATTGTCAACACAGTGTGCCATATCGAGCATTTGCTTCATCCATATTGTTCACAGATGAGGCATTTTTCACAAAAGAGGGAGTCTTCAATCGACATAGTGTCCATTTCTCGTCTTTGGATAACCTCCATGGAACACGAACATGTGCAGTTGAAAGCAGTTTCTCTGTTAATGTTTGGGCCTCTGTATTATTGGAGACCACCTTCTTCGACCATTCCTTCTGCCCCTGTTGTGTAGATTGTAGGGTATACTTGATCTTCTTACGTGAAGTCCTGCCTGAACTTATTGAAGAAGTATGTTCCTGAGTCATTACATCTCTCATTGTGGTTCCAGCATGATTGGGCTCCCTCATGCTGCTGTGATGAGATCTACCAACACTTTAAACATGATATTTGGACAGCATTGGGTAGGTTATGGTGCTTTGGTTCATTGGCCTGCTGCATTGCTGAACCTATCATGATTGGACTTCTTCTGTAGTCAGATGAAGGTATGGGTTACAAGCCCCATAAATTCATTTGCAGTTCAATTTATTTTAATATAACTGCTTGGCTCATCTCTGTAGCTGTCCAGAAGATATGAGACACAGAAAGACTCTTCCAGAACATTAGGAATTCCATGCAATGTTGCTGTGAAGCGTGTGTGACTGCTTGTGGATGTCATTTTGAACATCTTCTGTAGCATGTAGCTTTTTCGCAGTGTAAAATTTGTATTGAATTTAATTCTGTTTCACTTATGTATTGATGTTTCTATCCTTTTTCTTTGCTTCTTTTAACCATAGCTTGGGTAGAAAGCATTTTGGATCTTGCAGTGCTATGTGATTCCGAATTGTTTTTGTCCTTCTACATCTCCTGTATGTTTGTCGCACCACTAATGGATTACCTTGTGTGTCTGATGATGCTGACCAATGTAGAATATCAGCAGCTCAGAATGAGTCTAGATATGCTAGCCGTGTGGGGTCTAGCATTATCCTTTTGGAAAATGACCCCAAGATTGTGTGTCATGAAGGGCAGTGGTTCTTATGTTAATTGTGTGGAGAAACAAAATTACTTTTTATGAAAAGGCATAAACAAATTAATAGTTTATTTTTAAATAAATAATCTTTCTCGAATAACAGTTTCGCTCCAGTGCGCGTTGACGTGTATAATTTAATTTATCCTTTCTGAAAGACTGCTCATGAGTTAAAAAAGAACATTTAATTTTATTTTAAATAATGATTTGTAATTACTCAAAATACTTTTTGTAATTGTAGACCAATGAATATGTTTCTGATTCATTTTGCTTCTACTAAAATAAAACAAAATAATTATAAATGGAGAGGTATGAAGCAAATCAGAAGATATTTGGTTTCTCTACCTGAAGGGAAAATGCTGAGTTGCCCAGTACAAGTGTTACAAATTTTTATTTTCTTGAGATCTAACTTTTCTAAACACAATATAGTAGATATAAAATGTATTTATTCATATTTATATGTAACCATGTTAATCACATATTCATTAATTTACTTCAAAAATTTATATTAAAAACCTGTCTCATTATATTTGAAATTATGTAAATGTGGACTTGCAACTCTTGAACGTTTATGAAACCTCTACTGCGGCTACCATCGACTTGAAGTGTCGCTATCCCTATAGTATTAGGTTAACAAGACCTGAAAACTAAATTACCCAGTATTGCTCCGCTTTTTTAAATGCGTAATTTATTTTAATATATCTGCTTGGCAAGAGTAATAAGCAAGAAAAGTCACTAGAGTGTCAAAACTTAAAGAATTGTTAAGGCACTTGATTCTTCCTAACTTTGTCTTGGTTTAAATAGTGGTATAATCATTTTCTCATATTAAATGATATTTGATATTAATGTGTTTTCTGCCAAACTCTGGGTTTTATGTAAGTGTGACTGTAGCAATGTTATTACTAGAACTATTGGAACTTCTTGAAACTGGTTAACATCATTAAAAGTCATTTTAATCAAACAAGTTTAACAGAACACCTTTTTGCTTCAGTTGTCCGTAGCAATAAAGATCATTACACACTTAGTAGATTTTCCTGTTTCTTGACATCTGTTCATCCCGTAGGGGTTCACTTTTACTGGTTAGTATGGGGAGTGGCAACCCTGAATTGGGGGCTCAAAGTGAGATGCTGTTTCATCCCTTTGCTACCAGTTTTCCAACTGCAATAATTTTGTAGCTGCTACCAATAAAATGGCCAAGTTTCACCAGCTAAAGGAGGCAGAATATTCTATTTTGCAAATTTCTAATGAAAATGTAATTTCTAATTTAAATTTCCCCCTTTTTGTTTTATTCTTCCAATTCAGTTTTTTAACTTGGCCTAGCTGTGGTGTGGCCACAAGTGCCCTATAAAATATATTCCTTAGCATAACATTGGAAACCACTGGTCTGGGATATATATGAACAAAGAGTAAGAAGTTTTGAGCTTCGTTATTAAGGGGGTTTAGAGCTACAGTTTCTCATTATGATATCAGTACATAATTACCCTCTATTTCAGTGCATGTATGCATTCTTAGTTGCATATCGTTTATAGGCATCTTATAAAATTATTTTTCAAGTCTAATACTATTAAATGACAACCTCATTGTGTTGAATTGACATCCTTGAAGCAGATTCTTCAGTACTGGGAACAGGGTGGAAATTTGGTGCCAAGTTGAGGAATGGGGATTTCAGGTGCATTTAATCAACTAAAACAGCTTGTGCAATTATTTCCTGATGTTTCAATCTTTAACTCGGTTCTGAATTGTTCCTGTTCTCTTTTCCATATGAGCTCTCAGTTTGTGTATCAGATTAGCAGAATATTCCCCTATGATAGTGGAGTCTTTTTTTTTCTACATTAATTTTCATTTTTGTTATGGGAAAAGTTTCTAGGGTTTAGTGGAACCAACACTGTTAATAAATAGTTCATGGTGGTTGATGTTTGGTCAAGATCTTCACGTGTTTAGACATTATTTTCAGTCATTTGACAATTCAGCATGATCATATCCAGTGCATTGCTGATGTCTTCCTATTTTATTTCCTTCGCTCAACATCTTCTTCCGATTTATCAAAATATTTTCACATTTATTTGAATCTGGCAACTGACTAGGTAACAGTCGTAGATTTTGTTTGAAGTTGAGTTCCTAACATCTGCAGCATGTCGTGGTAAATTTCTTCAACAGAGGTACTGAATCACATCCATGCTAGCCACTCTTCTGTCATAATTTATTTATTTTTCACTTAAAGGAGGGAAAAGCAAATGAAGAAATGTCAATTTAAGAAAAATGTTTACATTTCACAGTATGTTAAAATCCAGCCTAACATTCTACAAAATTTTAACTATTTAGCAACATTTCTTTTATTTGAGGCTCAAAACGTTTCACTCTATGTAATACTGTACAAAGTCTAAAATCTGGATATCCATTACAAAAATGATCTACTATCCAGAGATGGTGACAACTAGTCAAAAAGACACACACACACACACAAAAAAAAAACTTGCATAAGAATGAACAGTATAATACACAATCAAGGAAAAGTGGGTGTGCAGTAAAAACAATTTTTCTGAACCGAGATTTCTGGATATCACTTTAAAACATCTGCTGGCTATGGCATCACACTGTGGCTAATAACAGTACATTGATGGATGTTGTAATTCAGCATGCTGACATCTTGCTTTAAATTGCTGATATAAAATTCATAAATAACTGCACTTAATGAAGTCCTGTTCATTTCGTATCCGAATTTGTACTCTATGTGCATTTATTCTGCTGCAGTTACTTTCAGCCCAGTGTGCTATAGCAAATGAAAAATAAAATTTGTTACTTGAATTTTTAATTATGCATTCTATCATTCTTTTAGGTTGGAGATATAATAACAGAAATAAAACCAAAGACTGCAGAAATTGTGACACTAGCCAGTGGAGTGAAACTTCTTAAAGGGCATGTAACATTACGTGTGAAGAGAAGAAGGTGCAGAGAGCTAACAAGTCAGTATATGTGTTATGTAGTTGTTTCATGCTAAAGTAACATTTAGTAATTTGTGCACAGTGTTTTAAAAGAACTGATGTTTTAAAGAGAAATAGCAAACAAATAGTAGCAGTTATTAAATTGATTTCTTTTGGGAGATTAATTTGAGGTGAGTAAAAATTTGTATTTAATTTTGTTTTATTCAATATGTAGAATCATTAGGTCAGTTTGGGAACAGGAAACATGAAAAAGAAGCAATATTTTCTCTAGGATTTGAACTACAGATGTTTTGATTACTAGCCAGACATGCTTTTAATTACTGTGTGTAGATACAGTAAGTGCAACAGACTTGGTCACCAAATCCTGGTGGTGACAAATAATCGTCCAACACATTTTAGTTTGCAACCACTGTAGAGTGTTTTTTTTTAAGAGGCAGGAGATGTAAAAT
This sequence comes from Stegodyphus mimosarum, assembly GCA_000611955.2. Taxonomy (NCBI): domain Eukaryota; kingdom Metazoa; phylum Arthropoda; class Arachnida; order Araneae; family Eresidae; genus Stegodyphus; species Stegodyphus mimosarum. The sequence continues at coordinate 26,378 of KK120229.1, forward strand.
ATGTGCAATGATCTTGCTAGGTTATGAACTTCTGATCTCCTGATTGCTAGCCAGATGTGCATACAGTGACACTGTCAAATATTTGGTAATTACTAAGTTTATCTATACAATAGTGCGTACATTAATTATTAATTTTATTTGTACGGTGTTTAAAATTACTTTAATAAATTAAAGCTTTCCTTCTCTACTAAGAATTTTCTCAGTATAAAAGTGTAAGAAAATTACAAAATGAAATTAGCCAGAAAATGTAAAAGAATACGTAATTGATGTATTTTATTTCTGATTTACAATATAAATAGTTGAATAATGCATTGTAAAGTAAATTTAAATGAATATTGATTTCTTTTCAAATGGTGTTAAAATGCAGCACAGTAATTTGCCCATTTTTGACATTTGAGCCTTCTGGTTTTTAATTTTTCAAGGCTGCTAGCCATGCCTAACTGGTTGCGTAGGGATAGTATAATACAATGATGCAGTTTTCAAAATACTACTCGAAAAAAGTCAAAACCTTGCTATTTTGATGTGGTCTTGCATCATCTTAAATGAAGTAGTCTGTGCAAATAAATATGTATTATTTTTAATTATACAAGCTATGCAGATTCATTTTGTAATACTTAATTTCAACGCAGAACTGAGCTAATTTGTATGTATACAGTGTAATTTTTTAATTTTTACTGCAAAAGTGCATTATCATCTTTGCCTCGTAAGACTTTCTTTTGCATGTAGTATCTTACATAATGTTCTACTTTTCTGAGAAGGAGCCCTGTCTTACTCTGATTTGTATGACAGAATAAGTATATTAGATCAGCTTCTCTGATTAACATATTTTTAAATTTCTTGTATTTTAATAGTGATTAACAGAAAATGCAGTGAAGATGTCATAATTTCAATAATCTGACATTATGGATTTTAATGTGGGAAAGTGCTTTCAAACTGAGTGTAGCAAGACCTGTGGCTAAGAGTAAAATCAATGTCAGATAAATCCAAAATTAATAACTTTATTGCATAGGTGAAAAGAACTTGAGCTTTTGTTCACTGAAAAATTTGGTACTGGGCAGACTAGACCTTTTTATTTTTGTGTGTAAAAATTAAAGAAGCGTTTGGGACCAAGACACACCAGTGATGTTTTCGAACTTATGAAATGAAAGAGAGTATTATGTAGATGTAGTTTGAGTTAAGAGATTCGGCAGTCTTTGAAACAACTGGAGTCGATCTCTGACCAAACCTCTGAGACCAAAGGGCTTGGATTGTCTTGTTCACCTGTGCAGTGTCCCGGTCAGTTCAGCTGGAGCCTCTCACCTTTTTGAGTATTGAGACGTTTCTACAGGCTCTGAGACTGACTATTGCCAGATGAAGCCGTCCTGCAACAGTGTATTCCAATAACGAAACCAATTTTTCCAGAACAGACAATGCTCTGAGATGCCTGCATTGGAGTATTTTCCATTAAAGTGGAAATTCATCCCCCTAGGACTTCATCATGGAGGTAGGAATTAAGGAGAGGTCATGACCTGTTTTCTCCATACACTGCTTTGAAGCACTGGTGATCCCTGAGTGGTGACCAAAATATTGTTGCGTTATACGGGTTCGTTGATTTGAGAGTATCCGATGAAAACACGATGCAGAACAATAAAAAGCCCAATTTATTTACAGCACAGTTCCAAAATTACCTTCAAAATCGTCGAAAATCTACAATAAATACGCTGAAACAATCAGCAACACAGCTTCAGGCTGTAACTGTACAGGTAGCTTCACGGCAGCACTAAACTTCTAATAAACACCGTGGAATAATCACCAATACACTGTCAAGCTATACTGTAAAGGTAGCTTCACGGCAAAGCACTATCTCGATCGATTTCCGTTCACAAAACTCTCGCGTAGCTTAGCACTCACAGTAAGCAGCGATTCTCACAACTAATCACACTCTCTCAATCTTCACAATCTGCTTCACAATCACTGCTCTCAGAAACGCAAGGGTTTATATAGCTTTTTTTAAGTTCCACACGTTTCGAGAAATATCTCGACAGGAAGTTATTCTAGAAGCTTCCCGATTGGCCCATGGGATATCGCCTATTTGGTCACCAAATGGGCGATAAAGTCGCCAATCTGGCAACCCTACCATACACTATTTTATGGCAACCCTAGTGCTATGCCGGAAAGCTTACATAATTACTAAATCTATATTTTTGTAGTAAAGCTTAGATATTTATAAAACAAATTCATAATCAAAATTGTTAGTTATCAAAAAATAACCAAGATGGGATTTTTACATAAATGTCACTAAACTATACAAATTGCTATTATCCATCACATAATTAATGTTTATTTTATGTGGAAATGTCCCATTTTTCGATTTGTATGGAACTGTCGTGTGTCAAAATACTATCGAAGCGCTGTCAAGGCAGCTTCTGAATGTAAACAAAAAAGCACCCCATCTGGAGACGAAAGCTACAGAGTAGTGCTTCACTTGTAGTGCGGAGTAGGCCCCTCATTCCTTTCTTACCTTCATGAACTGAATGGTGGGAGTGCTTAATTCTTTCCAGCAAGACCATTCTCCTGTGAATTTTAAGGAGATCGCTGGTGAATTTCAAGGAGTTACTGACGATCCTGTGTGATATTGAATCCACATTAAACAGCTGTCCTTTAACATACATCTATGATGATTCAGAAGAGATCTTACCTCTGACAAGTTTCCTTGTTTTTGCAAGCCATAAAGCAAGTTGGGATACCAGATCTGGATTATATCGATTCCCAGAAACTGAATGCGGGGCAAATTACTGCAATACATTGAGACAAGAACCGTTCTGCAAGGTATATCTGGCCCAACTGGTGCAGAAGGCCCAGCATTTCATGCCAAAAACTAAAGGTGGGGAAACGTAGTCCTTATAGAACTAGGCAATAAAAGACATATAATGTGGCCATTGGGCAAAACTGTGAAAATATTCAACGGTAGAGATGGGCTACAAGAGTGATACAGGTAAAATCAAGCAGTGGATATTTGGCAAGACCAATAAAAGAAACTGTATCCACTAGGGGTTTCAGCTGCCAGTGATCCTGTGCTAAGCCTGACAACTGAAAACATATCTAGATACGGCAGACTCTTTAAACCAAGGACAAACTCTTAGACAAAATGTACAATATAGAATTTTTGGACTTTAAATCCTTTTGTTTATCAATGACTATAATTGTTTTAAGTTTACTACTCTTTATTGATATCACTTTAGTATGCTCCATCATATATATTGTATGTTAACCAAGTGTCTTTTATGTTTTCCTAACCTAATGCACTAGCATTTTTTTTTTGTCTTATTCATAATGTTAGAACATTTTGTGTAATGATTGATTTTGAGAATATCACTGTGGGAGGATGTTGTGCCTCTTGCATTTTACAAGACATATAAAGACATATACAAGTCTGGCAACATAGTATAAATAGTATAGTAGAAAAAATTGTGGATCTCTTGAATGGCAACAGCGGACCAGATTCCGTACTTTTTTGTTTTAAGTTTTCGAAGGCAGCTAATTCTTCTTGCAATGCTATTGCATTATGAAATTGAGTTTTGGTTTGGATTAATGAATTCGGTTGCATATATTAGGGATATTTAACACTTTGCTGCGTTTTAGAAGATGAGGACTCCTATGTTTAAGTTTGCGGTATTTAAATTACAAAAGTTTTCTCAAGTTTAGAAAAATTACGCTGGGCTTATTCTAATTGTTCAGATAAGTGAAACTGTATGTTATTGTAGTTATATGTAATTTGCGAATATAAGTTTGAATAGAATTCTATTAAATGTATTCAGAAAATCTGGAAGGGTATTTTAATTTGTAAATGTTGAGTGTACATTCTGTATTTGATGCCTGTTGCAGTCAGGTGTGAAAAGTAAGAATTTTTGGTCACGACATAAGAGCTGTTGAGTAGGTAGATAATAGTGGACTCATTTCAATTTGATACACTGTATGCCATTTTGCTATGTGTAAAACATAGTAAAAGGAAGTTGGAAACTGAAATTATTCTGTGCATAAAGAAATTGGTAACTCAATTAGTTTTCGCAAAAGTGGATCTTGAAACAATAGAATTAAAATTTTAGTAGAGATGACAGAATTGAGTCTTCAGTATTCCAGACTTAGGGTTCCATTTTATCTCTCTTCCTTCCTAAGCTTCCTCCCTTTCATTCATATTCTTAACATCAGTTCTGAATTATTCCAGAAACAGATTTATGATTTGTTTCTGATCATCTTGAAATGATTTGTATAATCTCAAGTTTCAACTTGAATTAGGAATTTAAGGGAGTGTGTAAAAATAAATCTAGCATTAGATGCGAGTCTAGTATTTCAGAGGAATGCTGGAATGTTTGTTCGATACTTAGAGAAGAGAATATTATTTGAAAACATTAGAAAATGAAGTTTAATACAAGTTTTCTGTAATGTTTGAGTTAACAGTTTGTTTTTATTTCATGGACTTTTTTTGCAGCTTGTAGACCTTGAGTCGTTATCAGCCTGCTGTTTTTATGACAATGTTCAGGTCTCTCTCAAACTTGCTTAACTGCGAGAAATGTGTTCTCATACATCAATTTGGCATTCTTCTCTTACTAAAACCCTTTTAGAGTCAGCTTGGGATTATTAAAATTATGAATCTTCATCTATATGCCGGTTTATATAGGGCTCATATCCTGATTGCATTGCTCCTACAGGGTGTGTGGTCATGCACATTGGCACCAAACTTAGATAATTTGCATATCAAATTTCACTGTACTTATTTGTAAAGTTTCGCGATTGTGCCTTTCTTCCTTCTTCTACACAATTTTCAGTGTTTCCGAGTGTATTCACAAAAGCATGTTTTGATTTAATTTTTAAGTGCATCTAAAGAAATTAGGCAGGAGTGCCAAGAGCCTTAGGGCTAGCAGAATGTAACTGTTTACTAAAGTCAGAATTTTTTCCTTTAGGTTCTGTATATAGTGGTAGAACTATGCATAGGACCTATCCTTATAGTATTACAGTATCACGACAAAAAGAAGACTTCGGTTTCATCATAGAACCTTATAAGGATGACCTTGGATCAGTTCTTGGTAAAACAAATAAATATTTAGGGATTTCTCATTTCCATTATCATATAAAAACATTATTTTTAAATTTGTTACCTTGAAATGTTAATACACTTCATCTTTCCATGTTTTATATTTTTAGC
>KK120230.1:0-27225 GCA_000611955.2 Stegodyphus mimosarum
ATGTTAAAAGAGGAAGAGTCGAAGAGACCGCCGATAATGGTTCAAGTTAAAATTGAAAACAAATCAGTTAGCATGGAACTTGATACTGGGGGAAAAGTTTCGGTAATGTGTACAAACAAATTTAGAAAAATTTCCAATAGAAAGATTCAGCCTACAAATTTAGTTTTCAAAACTTACGGGGGTGATTAGGTGGTGCCTTTAAGGTATGTTCCTGTTAAAGTGAAATACCAAGGTCAAAAATTAGTTTTAAATTTATACATTGTGAAGGAAAATTTGGACACAATCTTCGGCCGAGAATGGCTGTATAAAATCAATCTCGATTGGAATGCCATCAAAACATTAGTGCTAGTGAATTGAATTTAAAAAAACTGCTTGAGGAGTATAAGGAAACTTTTGATGGTAAATTAGGTGAAATTAACAATCACGAAGTAAAATTAAATTTGAAACCTAATACTCAACCAATATTTTGTAGGTCACAACCGGTACCCTTCGCATTAAAAATAGAGTTGAATCAGAAATTGATCGGCTTGAGAAAGAAGGTATCACTGAGAGGGTGGAGACTTCAGAGTGGGCAAACCAGTTATACCAATCGTTAAATTTGATGGTTCCATTAATCTTTGTGCTGATTATTCTGTGACACTGAATCCTAATTTGGAAGTGCTACAGCATCCATTACCAAAACTGGAAGAACTATTTTCATGCCTTAATGGAGGTAAACATTTCTCGAAACTTGATTAAAGTCACGCTTATCTACAAATGCATCCGGAGAGCCAACGATTATTAACAATAAACACGCATAAGGGGTTGTATATCTGTAAACGCTTAATGTATGGATTAAATGCTGCCACGGCTATTTGGCAACGTTATGTTGAGGGATTATTTCAGTGGATCGAAGGAATTAAAATTTTTATGGATGATGCTCGAGTGACAGGACCGGACGATCAGTCTCATTTAAAAACATTGGAAATATTTTTCAAAAATGCAAGGAGCACGGTCTAAAATTGAATTTAACTAAAAGTAAATTTTTTCAAATTGAGATTAAATTTTTAGGGCACGAAATTGATGCCAAGGGATTGCATAAAACAGATGAAAAGATTTTGGCAATTGCTAATGCCCCTGCACCTAAAGGTGTCCAAGACATCAAAAGCTTTTTGGGATTAGTAAATTTTTATGGCAAATTTTGCCCTAATTTGGCAACCTAGGCACATCCCTTGAATAATTTAACAAAAAAAAATGTTAAATGGAATTGGTCAAAAACCTGCCGAATCGCTTTTGAAAATATAAAAAAAAGAAATGTGTTCAGACGGAGTTTTAACGCATTGCGATCCCACATTACTGTTAATGCTAGCTACTGATGCATCTCCGGTAGGTCTTGGGGCAGCATGCTTAGTTCTCGCATGTTTTGTCGGATGGAGCGGAAAGGCCTATAGCCTTCGCATCGAGGATACTGACTACCATAGAGCAGAAATACGCCCAAATCGATAAAGAAGCACTGTCAAAAAGTTTTATCTACATCTAAAGGGAAGGCGATTTTCTCTGGTCACAGATCATAAACCTTTAGTGGCTATTTTCAAGTCGAAAAGAGAGCTTCCTATCCTCACAGCCATCCGACTTTTACATTATGCACTGATATTGCAGGCATATCAGTTTGATATTGTGTATCGAAATACCAAAGAACATGGTAATGCTGACTGCTTGTCGCCCCTACCTCTTAAGTCCGAAGATTTAAGCATTAAGGATGATGTTGAAATATTCCAACTCTCCCAAATTGAAACTCTTCCTATAACAGCTAGGGAGATAGCTCGGTTAAATGAGAGAATGATATGATAAAAACAGAGTACAAATAGCAGAAATAACATATATGGAAAAACAGTTATATGATCCAAAACTTAAAATTCAGTATCTAAGGAAGATTAGGACGTAGAAAAGTCGAAGACTGTTAGTCAACAATTTTAACGTTTGCTTCCACTCTTTCTTTATATTTCAGCCGACGAGGAATGCTTGAAATACCACAGTATAATCAGTTACCTTCGGACACACATTTTACGATATGATTCTTAAGCAATCAAAACATCTTTTGCGACTTCTTAGACGATTATTACAACGTAGGTACATGCTGAAGCAAGACTGGTACTTGCGCATTCAAGCAGGTACATTAGGTATCGTCGGGCCTTGCTAACTGCTAAGTTTCGTCTTGGATGGAATTCTGAGGAAAAACACCAATGTCCCCCACCTTTCTTCCGCTACCACCAAACTCTTGAGAGCATTTCGGCTTTCAGTGTATTTCAAGTATGTGTCTGCCACACAGATATTATACGCTTGTCCATGTTTCTCAGACATTCGAAGACGGGCCCTTCGATAACGCCAATCAGCGTCGCTATCTTGTCTGGGCGGCAATTAATGCAATACAAGGTGACCACATAAACAAACACATATACATATAAATAAGGAAAATGCATAAGGAAAATATCTGAAGAAAATCTAAGCAAGAAAAACAGGTACGATTAATTTATTGGGATCGTAAAAAATCGCCAAACTATTGCTAATGCGAATGATGCCAAAAATAATTATGGAAGGATAGTAGTAAATAACTATTTAAGAATGCTGTTTTAATTTAGATGAAAGATTAATTTAATATATTACATGTGTTAGCAATTCTTTTTTGAAAGGAAATACGAATGCGTTTGATCATATATGAAATCAGAAACAAAAGTAATTGCCTAACGTTTTTTTGATAACTGAACATTAGTTGACTTTTATACTAATTTAGATATACAATAAAGGCAAATAAGCAGCAAATTATCAGACAGAAATAAACGCTTCTTCAAATCCTTTTCCATGCGTATTTTCCCCTTCTCCCCTAGCTGCTTTTTATTACATGATTTTCACTTTCATTGTCATAACAAAACGTCGCCTACATCCTTAAAGGAACTAAATGGCGCTTTACAAACACTATCCCAATCTATAAAAAATTTAAATTAAAATAAGCAAAAAGATTACACATAACTGAAATTAAATAGGGGGATTAATTTTTTTTATCTCTTCAAACAGTGAAGAAAAAATTTCAGTTTTTGTGTTAATATCTGCACATAATTTTGACAAACAAGAACCGCACTGCTATCAAGCAAAGCCCCGAGAGCGTTTTTTGCGCTGTTTATCATTGCGCCGTATTGCGCTATCGTGTGTCAGACGTCAACTTTCGGGTTCCCCCAAATTACATTTGTGGTCGACAGTAAAATGTTCGAAGCAGACATCTCGCAATTTATTGAACTTATATGTTTTCAAACAATCGGTATATATTATTACGGATTTTGTATTTACAATTCGCTTAAAACAACAGCAACTCAGCTGAGGTGTTTTAATTCGCCTTTTATAAGCTTTTTAATAATTCACGAGAACATTCTGGTAAAATCTATAAATATCTCGATTTTTGTGGATGGCAGCTGCAGTAACGAGATATTTATTTATTAAATATTAAATGTACGCGCTCTTGAATTTTTACTTTTCCGACGTAGTTTTCTCTTCGAATTCGTCTGCGTTGCACGGGGAAATAAAACAATTTTAATTACAATTCTAAATAAATAGCTAAATAAATACAAAATCCGTCGCAATATCCTAATTTTAATTTTCTGAAAATATCCTAGCTATTTTTTCGAGCTATTTTTTTAAATGAATAAATTTTGGAAAGAAAAGAGGATCTCGGATAAAGTTAGGGGAGACATTTATGTTAAGAAACGAAGAATTTATTTCTAGTAAATTAATGATAGACGTTAATAAATCAACAAAGAAACGTATTTGGAGCATTAAATTTCTGATGGCTGGGATCTTATAAATGTACTCGAACAGTGAGTGATTCTGTACCTATATTTTCATGACAGATTGCATGTCTTTAAACACTTTTTGTATTACATAAATAAGCAAATATAAATGAACAAATACAACTCGATGCTTTTTTTTTCCTGACATCAGTATACGAGTACAGATTAAAATGTGAAAAAAAGGCATTCATAAGCAGAATGCTTTTTTAAGTTTTCTTATTATTTAACTATATAATGATATCAATATCAATATCCGTCATGAACATTTTCCCAAGAAATGCATGATTAGTAAAAACATAAAATAAAATTTTGCTTATTTTCAGATCTATAAAGCACTTTATAAGGTATTTCTCACGCTTCCTTAGCATGCCTTCGTGGTGTAGTGGTTAGCACTCTCAGCGCGTATTCGAGAGGTTCGTGGTTTGAGTCTCGCCGAAGGAACCGAAATTGAGGAATTTAAAAAAAGTTGAGGCAAACATATAGGAAAAAAAAAATTTCTTTTCTTTTTAAAATAACATTTTGCTTACAAGAGAGAATAAAAACAAATATTATTTTTTAAAAATGTAAAGAATTCACAATTTTAGGATACGTTTGTGAAACATCAAACATTATACTGTAGCTATGAGTTTTTAATATGCAGGAATGAAACAAAATAAATATATGGAAAGGAAAATGAATACTTAGGTAACTTTCTTAAATTATACACCATCTTGTCAATTCGTAAGAGAAAATACTAATAGTGTTTATTCTACCCAATCTGATTATAATTTGTCATTGGTTGTTTTTAAGCCAGAATCCTGGAATGGATAAAAATGTAGCGCTAGCAACAAAGCAGTTATCAGTAACAGAGAGAAAGGCTACAGGCCAAGGCCTTCTAAGATTCGAAACGTTCTTTGAATTAGAAGAAAGAGTTTTGAGTATTGTTAGAGGGTCCCCATAACATGTGACAATCTGAGTCCTGAATGTTGCTTTGCTAACATAATAATTTATCAAGAGCTTTGAAGTAATTAAATTTTCCACTTTTTAAGAAAAATTATTTAAACGTCTAATATTGTTTTAAGAATATGGGAATATACTTAGTTATTTTCCTTCTGCACCAAAAACATTTTACAAAAGTTATAAGCTATTTCTCCCGCCTCCTTGGCATGCCTTCGTGGTGTAGTGCTCAGCACGCTGGACGCGTATTCGAGAGGTCCATGGTTCGGGTCCCGGCGAGGGCATTGCTCATTTTTCATGACTCCTGCTTAAAAAAAATCCTAGTGTCTCTACAATGGCGCCCGAACTAAAAAAGGCGGTGGATGATGATTGTCCACTACCAAGATTTGGCGATTGGGTCCCATAATCACCAGTCGTCCTTTAAAAGGGTGAGTATATCAGGTATTTGTCAAGTCTTCTTAGCATGCTTTCGTGGTGTAACGGTCAAGCACACTCGGCGCGTATTCGAGAGGTCCGAGGTTCGAGTCCCGGCAAGGTCATTGCTTATTTCACATCCCTCCCGCTTCGAAAATTTTCTGGAATATATCTTCGTACGAAATAAAAAGTATAATGCTTGCCGTTAACTTTGCTTTTTTACTTTTGTGTATTCCCGTTCCTGTACATATTAGAAAATAATTTATAATTTATCTGAAATCCGAATGATGTATAACAGCGTTCATACAATCCTTTAACACGTTGACTGCTACGCGAGTTTATAAGAAATTCTCCTTTAAGCCACGAGGGCTGATATACTATGCTTCAGTTATTTCCGATCGTAGGAGTTTAGAACATGAAGAACCAAACATTTTGTGACATGCATTGAGTTTGAAATCTTCACTCAAGAACGAGGTATTTACGAAACAGTGGGAGATTCGAAAATTATTTCTTCTTTTCCAAATATTTTTTCTGCGTGACAAATGATTGAAATATTTTTGTGTTAAAATTGTTGCCCCAACTTTTTGCAAAAAAGGAAAGAGTAATTTTTAAAGTGAATCGTATTGCAGTGATGAAGGAACTTGTTGCGAGGCTTACAAAAATTCGAATAGTAGCGAGAGAAACAGTGGATATTTTTCAGAAAAATAATTATAAACGAAATTACATCTTCAGATTCTGATTCGAAGCTGATAAATGCAGTGATAATAAATGTGGGGCAGATACTACTGATCATATTTTAAAAGAATTGGTTTCTTAGGAAGAAGAAAAAGGCTTATGAGATATTTCTCTGGCCTTCTTAGATTGCCTTCGGGGTGTAATGGTCAAGCACACTCGGCCCGTATTTGAGAGGTTCGTGGTTCGAGTTCCGGCGAAGGTATTCTCAGTTTTTCATGACTCTTGCTTCGGAATAACATAATGTCTCTGCACTGGCGCCCGGACTAAAATAAGGTGGTGGATGATTATTCTCTACCACCAGGATTTGGCAATTGGGTCCCCTAACCCCCAGTCGCCATTTAAAAGGGGGAGTATGTAAGGTATTTATCCCGCCTTCTTGGTATGCCTTCCTGGTGTAGTGAACGTTCCAGCACGCTCGAGGCGTATTCGAGAGGTTCGTGGTTCGAGCCCCGCGGAGGGCATTTCTCATTTTTCACATCTCCTGCTTCGAAATAACCTAATGTGTCTACAAAGTATTATCACAAATTATAAAACTTATTTATGAAAAAAGTATGCCGTAAACTTCCTCCAAGAAATCACCCAGGGGTCTGAATTTTTGAATCTTTGTGTATCTGGCACATTTTTCAGATGAATTCTTTTTCTAATTCTAAATTTGCCGTGTACAAGCTCAGTGCGTAATCATTTGAATCAATTACGCAGTGGCAAGATAAGATTTTGTCACTTTTCCTCTGATATCTGGAGTGCGAAACAAAGAGAATTAAAATTATTTTTCTCGCATATAACTGAATCCGCAGTTACGTCTACTATTTTACTCCTTTCCTCTTCGGTAATATTGTTTCAAATGCTTTTCTGCAATAACTGCTGTGATATTTATAAGTTCTACTACAATGTATCTTCTTTTCTATCTTTGTTCTTTGGAATGAAGAATTTCTGCCATTTGGTTTATGAAATTTTATTATTGTAGTCGTCCGCTTTATTTTCCTTTATTCAAAGTCGCAGTGATATCTTTCATTTTCTTTTAAGAATTTTTTGCTTAATTTGTTTTCCTGTTGTCGGATTTTCTTGAACAAAAATGCAACAAAAACTCTCTTGACGCTTTGACTAATAAAACTACACAGTGTACTTTCATCAATGACACTACGCAGAGTGAAATTACGCTAACCAGAAATTCGTGATCGATAAGCATATTTATACATTTACGTAAGCAATGGTATGCAGTTTGTCCGTCTGGAATCCACTTCATGTATACATTGACCAGAAATTCCTGATCGATAAATATATTTGTATGTTTGCATAAGGTTTTGAAAAAATCGTTATTAGTATGTGCTGTTTCACTATTTAAATCTAAAGTTCTAACTTAGAACCGCACGAACACTGACAGGCGAATAATCGCTTAAGTGTGTGAACAGAACACGTAAGACTTAAAGAGGGTTTACGACCCTTTATTTTTCAGTATACTTACAATCAGTTCCTACTTGGAACTTTACACAAAGCCTCCACTCAGTCTTGAACTTAAAATAATAATAATTTAAACTAAACTAGCTTAACTAAGCTATTTGAAAGGTATAGCCGACGCTATCAGAATCTAACTAGTTGACCCCTAAGTATTAATTAAATCGGCGAAGCCAAGCAAGGGCCTAAGGTATAGCAATAGCATAGCAATAGCTAAGACAGACGCAGCCAAAAGGCAAACGCGCGCTAGTCAGGGAATCAGACTCTCTCTCGAAGTCGGTGAAGTAAGGACTTAAATAGTACTCTCTCTCATTTGCATTCTCTGCGTTTCTGAATTTACCTTCTGGTAGGAAATTGTAAGCTGAAATTAGAATAAGATAGGAAAGATACAAAACTTAAAATAACTGTTAATAAACTTAGGATAAACTTTACAAGTAGATTAAATTGGTTTTTGGAGACAAGAGTTATTCGCGAAGCAGAGCAAGCTGGATTCCGAGGATTCAAATCTACCAATCATGAAGCTGCCCTCCTTGGCCGGTCTATCAAGGCCACTTTTGACAATAGAACCATTTTATCTGCCATCTTCGCCGATTTGAAGTTGGCTTATAATTGGGTATATATAGAAAATTTTCTTCTAAAACTATCGGATGTGGGTATACATTCAAATACGCTCAACTAGTACCGTGGGTTTCTTAATAATCACACATGCAAAGTCCGATATAACAAATCCTGGTCAAAGTTTAGATCATTAAAGAATGGCCTTTCACAAGGGGCGGTGGATACCCTGTTTAATATCCATATTAACCCGTTCAGGACCAGCGTCGCGTATACATGTACGATTCCACTCTTAGCAGCTTACAGTCGCGTATATATACGAAGAGCTCCAATCGATCTCTTCGGCCCAGCGTCGCGTATACGTAACTTGAAAACGGAACGATTTTTTGAATGTTTAAATGCCAGCAGATGGTGATAAATGGTAACGGTTTTCACATTAGTTAAGTCCGGTGGCTTTGACCTTCATGTATGAGCATCAGTTTCTGTTCTGTGCTTCTGGTTTTTATAGACTTATTGGTGTAAACAAACTGGGAATCACAATTTTATAAGTTAAAGGGACACCGACGTGTTTGTTTATTTCGTTAGGAATTTCGTTTTTTCGTGGTCTTCGCTTTTATATTTTGCGTTTTTCGTTATTAGAATGTAGGGAAAAAAAAATCCAGCTCAATTTTTTCTTATTTATATTTTTGGTTAGGAGAATGTGGGAAAACTCTTCTAACTGACTATAGCGGGTGTAATGTAAACGAATTTCCTTGATGGAAAAACTCAGACCAGTTGTTCTTTTTTATATTTATTTTAAGACTTAACATAGACTTCCTTGGTTAATTGAAAAGTAACTTTACATCATGCCCAGATAAGGTTGTGATCTGTACGTATGGACAGAATAAAGGACTCTTTTTCCCAAAACGGATCGCAAGAAGGATTCAAAAAGTATTCCGAAGAGATTTTTTTCATGACGTCTGTACGTACGTACGTACGTACCTATGTATGTACCTCGCATAACTCAGAAACGGTGAACTTCTGTATATAAGACTACTATAACATGTAGTGGTGCACCTCGCTTTTCTGCTGCAATCGGCTAAACAAAAAGTATATAAATGTATATATATATATATATATATCCACTCTGTTACACGGCTCCGCGAGCTCAGTTTCTTTTTTATTCTTACATGTTGGTAAATTGTGCCCTTTTTTCCTTTAAAAATGATTGAATTATGTTAACCTCATCTTCCTGTTAAGATTTTATGTCTTTAGTTAATCTGCATGCAATAGTTGTAAAATTATCAACAATTCAAAAGTTGTTTAAGTGTGTGTAAGCCTAATTTTTTTCCATATTTGTTTACATTTAAAACTCAGTATAGTGTAAGTCAGTTTCTGCACCTTCAGTGTCTTTTTACAGAGTGGGACCAAAAGTAAACGTTCAGTTTTGTGCCCCAAAAAACCTGCCTTCTTGCCCTCTGGCCGAATTGCTTGTTTTTGAGTTGAAACTGTAATTTTAATTGTAAAAACGTTTTTAAAGCGTTTTAACTGCATTTCGTGTTTTATGTATTTCACTTTTTAAGGACGATATTTTGAAGTTTTATGCATTTTTGCCTTGTCGCGAAGTGAGAACTGAATTATATAAATGAGAACTATATCTGTAATGAAATTCGAGGAAATAAGTTTAAATGAAATGCAGGAAAAATAATAAAATTAATTTAAATTCCGTATAAAGAGGTCACGGGGTGTAGACATTAGATTTTTTTTTTTTTTTGATTATACTTGGGTGTTCATCTTTAAAGACATCCAAAAATTTCATTAGTATTTTCCATCAACTTCGATTTTAATCCACGATTAGAAGAGACCGACTCCAGGTTTTTATTCAGAGTAAAACTGGAGGAGTTGGAACAAAGAAACGGATTTCTTACCCAATCAAGTTGCTCAGTGTTTAACAATGGAAAATAGTTTTCAAATTTTTTTTCTACTGCTGTTAAATGTTTGATTATTAAACATTAAACATAGGGAACATATCTGTCTTTCTTTTTCTTACGTGTCGCTTTCATAGCGAAACTGTTTTCTCATTGTATATAATTTGCAGTAAATGTAAAAACATTTTCTTGTTTATTCACGTATAAGTATATTGATAGTAAAGTAAGCAAATGTGACAAATTATTGTATGAATTATCATTTTTCAGATATTTTTCATAAGTTTCCTGTTTTCACTTAATAATATAAAAAAAAATTGATGTGGACTCCAAATGACTTCCTTGTACGGCCTAATTACACAAATTTTTTGGTGTATTTAGCTTATTTTCTAGAATTTCATTAGAGAAATATTTTTCATTCATTTAGTTCAGTTACCACTCCGTGGCAAAGTAAAAATATATAAAATTCAAAGCATCTTCATTAAAAATTGTAAAATACAGAAAATACAGTTAAAGACAGTTAAAAGATTTTTAAAAATAGACTAAAATTAATTAAAAAAAAAGAAAAAGAAAAGAAAATCTGAAAAGTGTCAGATTTTAAATTACGTCCAAAGGGGCATTTTTTTTAACATTATGTGTGTTACCTTTATTTATTAAATATCATGTTATTCGCACTTAAAGATATTCGCATAAAATTCAGTTCAAGAGGTATATCGCAAAATAATTTAAAAATGAGCATATCTTTAGAATTTCCGATACACAGTTCCGCGCGCTGGAGTTAAATTTTTTTGTCCGTACTTTTTTCGTTTGTTTCACTTTTTAAATTGTTGCCGCCAATTATTATCACCCTGTATTATATTTAAAGAAATTAAATAATGAAGATTATGCATAAATGTATGAATGTTTCTAGCATTGTGATAAAACAACGGTACCCACAGCCATTCAATTTTGAATATTGAACGTTTCCACCCGAATATGGGCAAGCCCAAATTAGAAATTTGTTTTATTATCTATTTCATATTTTGTAAAACGTTAACGAATTTTTGATTAACAAATTCGACGATTTTAAAAAAGGCAATGGCAACACTGTACGAACGAAAAAAATAATCTCCAGCGCTCTAGACTATGTATCGGAAATTCTAATGATATGCTCTTTTTAAATTATTTTGTGATATTGCTGTTGAATCGAGTTTTATGATTAAGTGCGAAGAAAACGCCCCTTTGGGAGTGATATGAAATCCGAAAGCGTTCAGATTTTATGTACTCGGGCTTCTTCGCGTCCATGTTCGCGTGGAGGACTACGTTATTCAAAATTTGATGGCTCTAGGTACCGTTGTTTTATCACAATGCGAGAAACATACTGTTACGAATTTCACATTTATTTGGCTATTTATTTCGAATTGTAATTAAAATTCCTTTTTATTTCCTCGTGCAACGCAGGCGATTTTTTTGAAGAGGAAGCTACGGCGAAAAAAAATTAATAAATAAATAAATAAATAAATAAAAAAGAGCTCGTGTATTTAATGCTTAATAAATAAATATCTCGTAATTACTGTTGCCATCCAGAAAAATCTAGAAAAATCGTGATTGTTCTACTGATAATTAAAAAGCTTATAAAAGCCGAGTTGAAACAGCTCATCTCAGTTGTTGTTGTTGTTGCTGTGGTAGTTGTAGTTGTAAAAAGCGAACTACTGTTTGCTTACTTAATGCTGTTATTGATTGTAGCGATTTCGCTGTGAGATAGGATTATTTTTTCTGTTTAGAACTGAGTTTTTGCTAAACGTTTGAGATATTGTGCGAATATCTGTGAAGAAATGTTTCAGCATTTTAATTTATTTCTTGTGGAAAGAATAAATTTTTGTTAACTTCTTACGACTTGTGCATTCAATATATAACGAACCCGTACGCACGTAACAATACATACACCTATGCAGATTCTTCATTATTTAATTTCTTTAAATATAATACAGTTCTCTAATGTTTGGTGGCAACAATTTGCAGCGAGAAATGCCGTTTATAGATGAAAGCAGGTCCGGACAAACGGGCGGCTTGCATAGCTGTTTATAGTAGAACGCCACAAAATGCCAAAACGAAATTAATAGCCCTTCTGGGCTGACGCCCTTTGGGCTAAAAAAAAATTATCTTTAGCGTGCCTTTATTTGAGTGTTACCTTTATTTATTAAATATCATGTTCTTCGCACTTAAACTATAGAATTCAATTCAAGCGCAATAGCAGAAAATATTTAAAATGAGCGTGTCTTTAGAAGTGTGTCTTTATTTAAAATGAGCGTGTCTTTATTTAAAATGAGCGTGTTCTTCTACGGAAATTCTAAAGACACGCTCATTTTAAATATTTTCTGCTATTGCGCTTGAATTGAATTCTATAGTTTAAGTGCGAAGAACATGATATTTAATAAATAAAGGTAACACTCAAAACGTTAACAAAGTCCCTTTGGACGTGATATAAAATCTGAAAGCTTTCAGATTTTTTTTTTTTTGGTAATTTTTTTTTCCAAATTGTTTTCTTCGTTTACCTTGCGTTTCAAAAAGCCTTTTGAAGGATTCTTTGCTTTCAGATGAAAGATTTTCGTGTTCACCTGAAAAATCACGCTTTAATTTATCGTGCTATTGACAAGTTACTTTCCCCATGTAGTACAGAGAGGAGTTGGCCAATCTGTGTTTCCGGTCCGTGTAAATCTGAATTTTAAATGTTCTTTTATTTTGTCGTACAAGCGGTTAATATTTTCGAGTGCATTTTACAGCTGTTATCTCTTCTGCAAAGTCTTCAGATCTGTAAATGCTAGCAGTAGCATTGCCGTCATCGATATCAAGTTGAGACGTCTTTCTTTATCTATTACTTTTAATAAAAACAACTATGAAATTCATGTAATTGATTGACCTTGTAGAATTATTAGGTTATTTTGAAGCAGGAGACGTGAAAAATGTGCACTGCCCTAGCTGGGGCTCGAACCCTGGACCTCTCGAATATACCTCAAGTATGCTGCGATTTAGACAACTAAGGCCATGCGGAAAGAAGGGAGAAAATACCTTACAATATGATGCAAGGGTCGCACGTATTAAATAAATTAAAAAATTCGAATAAATATGATTCGGGGATATTAGCGAAGTGAAAGGCCACATGGGTATTCTTCTCCACGCAAAAAATTGCGATTTTCTATCGATCAGTCTCGGAGGAATCCCGGAAAATGTTTAACATGGGATCAAAATATCCATGACCCCCATGATGAAATGAAATTTTTTAACATGAAAAAATAGGCCTTCTCTCTGGCACTCTGAAACTGTAAGCCGCGTTTGAATCGGAGTCCTAAGGACAGAGAAAATCGGGACCAAAATTTGCCCAATACCTTGGATTTTCCGGTTCCGGATTTTTGAATTTCCAAATAATACCAACATGAGCATCTTGGAGCACGGTAGAATAATCGAATGTAGCAAATCGCACTAAAATCGGATCATTAGTTCTGGCAGAAATCCAGTATATTCGCGCAAAATGATTTTCTCGGAATAAAATCATTTCGTGGACATTATTGTGCTTCGTCTCATATCTTCACTTCTAACAGATATACAAGCGAACGCTTTCTACCAAAGACGTATGTCTGGAAGGGCAACAGCTGCATTGACGCTCATTACTCTCTCTTCTCCAGAATTTTTTTTTTCCATAGACACCATATTCAGGCCCCATTACAATGTTTACCGTAAACCCTTTTCTGTTTATTTACCTCCTCATGCTAAGCCATGCCACCCGGCTAAGCAAAAAAATGGCTTCTTTTTACTATTATGTATCTCGAGCTCTCAAAGTTTCTTCTTTAGAACTTCTTCTTGCTAAGGAACTCAATTATTTAAGATCTGCTGCCCTTGACGATGATTTTCTCCTCTAGTCATTGATAAAGCTGTTCGAAAGTTCTCATTGTGCCATCTAAGAACACATTCTGATGTCAGAAATAACATTAATAACCTTGTTGTGCTTTCATTTCATTGTTCTATCAGTTACAAAATTGCACGGATTTTACACAAGTTTAATTTTCAAGTTTGTTTCTCGTCTATAAATAAAATCCGAGGTTCGGCTCTTAAAGATTCTATTTCTAACTTTAATTCTTGGGGAATTTATAGCATATCGTGTCAGTGTGGCTTAAGTTATATTGGCCAAACGAAAAGAACATTACAGTTTTGCATAAAAGAACATGAATCTTACGTCCGAAAAGGCGAAATTAGCAAATTTTCAATAGCTAATCATAGTTGGAAATTCAATCCCAATTTTGATTTTGGTTCTGCTAAAATTATCCAGAAAGCTGGTTCTATTAGGGAATTGGATTTTCTTGAAGCTTTTCACATTCACAAAAATTTATCCTGTTTAGTCAATGACTTCAATTCCAATCCAGTCTTGCATAATGCCTTCAAAATTCTACTAACTTAACTCTTCATTTTTCGTTACTATTTCTACCGGCTCTTCCACTGGTCGCCTGTGGGTATGAATATGATCGGCATTCGCTTTCTCGCTTTTGCAGAATTTTTTGCTCCTGATGAAGGGAGACCCGTTTTGCCTTCGAAATCGATTGGGATTTTACAAAATCTACGCCGAATACAAGGTTTCGATCTGCCTGTTTTTTTTCCATTACATAGGTTACCAATAGAGGGGTTGGGACACCCATATGCATCTCAGGACCTAATTGGTCTAGAGACATACTTTTTTTTTAAATGATAGAGCTCTCGAGACAAACATTTTGGCTATTTCGGTTTTAAAGCCTGTTCAAATTTTTATTTCTTACCGTATTTTGAAAATTTTAGCAAAATTTAAAAAATTGCTAAAAATTTCCTAATATTGACAGAGTCCCCGTTCTTGCGGAAAATAAAAGGTCACGTAGGTATCCTCTTACACACAAAAAATTGTTCCGGAGAAATCCCGGAAAATGTTTAACATGAGATCGAAATCTCCACGGTGACCCCCCACGGTGAAATGAGTTTTTGGACATGAAAAAATAGGGCTTCTCTCTAGCATTCTAAAACCGAAAACCTCGTTTCAATTGGAGTCAACGACCGAGAAATCCGGGATCAAATTTTGCCCAAGAAACTGGTTCTCCAGTTTTCCCCGGTTCCAATCGAAGATTCCCGAAGTTTTTTTTTTAAAAAAAACCAGGAGGTTGAGGCACGAAAAGGCTGTTAAATGCAGCAAACTGCATCGAAATTGGATCATTAGCTTCCGAGATGTAAGAGTTAATGTGCGCAAAGTGATTTCTCGGCGACATCAGCATTTTGTGCATTTAAAAATTACGAAACTTAGCACTTTTTGAGTCAAAAAATTCAATTATGGAAAAAAGTTGGTGTGTTATTTCAGGACCGATTTCGTGTCAAAAACATATGTTAGAACAATGGTATATATAAATCTAATATGTATCCTAAGTCACGCTTTCGAGACATTGAAAATGCAAGTTAAAGTTCGACAATTGGTCCAGTAGAACGGGAGATATACACCTGTCCCATTTTTTGTGCAAGGTATATCTTCCTATTTTTGTCTATTTAATGGTAATACTCGTATAACACAAAAATTATGAATAATTCAAAAAAAATTACCTGAAGTTAATTAAAAGCTTATGATATTTGGCATACTTTACTCTCATAATGATTTTGTTTGTTTATAGTAGAACATCTGATTCTGTTAATGTCCCACGGAGAAACCTAGCTGCACTATAGAAATTATATGTGTAAGAATTGGTTAAATATCTTCTTGTTGATTCAAACATTTCGACAACAGAGTGTTAAAATATTTTGCCTTTTATTCTAGAAACATTTAAAATCAAAAGTAACTTAACAATAATAAGTGAAATCTTTGAACAATAGTTCTTGGAATATTCAATACATGCTTCTTTTTCATTTTTTTTCCTTTGTAAAATAAATAAGCAAAAAACTGATATACAGATCAACAACAACTTTTTCTTAAAAGGACTGTAGGGGTTTTGTTTCTTTTAAGATTTTTTGAATGTGTGACTCCATGTGTGAATTCAAGTCGCCATTTCATTCAACAAAGTTATTATTATGCAGAAAAATTACTGTTAATGTTAAATATTGGGATCAAACTTTCTAAAGCACTCAAGGGTTTATTAATTCTGTGAAACATTTCGGTCACTGTATGTGGTTATCCTCAGATTACTGGATTTCTAGAACACGTTTTGGTTTCGGTCGGTTTTGGTTTCGTGTTACTAGGCGTCAGAGGTTTTATAGCACTGATCAGCGAGATGAATTTTCTTTCTGCTGCAAAATAAAGTGCTTTATCTGATAAACACGAAGCTTCTGAAAAAGCATGAAAAGACTGCTGAAGATGGAACTCACATTTCAAGGTTGAGCATAAAAACAACGCGTCTTGAGGTTCTTAAAAGAGAGCCGTGAGGCGCGTAGCGCATAGGCATTATTATAAACGAATTTTCGAATATCAACAGAAGAGAACAAAACTCTGCTTTTGATTCGTTGGTTTATTGATTAATGCAAAGCACGCGAAGGCTATCAGTCTAAGGCGAGGTTGTTTCGGTTGGCTAGTTGGTTTATTGAGATTACGGCAAAGCCCATTAGGGCTATCTGCCTAAAGGAAGGGATGACTTCTTGGAGGACTTTCTAACTAAGGCGAGGCATGAATTCAAATAGGCCTTTTACAGGGAAAATGGTTGGTATTCATACGGAAAACTACAAAAACCTCATGTAGTCAACTTATTCGTCTAGATATGAGCCAGTTGAAGAACATCACGCCGCCCAACCAGTATAGTGGTTAGCGTCGCTGACTGCCGTGCCGAAGGGCTCAGGTTCGAATCCCGGAGAAGACATGGATGTTTGTAAATGTACAGTGTCGGTGCGGCATGACGGCACTCTAAATATGCGGCGAGCCGAAAGTCTCCTCATGTGGTTTGGTGGAAGGAGAGAGGGGTGGGGGACCTTCGGACATGTTCTCCCGGGGTGCTCTCCATCAAAATTGGGGCGGAACTGAGCCAAATCGCACTGTCACCTGTTAGGTGCTCAAGGTTGTTGCCAACGACAGGCGTAATCTTGCACTCTTTGACACGAGAATTCTCGCGGGCTTGGGCTGACTTTGTCAGACAACTGAGCATGAGTAACAACAACAACAACAAAAAACACCAGTATTGAGCGGTCTTATCTGCTCGAATTGGTCGATTATTGGTGGGCAAGTTAAGAAACAAGTTAAGTGAAAATTCCATAAACTAAAGGCTTTTAAGACGCAATACATTGAGTGTTTGAGCAAATTTTTTTAACCTTTTATTAAAGTTCACAAATTTAATGAAAGGTTTCAATTTTTTGCCAAAATTAAGTTTAAAACTTTATAGCCAGTTTTGTTTAAGGCAAATGTATGAATTTTTGAGCATTCAATTTCACATTAAATTGGTCTTCGAAACTTTAAACAGAAGGAAAAGGTAAGTAAAATGCATGACATTAAACATAATAGCACCTTTGAATTTTATGGCAAGGTAATGGAACAACAGTGAAAGGCGAGTTGGCTTCCAGGTATTTGAAATTCTGTAATTCATTGAATCATTATTTTGCATCAAATTATTCAGCTGAAAGAACAGTAAAATGAAAAACGGATTCTTTACAGCCTTGCTGCCTCTTGTAATATACTTTATGCAATGCGTTTCGCATTCCAAATTACAGCTTTATATTTCTTTATTTTTTGCACTTTTCAGACTGTTGCCATTTAATTAAAATTATTTAGAAAAAAATATTTTTACAAGTAATACATTTTCATAGCACTGCGATATATTTGCGTTTCGAATAGCAATTAAATATTGCTGAGAGATCTATAACAACGACATATTGCTGAAGCGTCTAGGGGAAAAAATATTCGGAAAAGAAAGATCTACGATCTTTTCATGTAACACTTATCTTTAAAACGAAATGAGAATAAAATATATTCTTAAAATCAATCAAGAAGAAAAGCAATTTTTGTTCTGCCGCAAACTTACAGCGAATGTACTACATTGAGGAAATAATTTAAGTGAGACATTACAACAAATGTAACAACCGTGAGTTGACGAAATACTTAAAAAGTGATTCATAGATTCAATGCAATGAGATGGATGAGATACACTTTGGCTCACTGAATGAATACGAGCATCGTAAACATCAATGGAAAACAATGACATTGTTTTTAATGCAATAAAAAACTTTTTAAAGTTGTATGGAAAATTAAAAAAATTTAACTGCAAATTTGAAAACTTTCATATAATATTTCGTATTGTAACATACGAAAACTATCGGCTATAAATTTTAAAACTTCCATACATCCTACGATTTTATTCGTAATTCAAAACTAGTGGCATCTTCTTTCACGAGAACTGTCTTCAGTTTTAAACAGTTATAAACCCAATTTTAATATGTGATTCACATTTATTGGCTTTTGGGCAATTAAATTGATAGTTTTATGATAGTAATCTTATAGATTCTATTAATTCTGCATGAAACAGACCCGCAACAGTAGCAGGCCAAGTAATATAAAAAGCACCTTGATGTCATTCGTGATTTGATTCTGCATACATTACAGGTCCATTGAGGTCCATTGTAGGTACATTGAGGAAGAATCCCAACGTCTTTACTATCTTCTTAATAAAAGAAGCAGCTTGCTCTGTTTCAAAAAACATATTGAGCAAAATTCCAAATTTAAATTCTGGAAGTGAAAAACTCTACAATTCTTCTATACTAGACGTACCATTCTTTCAAATCTTTACCACCTTTTTTCTTCTTAGGCGTTTTCTCGAGATGAGGCTTACTTAGACCATTGATATGAGGCGGGGGTCCATTCAGAAAGGCTGGACTTGCGGCAATGGCTCCAAACTGATAATTCTTGCTTTCATCCACTTTATAAGAGCCTTCCGTCCTGTTTCTCAGTTTGTAAACTATGAGAGCAATAAGGACAATGGCAATGAGTACCCCGGCTATAACCCCTATTACTAGAGCAGTGTTATCGGCCGAACTTCGAGTTCTTTGGGTGGGTCGCTGGTAGTCTTTGCCACTGGGGCCAGGAATGGGAACCTCGTACACCACAACGGGGACCCTTGTGGTTTTCGGCTGAGAGGAATCTGGTGGCACATCGTGGGACACCATCATGACGGGCGGAGCTGTGGATGTGGAAGACACTGGATTTTTTTCTGGGGAGATTGGCTGATAGGTGGGAATCGTGAGCAAAATATCTTCTGGTCGGACAACCTCCCCCTCCGATATACCCGATCCGATATCGATGCAGTCATCGTCATCTTCGCAAGCATCATGGTGAGGAGAGTTGAGGTCTTCTGGCGTAGGGGAAACAAACTCAGGAGTTATCAGTTCTCCTTCTGTAAAACAATGTAACATAATTAGTATTCTAAGGTACAGAAAGCAGTAGTATGTAAAGACTGGGATGAGAGGATTCATAGGCTCAGAACACCACTTTTAAAGCTAATTCATAACTGAAAATATTGACCACACAACTCAGTTATAGATACAAACTTCCATATCTTTTCACATTACACTCTTGATTATTTTTCCTAAGTTATAGCAATTGTTCTTGAACTATAATGCATTACAAACATCTAAACTCTTTCTGAAAAGAGTGTTCGCATTACTAGAATTAAAAATAAGCTCCTGTTTCAGCCCGATGATGTGTCTAACTATGTAGGCTGTAAATTTGAAACTGAAATTTGTAAGTATACAGAAGATAATGCAGAATTATTGAGCTCGTATTTTTATTATCTTATACCAGAAATATACTTTGCCCACACACACACGCAAGCACAAAAAGGGGGGGGAGGGGGATAGTTCTATATCTTCCGTTCTACTGCGCCGATTGTCGAAATTTAACTTGCTCTTTCCATGTCTCGAAAGCGCGACTTAGGATATCTATTAGATTTATGTATAGCATTGTTTTAACATAACGTATTTTCTCACAAAATCGGACTTTTTCTGAAATAATATACCGATATGTTTTTTCATATTTCGATTCTACGTCTCAAATTATACCAAGGTGTCACGTTTTGTAAAAATCGGATGAGCAGTTTTTAAAAAATTAGCTCTAAAAATTTTAGCTCCCCCATGGTCTAATGGAATTTGGTATATATTTATTAATATCTCTTTTTATATTAGACTTATTTGACTCTTCCTTTAACATTCCGAAGGTAACATGCATTAGGTTCATTTCAAATAAATTTCGCCCACTTTATTTTTAAAATTTGTATTTTTTAATAATTTTTGTGAACTTTTCGAAACACATTTTGAATTATGAAATTTTTACCGTCGTCTTAAAGTAGATGTATTTCTGGGCATACGTGCAAAAAATTGGAGATTTTTATTCAAAATTTCCGAAGACATACGTAAATTTACATATTAGCTCGTTTTGATATTTGGCATATTCGTTATAAGCGATAATAACGAAAAATGTAGTTTACGCACTTTGTGAAAATTATTTGAAAGTATGACGCTGAACTTTTTTTCTCCTGGTGTACAATGAAAAAAAACAAAAGGAGAATGGGTTGCTATAAATTGAGAAGTTCGCCAAGAAGTGAATTATTTTTGGCACAAACTAAAAAAAAATGCGCCAAGATAAATTTGAAAATTTCTTAATAAATGTCTCACCAAAAATTACGAAATCTAATATCTAAGTATAATTTGAGTCTTAGAATCGAAATATGGATAAAACTTGGTATGCTATTTTAGAAAAAGTCCTTTTGTGTCAAAATACCTATGTCAGAACGATGCTATATATAAATCTAATACGTGTCCTAAGTCGCGCTTTCGAGACATGGGAAATGGAAGTTAAATTTCGAAAATCGGTCCAATAAAACGTTAGATATAGAACTGCTTCTTCTTCTTCTTTTTTTTTTTGTGTGTATGTGCGTGCAAGATATACACTGCGAAAAAAAAAATGGGGCAGTTTTATATCTCCCGTTCTACGCGGCCGATTGACGAAATTCAAATTGCGTTTTTCATGTTTCGAAAGTTTCATGTTTATATATACCATCATTCTAACATAGATATTTCGACACAAAATCGGACTTTTTCTGAAATAACATAGCAAGTTTTATCCATATTTCGATTCTAAGACACAAATTATGCTTAGATATTAGATTTCGTAATTTTTGGTGAGACATTTTTGAAGAAATTTTTAAATTTACCTTGGTGCATTTTTGCAAGAATAATTCACTTGGCGAACTTCTTAATATGTGTCAACCTATTATCCTTCCCTTCCATTGTGCAGCGTAGGAAAAAAAGTCACATCGTTCCTGTCTTTTTACATTGCGGATAAGAGGAAAAAAGTCACATCGTTCTACTTTCAAATATATTTAACAAAGTGCGTAATCCACATTTCCGTTATTATCGCTTTCAACAAATATGCCAAATTTCAAAACGCGCCAATATATAAATTCACGTATATCTTTGGAAATTTTGAACAAAAACCTCTAATTTTTTGCAGGTATGCTTAGAAATAAATCTACTTTAAGATGACTGTAAAAATTTTATAGGTTATATTTCAAAATGTTTTTCGAAAAATTTATAAAAATGATTTAAAAATACAAATTTAAAAAATAAACCATAAAAAATGGGCGAATTTTGTTCGAAATAAACCTAAATTTCGAACTGCCTAAGAAGGAATCAAATAAGTTGCATATAAAAAGAGATATGAATAAATATATATCAAATTCAATTAACATCGAGGAGCTAAAATTTTGAAAGCTAATTTTTTAAAAACGACTCGTACGATTTTTACAAAACTTGGCAGTTTGGCATAAATTGAGTCGTAGAATCGAAATATGGAAAAAAATTGGCATGTGATTTCAGAAAAAGTCCGATTTTGTGCCAAAATACCTATATTTGAACAATGCTATATATAAATCCAATACATATCCTAAGATGCGCTCTCGAGACATGAAAAACGCAATTTGAATTTCGTTAATCGTCCCAGTAGAACGGGAGATATAGAACTGTATTTTTTTTTTTTTTTGCGCAGTGCACATGTGTATATTTAATACAGTTTTAAAGCAATACTAGAAACAACTATAGCTAAAATGCAGACACTTTCACATCAGTCGTACAGCTCCCGTCACCTGGCATAGCATAACATTGTTTTGAGGGGTTAATAAAAACAACTACATTCAAATAGTAACAAACTATTTTATAGCACTAAAAAGAAAACACTTAAAATTAACCATATTAACTCCATCATTCATGAACTATAGCCATCTATCCAACAGTATATCTACATTATGTATCATGAAAAATTTCGGCTTTGATGCTGAAAGTTTCTTACCACTTTTTTTTAAATTCCTTATTATTTCCTGAATTCTCATATTATAAACCACTTTTTAAAAACTAGTATAATTGAAAATCTGATGCAGTGAGATCTGAATGATAACGCCAAAAATATAAAATTTAGAGTTCAAAATTCAACAAGGCTTTCTTGATCTAAGTTACCGTACTGGACCTCGCGATGTTGCAGAGAAAAATTATACCTCTGATTTTCCAAAGCCAAGTCTTGTACGGTTTTCCTTATTTTTCATAAAAAAATTATTTTAAGTTTGATACTTTTCATGAACCTCTCAAATTCTCCTGTATTTTTTAGCCAGGATGTAAATTTAAAGTTAAGAGAAGTGAATATTTAAACGGGTAAAACTCTGAGCTTATTCAGAGCGTGTTTTCGCTAGCCAGCGCACGTTTCGTTGCTATCTCGCTGTTACGCAAGTAAACCTTTTAGCCATTTCGGATAATTGTCACGCCTGTTAGGTTTTTGAGAGTCAACCTGTTAGGTGCAAATTAACGTGCTACTCCAACCATATTCTATTTTTCGATTGGGCTTGAATTATATGCTACATTTAATTTTCTCACCACAAGTTGACGGTGTTTTGTAACGCACGAAGATGGTACCTTTCTGTTAAACTTAGAGGTTAAATTAATGACGGGTTACTTTTCACCCCTGTATTTTCTTCTGTGCTGGTATTTATTCACGCCTGTGCGAGAATTCGCCAAGTTCATTGTAGGATCCAGAATTTGAGTATATGGAATAGCAGAGACAGATCTTACAGTCTAACCTCTCCAAAATGCTTTGAAATTTCTCTAGGTGTTAATAATAATAATGACTAATCAAGAAAGTTTTATTAGATTGTAAGGTATTTCTCCCGCCTTTTTAGCATGACTTCGTGGTGTAATGGTCAGCACACTCGGTGCGTATTCGAGAGGTCTCAGGTTCGAGTCCCGGCGAGGGCATTGCTCATTTTTCAACTCTGCTGCTTCGAAAATTACCTAATGTCTCTACAAGATTTTGAAAGTTTCAAGAAAATATTTCTTTGTACATCCTACAGATACTTAACTTTTCAAAAAGAATAATAGTAGCATATAATAGGATGGAAATTTATTGTTTCCTATTCATGTTTTTGGATAGGATCCAGGTCCGTCACCGTCATAAAACGGATAATTTCTTTGATACGTCGATAATGAGATGCAACTGACACGCAAGATTATGACAGACCTTTTGACTGTGAGGGAACGCATTTAGTATCTTAATGGATTTCTTCAATTAAGCTTGTACAGTTCTTATGTTAAACCAAATGATTTTGATCTTTAACTTAATATCTTTCCATGCGTTCACCAGAATGCAAATTAGCTTGTAGTGTACTTAAACTAACGGCTTTTGGATCTTAGCTTTAATATGAGAGAGAGTGAGTTTTCTGGCACTCATGTATTGTATTTAAACTGAGAGAGTAAGTTTTCTAGCACTCGTGTAGTGTATTTAAACTGAGAGAGAGTTTTCTGACACTCGTGTAGTGTACTTAATCTGAGGTTTCTTCAATCTCAGTGAGAGAAAGAGAGTGAGTTTTCTGACACTCCTGCGGTCTATTTAAACTTAGGCTTTTGGATTTTAGTGAAAGTGAGAATGAGTTTCCTGTCTTTCGTGTAGTGTATTTAAACTGAGATAGTGAGCGCGTTTTCTAGGACTCATGCAATGTATTTACTAAACTGAGGTCTTTTGGATCTTAGTGAGAGAGAAAGTTTTCTGGCACTCGTGTAGTCAATTTAAACTAAGGTTTTTGGATCATAGTGAAAGAGAGAATGAGTTTCCTGTCTTTCGTGTAGTATATTTAAACTGAGATAGAAAGTGATTTTTTTTTTGGACTCATGTAGTGTATTTACTCAACTGGGATCTTTTGGATCTTAGTGAGAGAGAGTGAGTTTTCTGGCATTCGTGTAGTGTATTTAAACTGAGGTCTTTTGGATCTTAGTGAGAGAGAGTTTTCTGACACTCGTGTAGTCTATTTAAACTTAGGATTTTGGATCTTAGTGAAAGAGAGAATGAGTTTCTCGTCCTTCGTGTAGTGTATTTAAACTGAGATAGAGAATGAGTTTTCTGGGACTCATGCAGCGTATTTACTAAACTGAGGTCTTTTGGATCTTAGTGAGAGAGAGTGAGTTTTCTGACACTCGTGTAGTATATTTAAACTGAGAGAGAGAGCGTAAGTTTTCTGGCACTCGTGTAGTATATTTAAACTGAGAACTTTTGGATCTTTGTGAGAGAGAGAGAGAGTGGGTTTTCTGCCACTCGTGTAGTGTTGTTAGAATTCTGCCAGTTTTCTCTAAAAGATATTATCTCGGCTTTGTATTCTTTCACAACATATTGTTTAAACTTACTTGACGGTATATTATTTGAGCCAGATTGTACCTTAGTATTTGACTGTGTAGTCTTAGACTACTTCATATAGGTCTGAAAAATGTACGAAAACTCTTTCTTGGAATGAATGAAATGTCCGAAATATTTGAACAAACTATTTAAAATTTCCTCATACACAAAGTTCATATCACAATCTCTTTCTGATCTGTAAGGGTCTAGTAACTGCAGTAAAAGAAAAGTTATATTTGAGTTAATATAATTCGTGAGGGTCACGAAGTAGGATCTGGTGTTCAAAATGGTATTTCATTTATTCATAACTCACTTAATAGGAAATTGGAAATCATAATTCCTAACACATAATAAACTTACGCTTTTCATTGTTTGAGGATTCGCAGGCGTCTTCGTCATCCCAGCAACCGGATCCAGCTCCGGAAAAAACGACTTCTTCCGTCGGTTCAACTGGTTCAGGTGTAGTAGGTTTCTGAAATGCAGTTGCCATCGAATTAACAAATAACATAAATATTTAAAGAAAGTAATCAAAACATAATAGTCATAAAACATGCTATTTTAGTTTCCAGGAAACCATCTGTTTTTTTTAAAAATATTTTTGAAACAAATTTAACTAGAATTTCTCCAATAGTTTCTGCTAGCTAATTTGTTATTGCCTAGTGTTTAGTTTCAGTTGAAACGCACCGAAGTTCTGGATTAGTTTCTTATGCATCTCTTATTTGAATATTTCAATCCTTTAAATCTTAGACCGATATCTCTGAAAATAGCTTGTTTGATCTGCATGAAACTCACACACGGGACAGCCTTTATCCTATTTCGGTTGCTGTTTATTTTGTAACAGTATCAGTGGTATTCATCAGATCGTTTTCTTCAAAAGTGCAGATGGAAATCTATACCATTAAAATCTGTGCCCGTCTGTCTCCTTGTTTGTTTGTTTATAATATCATCTCCTCCGGAACGGCGGGGAGTTGTTGAGCTTCGAGAGAGGCACCTCGAGATTTAAAAATTCGTGTGAAGCTATTCCGACCGTTCCCATCTTCATACGACTCTAATTAGCCGAGATATTAATTAAAAACGCTCCAAACTCTCATTTCCGGACTCATTTTTCCAAGTGGCTAGTAATCGCGAAAACTTTCGAATATCATATTTCAAGAAAAATATCCATTTTCACGGATATCGAATGCAATTTAACGATGTTTTTGCATGAAATCTGTACATAAGAACAAAATAAAGGACTCTTCCAACCCCCCAAAATTATAAAACTGATTTAAAATGGATTCTGAAGATAATTTTTTGTAGCGTCTGCGCGTACGTACGTATGTGTGGCGATTCTGACGTTATTCGATAATCTTAGTCTTTGGTGAAAGATTGGCGAGTTCTTTCAACATCGCAAAATGTGACGGTTACATATATTTTAAACTATGTAAAACTTCATTATTGTTTATTTGTGTATTTTTAATATTTATTCTATTATATTTCACGTTATATATCATTTACTATCGAATTTGGCAACACCAGTTATTATTTATCCGAGCTGTGAGCTCGTGACTATGTAGTTGTAATGAAGCCATTTTATTATTCTAAGGATGAAAATAAATGTTGTATGTATGTTACTTTGATTAGTTCTAACTTCTAGCATCAAAATGCACCGGTAAAAATATAAACCCTTTAAATTAAGACCAACATTGGTGACTAACGAGGACGTGAAAACCTTCTGTGCTTTTTATTTTTTATTTTTCTACATTAGATGACGCAGTCGCAAGTAAGTGCCTTTTCATTCATCGCTTGTTGTTATTTTGTGCAAATTTCCTCAATATATTATTTGTAAATATATTTTTATTTCGTTATTTTTCCCGCGTTTCGCGCTTGCTATCTTTGTTCTCAGTCATGACATCACCATCCAGAACTGCCGGCGATGATTCTTCAAACGTTGGAAGAATTGCATTGCGTCTACCGGTATTTTGGCGAAATAATGTGCCTCTATGGATCCGTCAGTGCGACAGTGCTTTCGTTTTAAGTCAAATAACTCAAGATGACACGAAATATGCCGCACTGGTTTCGATGTTGGATTCCGAAACACTTTCTCATGTTTCTGATATAATTCTTACACCGCTGACGAAAGATAAATACAAAACGCTGTCCGATCGCTTAATTAACGAATTTGCAGATTCGGAACACCAAAAAATTAAAAAACTATTGACTGAATTGCAATTAGGCGATGACAAACCTAGCCACTTGCTACGAAAAATGAAGGAACTTTCCGGTGGTCAGTTGCAAGATGAATTTCTAAAAAATTTGTGGTTACAACGTCTCCCATCACAAATTCAGACTGTACTTTCAGTTTCCTCGGAAACTTTAGATAAACTGGCTGACATTGCTGATAAAGTAACAGACATCACGTCGCCGGTTTCAGTATATTCCGCCAAGTCTGCACCTGAGCCGAACGCATCCACTGAAATACAGGAATTATCAAAACAAATTTCAGAATTAAAACTACAAGTAGCTCGCCTGGCACGGCCGCGTAATAAACAGTTTTTTCGTAGAAGATCATCGTCGCGCTCACGTTCCAGAAATCCGCCATCAACCATTTGTTATTACCACAGACGCTTTCGTGAAAATGCCCATAAATGTACCCCATCTTGCGAGTTTTCACTTCGCCAATCTGACGACCGCCCGAATTTTTCTGAAAATTCGGAAAACTAGAAAACATGGCTACAGTGGCGGCTTGTGGCCATGACAATCCGCTCGCTAAAAAATG
>KK120230.1:35286-46798 GCA_000611955.2 Stegodyphus mimosarum
TTGGTTTCTGCCGTGCCCTTATTAATTCACCTCAGGGGCATTTTACGACGCAGAAATAATGAGATTCTTGGGATATGAAAACAGCGTTCCTTCCCACGTTATTACCTCTCATCACCTCTGAGAAGAATGCACAGTAGGCTGATTCTTGTAATAAATTTGTATTGTACTTATAGAACCTCTGAGATTATATTTGCATTTTTAATAATAATGCCAACCCAGCTGCGCTTAAATTTCACCTTCCTGCCGAACTTCGAGGTTAAAAGAACACTTTTTGAAGATTCCTACAATCAAATAAAGTTGCTAGTCGTTAGATTTAAAATTACTTCCTAAGATGAAGTATTTATGCTTTAAAAATTTACTCCTTTTAAATAATTTTGTATATGTATATATTTTTTAATTAATAATTTTTAAGGTTTTCTTATATAAATGATGACCAAAACTATATGTGAAAAAATGTTGATACATTGATGTATATCTTGTTGGTAATAGTGGCATATTACTTGAT
Source organism: Stegodyphus mimosarum (assembly GCA_000611955.2). Lineage (NCBI taxonomy): Eukaryota > Metazoa > Arthropoda > Arachnida > Araneae > Eresidae > Stegodyphus > Stegodyphus mimosarum. Next base: position 35,792 of record KK120230.1, read on the forward strand.
AATAAGCGCAATTTCTATTAAAGTGTAATTTTTTTTTTTAAATAAGCCCAGGGTAATTAATTCCGTTTTGGCAATTTGCGTTGAATCCTTTTCAAATTGTTGCCACGAAATATTATCTCCCTGTATTATATATAAAGAAATTAAACACTGAAAAATCTTCATAAATGCATGTAAGTTTCTCCCATGTCATAAAAAAAGGTACTAGAGCAATCAATCAATTTTTTCTTAATAACGTAATCCTCCACCCGAATGCGCTTCTGGAAGCCCAAATTTAGATCACGAAATTTGTTTTATTATCTATTTCATATTTTGTAAAACATTAACGAATTTTTTATGAACAGACTCAAAGATTTCAAAGCGAGCAACGGTAACATTTTACGAAAAAAAAAGCGTTTTTTATCTCCAGGCGCGAGCCTGTGTATCGGAAATTCTAAAGATATGCTCTTTTTAATTATTTTGAGATACTGCCGTTGAATTGAATTTTATTGTTTAAGTGCAAAGCACATGATATTTAATAGCACACAAAAAAAGAACACAAAAGCATAAAAGGTAGCACACAAAACGTTAAAAGAATAGCACCCTTGGGGTTAATATAAAATCTGAAAACTTCCAGATTTAAAAAAAAAAAAAAATTTAAAGGCCAAAGGGGCAATTTGCCTAATAGTGCTGTTAATTTCGTTTTGCCATTTCGTTTTGCTATTAATTTCGTTTTTTCACTATAAAACGGCGTTTAGCTTTTTAAATTGTTGCCACCAAATATTACAGCCCTGCATTATGTTTAAAGAAATTAAATAATGAAGAATCTGGATGATCAAATTTTGAACAACGTAGTCCTACACTCGAATGTGGGTATCTGGAAGCCCAAATTTGGAATTTGTTTTATTATTTATTTCATATTTTGCAAAACGTTAACGAACTTTTGATTAAGAAATTAAACGATTTCAAAGCAACCGGTGGTAACACTGTACGGAGCAAAAATTTGCGTCGATTCACTTTTTAAACTGTTGCCATCAACTATTATCGCCATGCCTTATACTTAAAGAAACTAAATAATGAACAATCTGCATTAATGTTTTTCGCATTGTGAAGAAACAACGGTACCTAGAGCCATCAAATTTTGAATAACGTAGTAATCTAACCGAACATGGGCACTTGGAAGCTCTTAGAGAGGTGTTAGTTTTTGAATTCAACTGTGTCCCTTCGCTGCAAACCAGAAATATTGCCGACTGATGAAGCCGAAGATCTTTCAGTACTATTACAGCGAGCTGCTCAGTATCGTAACAAAGTCAGTTAGTTAAAAGTAATATTACATGTAATTCTCAATAACAGTCTGAAGCAAATACTATTTATACTTTCATGGCAATAAGCAAAATGCTTTTCCACCATAAAATTTTATTTTTGATGTGGGCAATAATGCGCACACAGTAACGGAGACAGAAATTCTGCTGCCGACATAATATACGGCACTAGAAAATATTCGGTGCATTCCATTAACAGCTTGTTGGACACTTTTATGAAACAACACAGATAAAATTGCTGTTTGAATTTTTCCCTCTGTCGCCGTAACGAACAACACATTTTTATAATATGCAAGATTTTAAGCTCTGTACATTAGCAACAATTTCTAACCTTCACTTGTAGCTGTTCAAATAATAAATGAACACATGAAAACTGCTAACCGATGTTTAAAAATGATGATTGATAGTATAAAAAGGCTTGCAAAAACTTGCTTGGTTGATCTTACCAGTAGTTATAAGGTTGACTAAAAAATTAAGCCATGCATGTCTACATACACAGCGAAAAAAAAAAGAAAAGAGAAAGAAAAAAGAAAAAAAAGGGGGGGTGACAGTTCTAGATCTCCCGTTCTACTGGGCCGATTAACGAAATTCAATTTGCGTTTTTCATGTCTCGAAAGCGCGACTTAGGATATATATTAGATTTATACATAGCAATCATTCTGACACAAAATCGGTCATTTCTGAAACGACATACTAATTTTTTTAAATATTTCGATTCTACGACTCAGAATTAAGCCAAACTGTCAAGTTTTGTAAAAAACACATGAGTAGTTTTTAAAAAATTAGCTCAAAATTTTAGCTCGTCAATGTTAATTGAATTTGATATAAACTTATTAATATCTGTTTTTTTTTATTAAACTTCCTTGATTCCTGCTTCCAAAACTCTAAATTTAGGCTTAATCCAAATATAATGATTTTTTTATGATTTATTTTTAATATTTGTATTTGCAAATATTTTTAATAAATTTTTCGAAACATATTTGTATTATAACCTATAAAATTTTTAATATTATTTTAAAGATATGTATTTCTAAGCATATCTGCAAAAAATTAGAGTTTTTTATTCAGCCGTTTCTAAGATATATATGAATTTACATACTGGAGCGTTCTGAAATTTGGCATCTTGTTTTTGAGCGATAATAACGTCAAAGTGGTTTACGCATATTTTTTTAAAATCAAAGTGTGTATGAACCATGCTTTTTTTCCGCTCCTCTGCAATGAAAAAAAAGGAAAGGAAAATAGGTTGCTATAAATTAAGAAGTTAGCCAAGTAAATTATTCTTGGCGCAAACTGAAAAAATACGCCAAGATAAATTTTTGAATTTCTCCGTAAATTTTGAACCGAATTTTACAAAATTAAATATTTAAGCATAATTTGAGTAGTAGAATCGAAATACGAAAAATAACTTGGTATGTCATTTCAGAAAAAGTTGGACTTTATGTCAAAATACCTATGTTAGAACAATGCTATATATAAATCTAACAGATATCCAAAGTCGCGCTTTAGAGCAATGAAAAACGCAAGTTGAATTTCCTCAATCGTCCCAGTATAACGGAAGATACTGTCCCCCCTTTTTTTGCGCAGTGTACATGCCTTATTAGTCTAAACCGAGAATGAATCATTAAATTAGTTATGATTATGTGGATCGTACCTTAAAACGTGGATAACTGTGGCAATTCTAGAGCTCTGACCCTCTGGGTAAGAGCGCTTTTATTAGACCAAAACCAATCAGACCTCGTGTCCATATTAATGTGGTGACTGCATAACCTGTGCTGATTGCACGGACTCGTCCCGGCGACGCATCTCTTGGGTTTTATCATTTGTCGATGATAGCTCCATCGTCATTTGGGGGGGGGAGGAGAGGAATCTCCCGTTCTACTGGACCGATTTGACGAAATTCAAATTGCGTTTTTCAAGGTCTCGAAAGCGCGACTTAAGATATATATTAGATTTATATATAGCATCGTTCTAATGCAGGCATTATGACACAAAATCGGACTTTTTCTGAAATGACATGCCAGTTTGTTTCCATATTTCCATTCTACGACTCAAATTACACCTAAATATAACATTTTGTAAAATTTGATACGAAATTTGTCAAGAAATTAAAAAATTTACCATGGCGCATTTTTTTTTCAGTTGCGCCACGAATAATTCACTTGGCGAACTTCTAATTTATAGCAGCCCATTTTTCTTTCTTTTTTCTCATTGTGCAAGAGCAGAAGAAAAGATCATCTTTCATACTTTCAAATAATTTTAACAAAGTGCGTAAACCACATTTGGCGTTAATATCGCTTATATGCCAAATTTCAAAACGCTCCAATATGTAAATTAACGTATATATTACGAAATTTTGAATAAAAACTCTCAGTTTTTGCAAGTATACTTAGAAATACAACTATTTTAAGATGATGGTAAAAATTGTGTAAGTTATAATTCAAATTCTTTTTTGAAAAATTTATAAAAATTATTTGAAAATACAAATTTAAAAAATAAATCATAAGAAAGGGATGAATTTTATTTGGAATGAACCTAAATTTCGAAATGTCAAAGGAAACAACAAAAGAATTTAATAAAAAGAAAGAGAGGAAATATATACCAAATTTAATTAACACGGAGGAGCTAAAATTTTGACAGCTAGTGTTTTAAAAACTACGTCTGCGATTTTTACAAAACTTGGCAATCTGACATAATCTAGAAATGAAATATAGAAAAAAATTGGTGTGTTATTTCCGAAAAAGTCCGATTTTGGGTCAAAATACCTATTTAGAACAGTGTTATATATATATATATATAGATCATAAGTCGAATTTTCGAGATATGAGAAGAAAGGGATGAATTTTATTTAGGATAATATACATATCCTAATTCGCTCTTAGAAGAGATTAAAAATGCAAGTTGAATTTTGTCAATCAACCCAGCAGTACCCGAGACAGAGAGAACTGTCCCCCCTTTATTTTCTGCACAGTGTGCATGCCCTACTTAATGAAAAATGTTCAATTAATGCAACGTATTCGCAAACGGCGTTCAATTCGAACAAGGCCTTCAATTTTTATAAATTTCAAAAATATTTAGAGACTTATGGAACGCCCTGTACTTCAGTCTACTATTATACGTAACTGAAATAATAATTTGAATTTATAAATTTCCAATGATGAGTCAGTACTCAAAACTATTTCAAAAGAAAAGAAACAATGCTGTTTATTAATTTACTTCCACCAAAATTTAATCCTCTGCAAGATACTGAAAGCCCGCTTCCGAAATGTAAAATCATTGTAAAACCAGTAATACAGTAGAATGAAGTATGTACAGACTGTACAAGCACACCAGAATTGAAACTTTTAACAAAATTTCTCAGATTGAAAAATTTCAACATTTCATTTATAAAAATTAAAAGAATTAATTTTATTGCCCGAATGCCCGAAAGTATTAAGCGTAAGTTAGATGATGTATCTGGTTTTTGAAACCACATCAGACTTAGCGGTAAGGAATATATTTTAAAAATGACAAAACTGTTTGTATCTAGCATAAATAGCTGATCAGAAACATTGTAGGATGTTCAAATCATTTCATAAGATATTTACATTAAATTACAAAATTACTTATAATGATTGTAAAATCCATTTAAACACTTTTACCCAGAAATTCTTTCAGTAAAAGTATTCTGGAAGTTTCTAAAGGAAAAATTAATTGTACCATCTAATAGGGATAGTGTTTAGTGACTCTGACTGCCGTACGGAAGGGCCTGAGTTTGCATCATTGAGAAAGCATGGGTACTTGTAAATGCATAATGTCTATGTGGCTTGGGGGCACTCAAAATATGCGGTGAGACAAAAATCCTCTCGAGAGGTTGGTGTTAGGGGAAGAGGGGTGAGAGATCCTTGGACCCATCCCCTAGGGTGTTCTTCTTCAGAATTCGGGACGGAGCTGAGAAAAGTCGTTCTGTCACCTGCGTGGTGCCCGAGGCTCTTGCCAACAAGCGCAATCTTGCATCCTTGCCACGATGAATTTCGTGGCTTGGTTTGATACCAGACAGTATTAGTCAAAAGAACAGCAACATAATTAACTATGTTCAATAATTAAAGTTTTCCTTTGTTTATAATGGAATAGATGATGAGTATTTATTTTTGAATTTTGTATTTTGTTTATGAAAATGACAGCTCTTGCTTTTACAACCGGACCCTAAGTCAAAGAGTTTAATAATTAATTTCTCTTCTCTCTGCTTGTGATCTGTAATTAAAAACACATAAAATAAAAATTGGCGGAGTGTGAAGCAAAAACCACACGTCACCTTTATTACGTGTCTTCTCCTCGCTCTCAGTCACTAATTTGAAATGGCGATGAGAAATATTACCTCTTCAGCATCGGTCGAGGATCCCGTTGTAACGCCATCCGGTGGTATTGAGATGAGAAGTTCCACATCACCTTGCACCGAGATCCTCGGATCTCCCTCTGCTGCCATGTCCAAAATACGATGGCCCCCGAAGACAAGGCCAGATATAACTCCTTGGAAAGGACGCTCGATGCGGGTCTTGATGGGATTGAATTTGCCACCGACTTGAATCACAGAATGACTGTTGAAAATCGTATGCTGACGACCTGTTGGAACAATAAGAAATCAGAGAACTTAGTTAGTTGTTCTCAAAGCACAGTTAGAAATCACCAAGACATAATAAAAGCTTTATTTCTTCTTTGACAACAGTTTGTTCTTTAAGTTAAACATATCTGTTCTTTCTTATTTCTTTCCTTCTTTGTGTTCAAGACATGTCCAATTAAACAGTTTTAATTTTTTGAAGAACACAGGTTTTTTTTTTTGTGCGAAACTACTTAAAATGCAAAGGATGAATTTTACAGATGTTAACTAACGACTGATTATGCAACTGTTTTTGTAGATTTCTACTATTTTTACTTCTTTGTACGAAGTATTGTAATCGAGAAAAATTTCGGATATCATATTTCAACGAAAATATCCATTTTAACCGCCCTGAAATCCATCGGAATGATGTTTATGCCTGACATGTTTACGTACGAACAGAATAAAGGACTCATTTTCCCAAAACGGATTGAAAAATGGATTTAAAATGGATTCAGAAGACTTTTTTTTTTACGTCTGTATGTTGCATACATACGTATGTATATATCTCGTATATCTCAAAAACAAGTAGCCTCAGAACGTTGAACTTATGTAGATGGAACTTCTATAACATGTAGTTGTGCACCTCCCTTTTGCACCTGTTCGCAATCGGGAGGACCAAAAGTACATATATACGTACATAAATATATAAATATCACTCACTCTTACCCGGCTAGGTGAGCTCAGTTTTTTTATTCTTATATATTGGTCAATTATGCATTTTTTTGCTTTAAAAGTGACTGAATTATGCTGTTCTTATGATCCGGTTATGGTTATTATGCCTTTATTTAACCTGCATGCAATAATTATAGAGTTATAAAAAATTTAAGAGTTATTGAAGTGATAGTGATACAAAGCCTAGCGAAGCCTCCATTTGTTTACATTCGAAACTGTTAGTATAATAGTGAATTAAGTCAGTTTCTGTCCCTTCAGTGTCTTTTTGCCAAGTGGGATCAAACATAAACTTTCAGTTTTGGCATCGAAAAATCTGCCTTCTTGCCGCCAGGCCGAATTGCTTGTTTTTGAGTAGAAAATCTAATTTTAATTGTAATTTTTTTTTTACCTGTTTTTACTGTATTTGGTGTTTTATGTTTTCCTGTGTTTTACAATTTTTATTGAAGATATTTCGACTTTTTATGTATTTTTGCCTACTGCGAAGTGAGAACTGAAATAAATGAATGAGAAATATATCTCTAATGAAATTCGAGAAAATAAGTTTAAATGAAAAGCATAAACACTGTGTATAATTTAATACGCCGTGCAAGGACGTCATGTGGTGTCGACATCAGATTTTTCATCTTGTTTTTAAGAAATTGTACATTAATAGATTCTAATAAGTTTAATTTTTTTTAAATGGGCTTCTTACTACAGTGCTATGCATATTAATAGTACTAGTAATCTGCACTACTATTAATTTCCATTAAGCATTTTTCCATTTGATCTACTTGAAAATTCAAGTAGATTATATGCAATAACTGTCACCTTTTTTTAGAATTCTTTTAACATTTTTTTAACCTCCCGCAAAACTATATAGACTCACTTCCAAAAGTTAAGCACGGAGAGAAAAATGCTAATTTTCGGAAGCCAATCAGAATTGAAGAGGATGAAATTCACTGCAGAGGTAGATGGAAATATGCAAATATGTTAGGTAACAGCCAATCGCGCTTTCATGTCAAGAAATATGCAAAAAAGGCAGTCTTGTAAGAAACCAGCTTTATGAAGGATTACAGAAGTTGATTGTAAATGCTGATAGAAGGTGTTTAAAACTTTCGTACGATTTGTTTTCAAGACATACGTGTTTCTATGACTTCCAGAAGACGAATGGAAGATTCTGAGCGCTGGCGTGCTGTGGAGCGCATTGAAGCAGGACGATCGATCACAGATGTTTCTCTTTTCTTCGGCGGTCATCATTCTGTAATTTCAAGTTTATGGAAACAATTCCAAACCACACAGAGAGTTGTCCGAAGGCCCGTAGCCGGTCGCACAAGGGTTAAAACCCCCGCGGAAGATCGATATATTGCTATTGTATCCAAGCGAAATCCCAGAGCGACCTTCACACGTGTAACATCTATGGTTACAGCGTCCATTGGTAAGGGGATATCTGCAGCTACTGTACGCTCGGGTGCCTCGAGTTTCTGTTCCTCTATCCGTCCAATCAAGAGGAGCACGATGACAGTGGTACCGGGAACATGTCAATTGGAATGTGTCTGGTTGGGGCAATGTCATGTTTACTGATGAGTCAAGATTGGCTCTGGAGCCAGACGACAAGCGTATAAGGATATGGCGTGAACAACGAATACGCAATCAGTCCCAAAACATCGCCGAACATCACGCATTCCGAGGCGGAAGCGTTGTGGTGTGGGCAGGGATTTCATTAGGATACCGCACCTACCTGCACATCTTTAAACGGCGTTCTTTGACGGCTGTCCGGTATCGAGATGAAGTCCTAGAACCCATTGTGAGATTGTACGCTGCAGCAGTTGGCCCTACTTTTGTTTTAATGGACGATAACGCACGTCCCCATAGAGCTGACATCGTCGATGACTACCTGGAGAGTGAAGGGATTGCGCGTATGGCTGGGCCGGCATATTCGCCCGACTTTAATCCCATTCAAAATCTTTGGGATGCTCTCGGCCGTGCTGTATCTTCCTGTTTCCCACCTCCAGCCACTCTTATTGAGCAGCTGTACTATGTAATGTGTATAATATGCACCATGCAAACCTGTAAACAATAATGAATGCGTAGTGTTAAACTATGTGTTAACCTGAATACCTAAAATGTAAAGTACCTTTAACATAAGTATTAATCAATCTCTCTGTGTGTAATATGTACCATGCAAGTCTATAAATAATAATGAATACATAGAGTTAACCTAAGTATCTAATCATGTATAATTAACGTAAATATTGAACCTTATGGATGCAAGGAACCTTAAACATAAGTCATATTCAATTTCCTTGTAAATGTAATGTGTAATATGTGAAATATGTACCATGCAATATGAATGTAAATGCACCATGCAAGTGTGAATAAGCAAGTCCGAATATGGTACGGCATGTGTAATAGTCATGCAGGTCAGAGTATGGCAATATGTACTATGCAAGTCTGAATGGGTAGCGATAACCTAAGTACCTAATTATGTCATTCTAGATAAGGGCGGGCGTGGTGCTCATACCAGTTAACCGTAACGGTAGAGGGATGGTGCCCACGTCCTCCGTCACTCACTCACTCACTCTTATTGAGCTGGAAACTGCTCTACAAGAAGAATCGCGATTGCTTAATTCTGCGGTGGTTGACCACCTAATTGAAAGCATGGTCACAACGTGTAAACTGTACACAGATGAGGGGGGGATCACATACGCTATTAATATCCTTTTTTCCATTTTATGCTGTTTATTTTCACTTTATACATAATTCTGTTTAAGTCTCCAGTATGTCATTATCTGATAACTTACAAAAATTTAATATTGTTTTCCTTTCTGTATATAATTATTGATTTTGTTTTATGCATAAATATATATGCTACTTTCCTGCCGAATTTTGTATCAATCAAAGCAGTATTTGTTGATTTTTTTGCATTTTACATCTTAGTGCTTAACGTTTGGAAGTGAGTGTATATAGGCAAGGAAAGTAATGTTTTCGGTCCGAAAACTGAATAGTGAGTTTTCAGTGAATAAACATGAAGTAGGATCTCCACAAGAAGCTTTTAATAATTTTAGAATTATATCTATCTGTCGGCGCGTCTGTGCGTGTGTATGTGAGGATTCTTTCGTTCACAATAGCTCTTAAATGAGGTTTCGAAAAATTTCCATTTCCCATGTTTAAGAATTCTACACTGACATTTTTCCAACACAAACAGTTCCTTGTTCCATTTTTTTAATGTTTTCTACACAAACAGCAGATCAGATTTTGAGTAAAATTGGATAGCTGAAAATGGTACTTTACTCTGGAGTCCATAACGGTTTTTAATGAAAAAGGATATTGGAACATAATTCAAAACCTTTTAGTTTTAGTACTCGTATTTAAGACTTTTGTGTCAATGGGAATAACACTTCTGAAGAGACTTTTGTAAAAAAAATATATTATGAGATAATCAAAAAAATTCCCAAATTTAATATTTAAAATGGGTATGTGATTGAGAAAAGCATATTATATTTATACGCATTAAACGTGTTTTTGGAATTGTGATAAATGCAATAAGAATGAGCTCATTATGAAGACGAAATCTCTTTCTGAAGCAATTAAATGCAATCCTCAATGTGTTCGCTTTATTTTGTGTCGAATCACTTTTCAAATAAAAGGATGCTGCCACCAAATCTTATCACTATGTATTAGTATTTTTAAAGAAATAATGTAGTAAATATGAATAATATGCGAATATAAAACGAAATGCGTGGGAACATCTAACACTCTATCGGAAATTCTTAAGATACGCTGCTTTTAAAAATTTTATGATTGTTAAATCATTAATTTGTGAATCCGAAACACTATATGACCAGAGGATATACTACAACTGATGCTATATTTTCATATTAAAGCGGGAAAATGGACGTGTACATGAGCTCGTACTATTATTATTATCTATTAAATGGAGGAAGCTATACTATTAAAATATGCGCGCGTCTGGCTGTTTGTTTATTTGTGGTATTACCTCCTCCGGAACGGCGGTGAGTTGAGTTTCGAGAGAGATACCTTCCGGATTCCCAAAATTCACGCGGAGCCATTTCGACTATTCTCGTCTTCGTACGACTTTAATCAGCCAAGATATTAATTAAAAAACTCCGAAAACGCTAATTTGCGCACAGATTTTTTCGAGTGGCGCTGGAGATAAATATGCTTTATTTCGGAAAAAAAAAATTTTTTTTTCTTATTTTATTATATTTTGCCACTGCTCGCTTTCAAATCGTAGAGTTTGTTAACCAAAAATTTGTAAGTGTTACAAAATATGAAATAAAAATAACATTAAACATATTATTATTATCTAAGGTCATATTCTGATATTGAAGAATACACGTGATTGCATGTGACGTCACTGTATGTCGAAAATTGTTCGTTAACGTCAGCATTTTAAATAAA
>KK120230.1:46839-64451 GCA_000611955.2 Stegodyphus mimosarum
TAGTACAATAACAAGATATATTATTGCCACATTAATTCTTTTATTCATATTGAGAAAATGTTTTAATATTACACTGAATTCAAATCATGACGTCAAACGTATTAACCTGAAGTGTCAAAAGTTTTTGTTTTCTGGTTCGGCAATAAGAAAAATTATTTACGAATTGGATGTTGCTTAGAAAGAATGAACCGATTTCTTTCATATTGGAACGTTCTCATACATTTGCTTTTCAGAGATACATAGAACTTACAAATTTTCCTTTGGCTGCAGTCCGCTAGTACATTGGTGTGCGAAACTTAAGCAACAGCAGGGTTTTTTGCCATAACTCCATGAGAAATCAACTGAGAGACATGAAATGCAGAAATGAAAGAGAGTATTATGTACGTAAAGGATGACGAAAGCATCGGAGCTGAAAAAGGAATACAATGCATACGGTATGGAATCAAACAAAAACAAGCTTTATTGAACGCATAGTATCGTGACTCATGATTGTCTATCCAAGAGGAAGAACAACAAGCAGATGTTCCTAAATATGGGATATGACCTACCCTCACTGCAATGGTTGCTTCGCACCGTCTCCGCATACTCAGAACCAGCTGGTGCAACATTTCTTGCGGTAGGAGTGCTCATTCCTCAATCAGCATCTGTTTGAGTTGTTGGGTGTTCTCCGGAGGATGTAAGCGTGCTGCAATACGTCTCTCCAAAGCATCCCACACATGTTCGATGGGATTTAAATCTGGGGAGTACGCTGGCCAATCCACTGAACAGACGCACATGGGGAAGGAGTACCTCCTCACAATAGGGATCCCCGGTTACAGACCCTCTGTCGAAAACGTGGAGCTCAGTTTGCCCGTTCAGCATAATGCCTCCTCAGACAAGAACTCCAGGACCACCCTTACGGTGTCTTTCCTTGATGTTACTGGGATAAAACCGATTCCTGACCTCTCTCCAAATCAAAACGCGTTGAGAATCGCTTCTGGTACCGAACCGACTCTCATCCGTAAAGAAGACACGACTCCGTTGATCAGTTGTCCAGTTTTTGTGCTCTCTGCACCACTGTAAACGGTGGCCAACTTTCAACGGGAGGCAGCGTTCAGGACGTCGGGCGAATAGGCCCCCTTTGTGAAGGCGTCTGGCCACAGTAAACCGCGACACTTGTCGCCCCGTTGCTGTACAGAGTTGCTGAGCAATGGCGCTTGCTGACTGCTGTCGACCACTTTTCGCCTGCAGGACGATATATCGGTCATCCCCTGCAGATGTCGTCCTCGGGCGGCCACCACCAACCTTTTTAACAGCTGTACCTCTGGTTTGGAATGCTTTCCAAGCGCGCGAAACGACACATTTGTTGATTCCGAACTCTGCAGCTACACTGGTGACAGTACGCCCCTCCTCCAGCTTTCCGATCATTCTTCCACGTGTGAAGTCGTCCAGGTGATTTCTTCTAGCCATATTTCACGAACTGACTCACTGGCACTTGCAGCGAATATGTTGAATTGCGTCTCCGTCCTTCCTTTTATTCTACTGTTGAGCTGCGCGCGTCGACATCACGCGTTTTGTGTACGCTCACGCCGCCTCTGATGTTTCGTTCCTGATGTTTGCATACGCATGACGTTTCTACTGACTTACGTGTTCATTGTACTGATCTCCAGACCTCCTTTTCAGCAATTTTATGGCTATCTGCTAAATTTTTACATTGTTGCTTAAGTTTTCCACGCCAGTGTAGTATAATAAAAACGAGTAGTGTTTATAATTAACAACGAGCCATAAAGTTCATAAACAAATCATATTTTTTTACATAGATCATTCGGAAGCGACAGTTTACTTAAAGTTCTTTCATATTACATATTGTTGCGTGCATACGGTTTCGTTATGGAGTGAATGCACAAGTCGTTAAAAAGTTAATAAAATTTATTCTTTTCAGAAGAAATAAAACAAAATGCTGAAATATTTCCTCAGAAATATTCGTACAATCTCACAATATCTCAAACGTTAAATAGAACTTAATTCAAAATAGGTGACAGATGAATGCAGGGCCGGACACCCACTCAGTTCAAAACAGAGAAACTAATTCTGTCTCACAGCGAATTCGCTACAATTAATAACAGCATTACGTAAACAATGCAGTTCGCTTAAAACAACAACAGCAACTGAGCTGAGGTGTTTTAATTCGGCTTTTATAAGCTTTTTAATTATTCACGAGACCATTCTGGTAAATCTATTTTCTCGATTTTTCTGGATGGTAACAGCTGTGAAACTGATTAGTGTCTTACAAACATTAAAAATAAACCTCCTCTTCATCTGATGTGCGAAGGACAGATGGCGTTGGCTGTCATCGAGGTAATAAAAAAAAGGGGTTTCCTCGGACAGGCCCTCGTTACGTGAACGGATTAAGATGCTATAAAACTTTAGGGGACAGTAATATGTCCCGGAAATTGTTATAATGTATACATTTTAGTATAATTGTATTATGTTGTAGTGTAGATATAATATAATAAGATGAATCAACTTCGAGTTTTTATTTCCCATGCATCAGCGTTGATTTCTATTCATCATCACACTACGCAGATAAGTAAGTAAGTTTTGTGTTTTGTTTTCTGGATTGCTCTGTATCTTGGATGAGTGAAAGAAATGTTTTTATTTTAATGATGAGGCTATGTTTTAGTAATAACAACAGCCATTACGAGATATTTATTTATTAAATGCACACGCTCTTGTATTTTTACTTTTCCGACGTAAGTCCATCTTCAAATTCGACTGCGTTGCACGGGGAAATAAAAAAATTTTAATTTCAATTCTAAATAAATAGCTAAATAAATACAAAATCCGTAACCATAATTTAACTTGGAATTGGTGGGAGGTTATATGTTGGCCACATCGGATTTTCTTTTATTAAATTCATTTGTATGTAGGTGCGTATTATTTTCTGTTAAATGATTTAAATTAAAATAAAATTTTAAAAATGAATGCTGAAGTTTCATGCAAAATATAACTTTATTACTGCAAAAGAGGTATGCAAAATTGACCTATTTACACTTTTTTGCATAAAGGAGCTTGATTTAACAAATCACAGCACAAAAATAAAAGAGGCAAATCGACAACCTTGTATTCGGCTTAGATTTTGTAAAATCTCAATCTATTTCGAGGGCAAAACAGTTCCCCCTTCATCAGGAGCAAAAAATTCTGCAAAAGGCATTTGCTCCTGATGAAGGGGGACCCGTTTTGCCCTCGAAATCGATTGCGATTTTACAAAATCTACGCCGAATACAAGGTTGTCGATTTGGTTGTTTTATTTTCTACGTCGGGGTGTTTCTCTTGCGTCTTGAAATCACAAGACAGTTATGATATTCTGCATACTTCATCACAAAAGCTACAGCTTTGTAGATTCAGGTTGATTTAGGTTTCATTGGAGAAAATGATGAACCCACATCAGTTTAAAGAAAACTTAGATATTCATTTTTAAGAAGATTTAAAGCAAAGATTGCAAGAAGCTTAGCTATTCATTATCATGGGAAAAAAGACTGAAACATTTATGCATTTTTTTAAATAACGTAAATATGTAAATGCATTGAACTTCATATTTTTATTTATTATCATTATATGCATTCATTTATATATTCAGCTACCGAAAGTAATTCCTGCGTATTATCCAGGAAAACAAAAGTTCAAAATAACACCTTTGTCAGTTACATTACTCAAATGAGTTCCATCTGTTACATGCCATAAAGCGATAAATGTTATGTCTGGGATATAATATGCTACATTTGCTTTATTACTGCAACAAACTGCCAAAAAATAAAACTGTTTCTCCCGCTTAAACATTTAAAACAATTTGTTTTGCAATTATTTGTGTAAGAAACATAATTGACAATCCTGTACTTAAAACAGATCATTGCTTAAAATTGCATCACGATAGAATCCCGATTACAGTGTGGGGTTTTACTTATCTAAATCTAATGTTTAATTTTAGAACCCCACAAACACTAATAAGCGAATAATCCCTTGAGTGTGAGAATAAACACGTAAGACTTAAGAAGGGTTTACTACCCTTTATTTCTCAAAATAATTACAATCAACTCCTAACTCGGTGCATACAGAAAAGCCTCCACTTGGGCATGAGCTTAAATGATTATGAAATGAAACTAAACTAAGCTTAACTAAAGCTATCTGAAAAGTATAGCCGAAGCTATCAGAATTATAAGTAATTGGCCGCTAAATATTAATTAAATCGGCGAAGCCAAGCAAGGGCCTAAAGTATGTTCGAGCATAGTACCCTAAGAGAGTACGTAGCCAAAAGGCAAACGCGTGCTAGTCAGGGAAATCAGACTCTCTCGAAGTCGGCGAAACGTCGACTTAAATAGAACTCTTACACGCTTGCATTAGCTGCGTTTCTGAAATTATATTCTGGTAGGAAATTGTAAGCTGAAATTAAAATAGATAGAAAAGGTGCATAACTTAAAATAACTGTTAAAAAATTACGATAAACCTTACATCCCAATCGAGCTGAGACTTTTCTAAAGAACAAAATTTTGTATAACTGGAGAGAGAAATTTATTTCGAATCGAGTGGCAATGCATAATCTGATGATGTATTCATCAAGCAGTAGCGATAATTACCATCTTCCGACTGCACAATATATTTTTTAATTTGTGGTTAATTAATTATTCTTTTTTAATTATCAGCGAATAACTTAAAACTATTTTGTTTCTTGTTTATTTATTTATTTTTAATAGGCGATATAGTCTCAATTCTTTTTAAACGCAGAAGTCGATTTGGATCATAAACGTCTTTCCGTTTCATCCACTTAAGAGTCTTCTTCCTTAAGAGAGCAAGTCCTTAAGAGAGAGTCTTCTCCTTAAGAGAGTGAGTCCACTTCTGTTTCATCCACTTTATACGCATTTAAAGTAGTATTACTTAAGCCTAAATCATTATCGTAACAACAGAGATCAGTTGCAGACGTATTTCATTTATTCTAGGAGTTTGCTCTTTGACGAATACATTTGTTGTTCGAGGCAAAGGATCTTTCGTTGTTTGACGTCTTCGAAAACAATGGAGTTTTTTTTAATTAACCCAATGGTAAATGTTTAGCTGAATTTATTTTTCACGTCGGCTGAAGTGAAACTGGGCTCAAAGACGTTTATTCCTGAATTTATCTGATGTATACAAGAATCAGAAAGTTAGAACTGCTTATTTGACAGAAATCTAGGCAATACAAAGAAAATAAAATTAAGTACACACACAACACACACACACACAAAATCCGAACGGTTTCAGGTTTTAAATTACGTCCAAAGGGGCGTTTTTTTAACATTTTGTGTGTTCCCTTTATTTATTAAATATCACATTCTTCGCGCTTAAACCATAAAATACAGTTCAACAGCAATATCGCAAAATAATTTTACATTGAGCGTATCTTTAGAATTTCCGATGCACAGTCTCGCGCGCTGGAGATAAAAATGTTTTTTTCTCTACAACGTTGCGATTGCTCGCTTTGAAATCCTGGAGTTTGTTAATCAAAATTTCGTTAAAGTTTTACAAAATATGAAATCCATAATAAAACAAATTCCAAATTTCAAATTTGGGCTTCCAGATGCCCATATTCGCAGTAGGATAACGTCATTCAAAATTCGATGGCCATAGGTGCCATCGTTTTATCACAATGCGAGAAGCATGCATATATTTATGCAGATTCTTCATTATTTAATTTCTTTAAATATAATACAGGACGATAATATTTAGTTTCAACAATTTGGAAAGTGAAACGGGTATTCAGAGTGAACCGACGCAAAATCGCAAAAAGAAAACAATAGCCCTTCTAGGACAAAGCCCCTTTGGACTAATAATTTTCTAACTGAGATACTTTGAACCTAGGCATATTTTGCCAGTCAAAGTTGAAATTCTTTTAAATTTCTGTAAAATAATCGTGGTTAAATGAATTCATGAAATTTCAGCACCTCGAATTTATTGAAAATTATGATAGATCTATCTATTTATCTTAAACGAACATTGGTTACTAATCCTGGGTCAAGGTTGTGTAACCTGGGTGCCTTCGCCTCGTGTTTACGAAATCGTACTAGGAAAACAAGAATTTTAAGTTTAAATGCGAAGACGGAGGGAATTTTGAGGCGCTTTAGTGACCAGCCGGTATAGTGGTTAATAACGCCGACTCCTGTACCGATGGGCCCGGGTTCGAATCCTGGAGAAAGCACAGATGTTTCTAAATGTATAGTGTTTGTGTGACAAGGGAGTACTCAAAATACACGACGAGCTTGAAGTCCTCTCCAGAGGTTGGTGGTAAGAGAAAAGGGGGGAAGACTCTTAGATTGCCCCCCGGATGTTCTCTTTCAAAACTGGGGCGGAAGCTTAACAATTAGCTAGGTTCAGAATTACTTTAATTACCAGCGGTACTACAAAAGTACTGGCCTAGCTTCTACATGTTTACCTGTAGCTGTGCTTCACTTCCCGCGGCAGTAAAACATGACACTGAGGAAGAGCTGGCCACTATAACTTAAAAAGGATATACATTACCTAACTTTGGGGTTATTAAGATACACAGCCGAATTTTTCAAGCCAAAAATAAATCTATTCACTTTCCTGCTAGAAAGACTTACGGTCGGATAAAGGTTATATGTATTTTATTTTCGTCTCACTCAAAAAGTATTCCAAGGTTACTATTCTAATATATGATACAGGAGCAGCATTCCTTTGGGTTTATCCAGCGCAGCTTTCTGCAGTAAGTAAAAAGAAATGCAGTTGAAGGAAAGGACCATTTTTTCGTTTCTTTTCATCCCAAGAGATGGACTTAGTGAAAGGCAGACCACTTCGGTATCTTTTAACCATGGAATTTAAGCGCTTCCAAGAACTCCGAAGGAAAAGAATTTTCTATAGCTCAGGAGTGGAAAAACGGACACTGAGGAATAAAATATAAAATATGACGAGATTGAAACATAGATTGATCTAATTTCAGAAACATGCTCAAGAATAGAATATTTCCTGAAAAACTGGCATAGTTTTGTCTTCTTTTAAAACAAAATAAATAAATAATTAAAGAAGATAACAATAACAATAACGATATAACGTAAAGACTGAAAAAACCAAAGATAATTTTAGACTGTAGACTTAATTAAGACTGTAGACCCATTTATTGAACAGAATCGAACTACGTAACCATCACTCTCAACCCTCGGTTGTAATAACGAGCTGTATAGGAAAAGAAACTTTATTCCTAATACCTTAAAGTTTAGCTGTTAAAAAAAACAAATAAAATGTTATTGGAAAAGTTCTCTGAAACTTAGCCTTGTGCTGTCGATTCTATTACATCGAGGACCTGCTTGGCGCGCTCTAGTTATTATTATCTAATTCTACTTCCAGTTTAAAGATGAAACTCGGAACCGTAGTTTTGATGACAAGATTAAAAACCATTTACCCCGAGCGCATCCTTCTCGAAATTCTTTCATTAACAACATTTTTGGAATATGTAGACATTTTGTCTGCTCGACTGCTGACTGAATTTAGCAATTATTAATTAAAATTAATTTAAATTACAAAAAATTAATTCAAAATAATGAAATAGAAAACAGAGTTACGCATTTATTAAAAAAATTGTCAGCCACGGCTAATAGCACCTTAAAGAAACTTTAAGCCGCCTAACCGGTACAGTGGTTAGCGTCGCTGACTGCCGTGCCGAAGGGCCCGGGTTCGAATCCCGGGGAAGGCATGGATGTTTGGAAATGTATAGTGTCGACGCGGCATGGCGGCACTATACATTTGCAACATTAAATATGCGGCGAGCTGGAAGTCCTCTCGGGTGATTTGGCGAAAGGGGAGAGGGGTGGGAAACCTTCAGACCTGTCCCTCCCCGGGGTGTTTTTCATCAAAATTGGGGGCCGAACTCAGCCAAATCGCACTGTCACTTGTTAGGTGATTAAGGCTGTTACAAACGACAGGCGTATCATGCGCTCCTTGCCACGAGGATTTTCGTGGGCTTGGACTGAAGCGAGCGTAAGTAACAACAACACAACAGAAACTTTAAAGAAGTATTTAACTCTTCATTTTATTTTCAGTATTTGAAAGGTTCAAAATTAACTTGAAAGTTGATCTGTGAAATATAAACGCAGTTCAAGGTACAAATATTAATATATCCAATTACCTAGTTAAAATAATATATCCAATTACCCATACGCACGCAACAATATGTGTCGTGCGTATGGGTTCGTAATAGATTGAATGCACAAGTCCGATGATAGGTTAATAAAATTTATTCTTATCAAAAGAAATAAATCAGAATTTTCCTCAGAGAATTTCGTACAAATTTTCATAGTATCATGCAGTATAATCAGTAGTTATACTTCAAACTACTAAAAAGAATAATATACAAAGTTGTCAAAGCGCATCTAAAGAGAAAGCTAACTAGGATTTCTCAGTTCAAGCGGAAATAACGACTTGCAACAACAATAAGCAACTAACTCAGATGCTGTCTCTCCGACCTTTTATAGATTTCAACCGGTCGCGAGATATTTCTAGTACTTTCTGCTTCTCGAGATTTCTGGAAAGCAATAAGAGGATGGAATTACGGTTACAGCTAATATAGTGGTCACTTACATTTATCCAGTTTCAATACAAATTGCCGAGATATCCATTTACTCCATGTTAAATGCACGTGTTCCTCTATTTTTATTTTTCCGGCATAGCTTTTTCTTAAAATTAGTCTCCCACTGCATCGCATGGGAGAAATACAACAATTTTAATTATAAGTCTACTAAAATTATGTATCTATATGCAAAATTTGTAACAATATTAATTTTTATACTGAGAAGCAGATTATTAGGAAGAAGATTAAAAATAATACCAATTCTAAGATTTTATTTTAAGAACCCTAGCAAATAATCCTGTTTTTAATTTGCAAAACTTAAAAGACTGTGGTTTAAATGGATTTAACGAAAAAATTAAAAAAATCAATTATAAAATTTATGTAAGTTTAATCATAATTAAAATAATGATAAATTCCTTAAGAAATTTGCCGTAATTCTTTGAAAGAACGAAATTTTTTAATTTCTACACATTCGATACGACAAGAACATGCATTTCGTTTATGGTATTTAATGGTGATCTTTCATTAATTCTTGATGATTCGGAAAATGCTAATGACCTTCATGAGGTTATCTATAAATAGCATTAAATTCCTGAACGAATCAGATGTAAGTAGCTATGAAATAACAAGATAACAGCTCGCTTTTAGTACAACGGGAATTGCAAAATACTTTATCAATTAATATAATTTGGATGCAATATAGGTAAAAAAAATGCACAAACCTAATATGGATCAACAGTTTTCTGTCCTTGTTAGAAGGGATTAAAAAGGAATTCCGATAATTAAGCATTTATTAGCCCAAAGGGCGTTAGCCCAGAAAGGCTATTAATTTTGTTTTGGCATTTTGCGTCGAATCATTTTCTGCGTTGACTCATGTTTCAGACTGTTGCCACCAAATATTACAGCCCTGTAATATATTTAAAGGAAATAAATAAGGATGAATCTGCAAACATATATATATGTTTCTCTCACTGTGATAAAACAACGGTATTTAGAGCCATCAAATTTTGAATAAGATAATCCTCCATCGACTATGGGCATCTGGAAGCTCTAATTTAGAATTTGTTTTATTGTTTATTTCATATTTTGCCAGACATTAAAGAATTTTTGATTAAAATACTCAACGATTTCCAAGCGAGGAATGGCAACACTGTACGAAAAAAAAAACATTGTTATCTTCAGCGCGCGAGACTGCGTATCGGAAATTCTAAAGATATGTTCATTTTAAAATTATTTTGCGATATTGCTGTTGGATTGAAGTTTATGGTTTAGGTGCGAAGAACATGATATTTTATAAGTAAAGGTAACACACAAAAGTTAAAAAACGTCCCTTTGGGCGTACTGAAAAATCTGAAAGCTTTCAAATTTTTTTTAAAATTAAAAATGTATAATTTATTAGCCAAAGGGCTGTTAGATCCAAAGAGCTATTAGTCTCAAAACGGCATATTGCGTCGTTTCACTTTCTGCGTTGGTTCACTTTTCAAACTGTTGTCACCAAATATTATCGCCATGTATTATATTTAAAAAAACTAAATACTGAAGAATCTGCATGAATACGTGAATGTTTCTCGCACTGTGGGAAAAAAAAACCTAGAGCCATCTAATTTTGAATAACGTAGCTCTGCAACCGAATATGGGCACTTGGAAGCCCTAATTTTGAATTTCGAATTCGTTTTGTTATCTGTTTCTAATTTTGTAAAACTTTAACGAATTTTTGATGAAGAAACTCAGCGATTTCAAAGCGAGCAATGGCAACACTGTGCGAAAAAAAAGAAACATTTTTATCTCCAGCGCGGGAGACTGTGTATCAGTGATTCTAAAGATATGCTGTTATGCTGTTGTAAATACTTTATGATATTGCTATTGAATTGAATTTTATGTGGTTTAAGATCGAAGAACATGGCATTTAATAAATAAAGGTAACACACAAAACGTTAAAAAATGCCCTTTTGGGTTTAATATAAAATCTCAAAGCTTTCAGATTTTCTTTTATAATTTTATATTTAATGCTATTTATGAAATCATTTTAAGTTTTCAAATAACCATTTACCACCTACGCATGTCAAATATCACACGCAGTACAGAGAAAAATCATAACTCTCCTTTCTGAAATACCCGGGAACGCGATTTTTCTTATAGCAAAATAGAAAATTGGAGAATACCTGTTGGTTGTTTCGTTCTAACATTGTGATCGTCGATTTGTATAGTGGAATTGGGGCCTGATCGAGTGAATCGGACCACGTGGTACTGATGATCGTTCACGTTCACACTTAATTCACCAATAGGGTGATCCTCGGTACCCATGTTGTATACCATGAATACATTGCCATCCACCTGAAATGAGCCAAACGTTAATAAGATATGAATGATATATAATAATATTTATTATATTTCAAGTTAAATATACAAAATTAAAGAAAAATACGAGTGAAGGAGTTGGAAATACAGTTTACTGGTGAAAACCTCACCTCTTTTTACATTACGTATGATGAAGAGAATAAATTTTGGTAAATGCTTGTAGACTGTGGGGGGGGGGAAGGGGACAGTTCTATATCTCCCGTTCTGTTGGGCCGATTGACGGAATTCAAATTGCGGGTTTCATGTCTTGAAAGCTAGACTTAGGATATATATTTATATATAGCATTATTCTAACATAAATATTTTGACACAAAATGGGTGTTTTTCTGAAATACCGTACCAATTTCTTTCTATATTTCAATTCTACGACTCAAATTATGCCTAAATTTTAAATTTTGTAAAATTTGGTGCGAAATTTACGGAAAAATACAAAACTTTAATTTGGCGAATTTTTTCAGTTTGCGGGAAGAATAATTCACTTGGCAAACTTCCTAATACATGGCAACCTATTTTCCTATCCCTTCCATTGGAATGGAGCGTCACATCCAATGGAATCATCACATCGTTCCTGCCTTTTTACATTGTGCATGAACGAAAAAAAAGTCACATCGTTCTTCTTTCAAATAACTTCAGCAAAGTGCGTAAACCGCATTAGATGTTATTATCGCTTTCAACAAATATGCCAAATTTCAAAACGCGCTAATATATAAATTCACGCATATCTTCGAAAATTTGCAATCAAAAACTCTAATTTTTTGTAGGTATACATAGAAATACATCTACTTCAAGCTGACTGTAAAACTTTCATAGGTTATAATTCAAAATTGTTTTAAAAAAATTTATAAAAATTATTTAAAAATACAAATTTTAAAAATAAATTATAAAAAATGGGTGAATTTTGTTTGGAATGAACCTAAATTTCGAACTGTGAAAGAAGGAATCGAGTAAGTATAATAAAAAAGAGATATTAATAAATACATACCAAATTAAATTAGCATTCAGGAGCTAAAATTATGAGAGCTAATTTTTTAAAAACGACTCATACGATTTTTACAAAACTTGGCAGTTTGGCATACTTTGAGTTACAGAATCGAAATCTGGAAAAAACTGGCATGTTATTCCAGAAAAAGTCCGATTTTGTGTCAAAATACCTATACTAGAACAATGCTATATGTAAAAATAATACATATCCTAAGTCGCACTTTTGAGACATGGAAAACGTAATTTGAATTTCGTCAATCGGCCCAGTAGAACAGGAGATATTGAACTTTTTTTTTTCGCAGTGTACAAATGCGGTTGTTATCGTTTATAGTGTTTAGAAGTTACAATGTAGAGAAAACTTCCTTTAAATGTAAGAACCATTCTCTTTTCTCTTGGAAAAAACATGTCAAGTTGAATGTAATTTCACCACCATACAATGTTTGACATACTAGACGGGATAGTGTCAGTTATATCATAAAACTAATTGGGGTGTAATATACTTACACAACAATTAGCTTGTTGTTTTTTACCGAAATATTATAGTCAGTTTTTGGTTGGAATATCTTTTGGAGATAACTTTGCAACATAATATGTATTCCTGCTTCTGACCACGCGAGGAAATGTAAGCAAAAAGTATTAGTTGATGGTTCTAAATTGGTTGAAGTTAGAAATAACACGGTTTCTTCTTTTTTAGTTTTACACTATTCAAAAATAAAACTACGCATTTAATTAATGATCCATGACTTAATGAATCTTCTTGGGTCCAAGTTTTAAATCTATTCTACAAAATTACAGCTTGAAAACATCATTTTCTGATTCGATTAGACGCTTGATTTTTTTTTCTTCATTTCAAAAGTCAGACTGGATGTAACTTTGTTTTATGCACTCAATGCATAACGTTTTCAATGTTTAATTAAACGAGTTTGATTACTTGCAAGCATTTATTATTAGGTTTAAAAGTAAATTGATCTGTCCATCAAAAACATACAAACAGTAAATTGAAAGTAATAAAAAATTGATTGATTATAAAATAATTCAAAACAAAAATATTGATATTATGTAAAACCTTCCGTCTGAAAGAGTTAATTGAAATATTACTGTAAATACAGTAAATTTTAAAGTTTTAAAGTAAGTAACAAATGAAATGTTTCCCAGTAGGTTCGATCTTAACGGCAGTATTAGTTTTAGCTTCTGTGATAGGCTATGACAAAACGAATAGCAAAATTCACATAAATTTGTGAAATTTTTTTCTTGAGTACTGCAGTGAAATTTTAAGGATTCACTGCAATACTCAAGAAATTGGACGGTGGAAGCATTTTCTACACAAATTACGTGCCAATTCCCATGATAACTCTTTACGAGCCCATTCCCATGACAAGACTATGTAAGCTATCCCATGATAAGTCTACTTATGGAATAAAACGAGTTTTGAAAATTTTTGTACTTGCGAAGGATCTGCATTTACCGATTCAATAGAATTTGGGACCGCCTCGAATGTTCAGTGGGTTTCGTAGGATGCTTAGCCTTGACATTAGTTGCATTTTTGTTTAATGAATCATCTGTTGAAATAAACTTATTTACAAACGAGATACTGCTTTTTTTCATCAATGCACATCAATTATTGTATTGCCGCCCAACCGGGAAGAGTGGTTAAGGACGCTAAATGCCGTAAAGAAGGGCCCGATTTCGAATCCCAGAGAAGGCATGGATGTCTGTAAGTGCATAGTGTCTGTGCGGCATTGGGGGACTCAAATGTACGATGAGCCGTAAGTCTTCTCGAAAGGATGATGGTAGAAGAAGAGGGGTCGGAGACGCTCGGACCTCTTTTCCCTGGGATGCTGTCTTTCAAAATTGGGGACGGAACTGAGCAAAGTCGTACTCTTACTTATATGGTGCTCAAGGCTCTTGCCAAATACAGGTGCAGTCTTGACTTCTTGTCACGACGAATTTCGTGCGCTTGCTCTGAAACCAGAGACCTGATCTGACACTGCCGTTCAGGTAGGACCACTCTCGCTAACTACAAGATATACTGAGTGTATAGAACTCTTGCAAACCTTTCCGTATTTCTGAACTAATGATAGATATACTAATATAAAAACATCTTGATGTAAAAAAAAATTTCTAGAATATTTGTATGTATATGTAATATTTTTATCAAAATTTTCCAAATTGTAACCTGTTTATGTAAAGTTTCTAAATTGTAAAAGTTGAATTTTTGAAATAAAGGGCAACTTGGAGTCCGTCCCTCTTAGGATAGCCGGTAGTAGGTAGCCCCACATCATAGACGATCAACCGATATGCCTAAATGGTGGTACGGTTACCTATGTCGTGGTTTCCTGCCCTGCCGATCGGTAGGATAAGCCACAAACAAATAAACAAAACATTATTGGATTAGAAGACGAATTAGGTTTTTGATTTTGAGTATTTTCCCCATTGGAAATAAACCCCAATTAAGTTATATAATTGAATGAAACACGTATAGTACGGATGATCTGTAATAATGCGTGGTTGGCGCAATGACATTTATAGTAATGCGCAAATGTTAGTTGGTACGCAAATATATGCCTCTTTCGGGAAAGAAAAATGGAATCGTGGAAGAAACGTCATTTACTGAGCCGCGATTTAGCAAATACATTAATATAAGGAACATTTTAGTTTCTGAGTGTAATGAGTTTATTTCGATTTTAGATTAAAATTTTTCATTTTAAGAGAGTTGTAAAGTTTATTTAATTTGTTTAACCAGTTATTTTATGCTAGTAACCTTTACTGCCACTTCTTTTTTTACGTTTTCCCTCATGAATGCAAATTAGCTCGCGTGTATTTAAGTGAGGTTTTGAGATGGTTTAGACAAAGCGTGTTTTGCCTAGTAAAGGCCACGTTGTTAGATGTACTATTCTAAAAAAAGTGTTTCTGTCGTCGGCAGTGCGTTACAACTGCCGATAGTATTTCAGGCTGGTGAAGCTTTAAGAGCCAACTTCGCGTTTAAATTACTCTGTGTAACCTTTGGCTATTATCTATTTAGATTTAGTTTTACAAAGAATTTCTATTTTGAGCTCTTGCCATAAAAAGCTGGCTGATTTGAAAGTACCAGACGCATCTTCTGTTCGTTTTGCTTAGTTTAAAAAAAGGATCTTTTACAGCTTTCTCAAGTCTCTGCAAACGCTTCTAAAGGCTTAGCGATAAGTCGCTTAGAGTCTTATCGAGGATTTGCCACAAGTTGTAGAGACATTAGGATTATTTCCAAGCAGGAGACATGAAAAATGAGTAATGCCCTCGCCGGGACTCGAACCTCGGACCTCTCGAATCGACGCCGAATATGCTGACCATTACACCACGAAGCCAGGCTAATAAGGCGGGAGAAATACCTTATATATTCCCCCTTTTAAAGGGTGACTGGGGATTACGGGACGCGTAATGGCAAACCGCACATTGAGTTGATCAATGTTAACGAATTTCGCTTACTGCGCATGCTCAATAGTGTACCGTTGGCGTGGGCGAAAATACTGGCGAATAAAAATAAACAACCATACACAAGCTTGTCCGTCATTTAGGTCTTAGCGACTCTTTACGATTGAAATACTGTGGACACTTTTTTGGTGCTTAATGCACTTGCTTCTGTTTCGTTTCATGTTGGTTTATTTTGTTCATAAACATTACATTTAATATCAGTTATTTGTAATAATTTCTTTGACTTTAATTCAGTAATTTAAACTAGGTATATTCCTTAAGTTGTTAAAGTATTTATGAACGGAAAACGTCGTCAATAATCGATTGCTTTTATTCCTCAGAAATACAATCAATAAACATCGTGTAATGTTTCCTGTTTTGTCATCCTTCTTAAACGAAAATTTGGGGAGTTTACAATCGATATTTACACCTAAGTAAAGAAGGAACTTACAACCTAACAAGTTTTAAAATCCCGAACTGTTTACGTCCAGATAACAGAATATCTACCATGTTTATCTTCTTTTAAAATTACGCCAAAGTTGTAATTGCGCCAAATTCTCTTCTGGGCATGCGCAGTGTGCGTAATTCGTTTAACATTGTTCAACTGAATGTGCAGTCTGCCATTACGCTTACGAGAAGTCTATTCTTAGAACGTTTACTGGAATGTTGCGCTCACAACACCCATCTTAAACTCACAACGCCTTTGTTGCCTTCCCATCATCAGTGAGTGCCATGAATCCTAAATGAGGAATTAATTATTTCTTTTGCAAAACAGTAGGAATTAATATTTCTAAACAGTTTTTCAGTTTTGAAAGTATGTCGCACATTATAGGTTCACGTAGTCGTTGCTGCAATTAGTTCTTAATGAAACCGTTAGATGGCTCCCTCTTCGTTTACTCTAGATCCGCATGAAACTTTCCAAAACAGTGCAGAACTTCTAAAACAGAATTGAAGTGTCCTCTCTATCAGTTTTTCGCGGATATTTCGAAAGCGATTAAAATGGATGGTGAATTTCTGAAAGTTCATTTCCGAAAAAAAAAATTACCGATAACAAATGAAATATCGATTGTTTTGAAATACGATACATTGTATCGATTTAGTTCTGCAATTTTGTTGCAGCTTGGTAAATTTTTTTCCAATTCGCCTTGAACCAATATAAGAGGAAACTCATTCAGATTTTTCAAAAACTATCCTCATCGCCTAAAAGATGGCTCTTCACCCTGCGTGGCAACGCCGAGTACTTCAGCTAGAGATAAAATAAAAAAAAAAACTTTTCTGTGACTAACAAAGCAACCTTTTTTACTTTTGTGTCATGTTTGACATTAATATTCATTTCGGTCATAAATTTTTAAATGTTTCAAAGACATCACTTAGTTAATTCCCAATATTAATGTCATAAACACATTATTCTGCTAGGGTATGGTTTTAAAATATAGCTAATTAAATTTATGACGTTAACAATTGGACAATTTGGGGATATCATGCGAACGACGAATTCTGTTTGTTCTCTGTTTCGTGGAAGTGTTTTTGCAGTCGAATATCTTTCTACAAATTA
Source organism: Stegodyphus mimosarum (assembly GCA_000611955.2). Lineage (NCBI taxonomy): Eukaryota > Metazoa > Arthropoda > Arachnida > Araneae > Eresidae > Stegodyphus > Stegodyphus mimosarum. The sequence continues at coordinate 63,768 of KK120230.1, forward strand.
ATTAATTTGAAGTTAGAAAAATTAGATTTCTTAAGCAGTTTAGTAATTAAATATTACTTGAAACATAGATGGAACATCTATGTTATTTTTATTAGCTAAGAACGACCTGGATAATAAAGAATTATCACAATGTCGTTGACGTTAAATAATTAATTATGATGTCGCTAGAGAAAGCTAGACTACGTTTTTATCTATGTCTTTTGGATAACTGCCAGGAGTGGATTCGTTAACTTCAACAAACTGCTCTAACTGAAACATTTCATCCCGTTTTAAGTAATTAGATTCTTTTTCAAAGAAGCACAGAATTATGTTTAGTAAATTAACGGCCTAACAAATTTAGTAATGCTATATTAAATCATTCATGTTAACACAAAAAAAAAAATCTCATAGCTTTCAGATTTTATATTACGCCCAAAGGGACTTTTTTAGTGTTTTGTGTGTTACCTTTATTTATTAAATATTATGTTCTTCGCACTTAAATCATAAAATTCAATCGCAAAATATTTGAAAGAGCATATGTTTAGAAGTTCCGAAACACAGTCTCGCGCGCTGGAGACAAAAATGTCTTTTTTTCCCATACAGTGTTGCCATTGCTCGCTTTGAAAACGTTGAGTTTCTTAATTTATAAGGTATTTCTCCCGCCTTTTTCGCGTGCCTTCGTGGTGTAGTGGTCTGCATGCTCGA
>KK120231.1:9148-36890 GCA_000611955.2 Stegodyphus mimosarum
AAAGTCCTGGAATACCTCCTGGGGTGCTGATCGACGCTGCATGCTTCGCATCTATAGAGCGCTTGTCCGCTCTAGACTGGACTATGGCTCAGTTACCTACGGATCAGCTCGGTCTTCTGTGTTGCTAAAACTAGATCCTGTGCATGATCAAGCTCTGAGGATTTGCTCTGGAGCTTCCAGGACATCTCCTGTCCAGAGTTTTTATGTTGATTGTTATGAACCATCACTTCGTTTGAGGCGTGAGCAGTTGTCTCTCTTGCATTATTTTAGGATCTTATCACAACCTGACAATCCTAATAGGCTAGCTTTGACTGATAAGAGCTGTGACACTTTATTTAATGCACGGCCATCCTGTGTGCCTCCCTTATCTTTGAGAGTTCGCCCTCTGGTCGAGGAACTCTCCGTGTCTGATATATCCCCCCAAGCCATGCAATACTTTGAAATTCCTCCTTGGGAAGAGGCAGGAAACCCGATTCTTGAAATTTTTCCCCATCACATGAAAAAAAAAACACTAACAATGTCATCTATACCCAACTTTTTGCTGATCACAGGTATAAATATCAAGAATATGTTCCAATATACACAGATGTTTCAAAGTCAACTTGTCATGTCAGGACGGCATTTGTAATTGCTGACCATGTAAAAGGCAGAAGTTTGCACCACGCTTCCTCAGTCTTAACAGCTGAACTTACCGCAATATATCATTCACTTTTGTATGTGTCAAAGCGATGGCAAAAAAAGTTTATAGTTTATTCAGATTCCTTCAGTGCGCTAAAAGTTTTAGAAGCTTTTTCGAACACCCGTAACTGGTAATTTTTGATATCCTCAAACTGAACTTAAACTTAACAAGGCTCGGATTTGAAATTCTCTATTGCTGCTTTCCCGGGCATATCGGTATAAAAGGCAATGAGCGGGCAGATGTCGCCGCAAAATCATGTGTTGAAATATCCAGTCGCCTCATCACTATCACAGACATTAGCAGTTTTATCCAGCAAAAGATATTGGAAAAATGGCAGCAGTTTTGGGATGTCCAGTCTTTTAATATATTGAAGAGCGTGAAACATAGAATCGAACTTTTGCATTTTAGTGGAATACGTAAGGAGGAAGTTCTTTTGACTAGACTTAGAATCGGTCACACCTGAATGACACATAACTATCTTTTAAATGCTGACAATGAGCCCCTGTGCTCAAAATGTGGTGTATGTTTGACGGTTCGTCACCTTTAAATGGAATGTCCATCTTTTAATAGTATTCGTCAGAAATATTTTAACAGCTGTGACCTTACCTCTCGACCATTTAATTGGAAGAGAGGTCAATCGTAATTTATTTTACTATTTAAAAGATATTGGCGTTTGTCACCTCATCTGAACTGATTTTAAGTTTGTATATTAGTTTCAACACTTGTGATTTTAGCTGATTTTATATGACCTCATCCCCTGGATTTTGTACATTCCTTTATCTACTTGTTTATTTCATAGCTATTTTAATTTCACTGTCTTTTGTATCACTTTATGTCCCATTACCTTGTGTTTGGCGCATTATTACCATCCCTGGTTTTGCGCGAAAAAAATTTCACTCACCACCACCATCCGATCAGCATAGTATTTTTCTCAGCAGCTCTCTGCAAAGCATTCGTTACTTCTGATTGAGCAAAATAGGCAGGCTTAAGGTTTTCTAAATGAACTGGTAGTCGTATGATGGACTGTGTTTTAGAATGCATTCTCCATACTGCTTCAGGGGCAGACACATATCTTGCAGTTAAGCATTTGATCTCATCCCACATTCTATTTCCAAATTCTTCCAGAACAACTTTACCTGCATCTTGACCCTTATACACATATTTGAACAAATACTTGACTGATTTTATGGGGCTGCATACTTCAACGTGTATGTTGGCATTATATTTTTTTGATAAATATGGACTGTAAAGAACAACCCATCTAAATTGGAGAAACCATTTATGTCCTCTTTAGTTTCAACTTGAAATGGTTTCGGAAATCCTTTTTAACGTACACTATCACGCATGCAAGGAGAATTTCAATTCAATTCACCGCTGGGTCCATGGATCATTGATGATTTCACAATATTGTGTAGCACAGGATGTCGAGTAGCATCTGGAAGTTCACCACACACCAATGAGTCAATGCAGTCTGAATCTCTTATATTATCTTCTGCTAAAAAACAACAAAAGATGCATATGAGGCAATCATCTCTTCTGAAATTCAGTGACGTATATATCTACAATTGTTGCACCCAAGATGTGATTCCTTGTTAAATCATGCAACAAAGCTGTTGTCTTCAGGTCAGATACTCTTGACACAGTGTCTGGGCGATCAAGAGTCTTCTCTCCTGAGAATAAGTTTTCTGTGTTTTCTGGCCATTTAGGATTGGATCTGAAAGTCAAATACAGAATCTAGTTTACCAAAGTGACGCACAGTGCCAATAGAGTCCTGATAGTTTTGCTGCATACAGTGAGGGCTTCCTATAAATGATGCAAGTATAACTATTATCTGAGGGCTGTAAATGTGATTGGCTAGACCCATGTAAGTTTCTACTCGTTAAGATTCATTTGATGGCTCTGAAACAATTTCCGGCCATACAAAATGGGGTTGTAGCAGTCTTGTCATACAGACACTGTGTGACCATAAAAGTGCATCTCTGTGTATTACTGTCCAACTGAATCCTTGACCACCATGAGGAAAGAAAATTACATACGTCATCGGTTCCAAGTTGGGATATAAAGTACTGAAGTTAATGAGACCACCACCTCTTGGATGGATCACATTGCCTCTGTTCGATGGAGGAGTGCCATCTGTACTCTTGAAAACAAAGCAACTTCATTTTCTTTTGTAGCATTGTAACACCCTCTGTGCTCACCTGTAGTAATATTTTCACCCTTGATATACAAATGCATATATGCAACAGTTTCAGCACCTTGCTCTCATAGATTTTGTTCTTCAGATTCATTCAGCATCTTGTAGGCTTCAGCATATAGTTTAGCATTACTTAATACTGCATCCAATTGTCTCAGCAGTTTGTCATTCAGAGCAACATTTGCAAATATATTCATTCTCTGTCTGAGGGCTTGATCTAAAATACATAACTGAGCATACTCTTCTTGATGAGGATGAGGTGGATGAAGGTGGCTTGTTCGATAATATATGGCACCATGAATCCTAAAACAATAGGGACCTGAACCTGTAGGTAATTCTATATTGGAAGCAAAACTAAGCACACAGTTGTCCGTATGTTAGAAAAATTTCTTCAGAAAGTTGATGTTCCCATTCATTGAATTACTCCATTTTTCTGGATATCTTCTTTCAGCTTCTACAATTTTCCCATTGTTACATCAAAAATATGGAATCACTTTTAAAAAAACATGTTTCTTTGCTTAATATGGTGTAGGAAACCCGTTGGCATCCAAAACAGCTTGCAGTCTTCTCGGAATGGATAAATACAGTTCCTGTATGTTTGCTAAGGGAATATTATACCATCCTTCCTGCAAAACGGTGGCAAGTTCAGATAACGATGTTGGCGGTGGATAATGAGAATGCACTGTCCGTTCCAATGCAGACCACAAAGATTCGATAATATTCAGGTCTGGTGACTGGTGGCCAGGGGAGATGGGACAACTCATCCTCGTGCTCAGAAAACCAGTCGTGGACATAATGTGAGCTGTCTGAACAGGGGCTTTGTCGTCTTGGAAGACACCATCACCATCGGGGAACAAAGTTTGTACCATGGGATGAACTTGATCCGCCAAAATGTTCACATAAGTCTTGGCAGTCATGTGCCCTGGCACAGTTATCATGGGGCTAGCAGAGAACCACGTTATGGCTGCCCAAACCATAACAGAACACCCGCCATGTTTCACCGTTCGTCTTTTGGAAGTCATAGAAACATGTATGTCTTGAAAACAAACTGTACAAAAGTTTTAAACACCTTCTATCTGCACTTACAATCAACTTCTGTAACCCTTCATAAAGCTTGCTTCTTGCCTTTTTTGCATATTTCTTGACATGAAAGCACAATTGGCTGTTACATAACATATTTGCATACTTCCATCTACCTCTGCAGCGAATTGCATCCTCTTCAATTCTGATTGGCTTATGGAAATTAGTATTTTCCTCTCTGTGCTTTAACTTTTTTGGAAGTGACTATATTTTTGACATATAATTATTGTTTGAGGTTAAATTTAAGAAATGACTTGACATTTAATCTAGGATATTCAGGAATATTTACCTACTATTATATTAATATGAGTGTCGCATATTTCTGTGAAATCTATTCTTTCAATTCCCAATTTAAGTTTTAGTTGCTTTTAGAAAAAGTTCACATTTTAATTGAGTTCCTATATTAGAATAGTTTTCGTAAGAAGTATTTTAATATCTGTGACTGCCTTCTTAGCCGCTTAATCTGAAGAGAGGTCAAAGTATGAATCCTGTGTTCAGAGTTTTGTGCCAGAATCCATAGGCTAAATTAATTAGTCTTTTCACAAACCTTGACCTGTGGGGCCTTTCCCGTGTAGAAGCCGAGTAGTCTCCAATTTTGCTTTCACTCGTAAGATTAGTTCTAGAGCAGATAAACAAGCAGAACTTTTTTTTAGTAAAGAATGAGTATAATCCTCATAAGAATCTTGTCTTAAATAGTGTTTAATAGCTTCAGTGTCACGATTCTCCAAAATGAGAAGTGTGCGAAGAACATTAGATCGCAGCATTTTCGCACATTTTTTAGACGATGTATATTGTATTCACAAAACTAAATTACAGAAAATTCTTGTGTTTTAAATGTTTTATTTGATATCCCATATTCTGAATTATCTTTTGACACTGCAATTTCCAGGATAATAATGCCTTTTGAAGTGTCAGAACAGGTATTCTATCCCATTCCTCACGAACAGCTTTCCAGAGTCCTGTTAGAGTTTTCCCCTCAGGGGTCACTTTTGTGAGTACGGGTGTGGCAATCCAGAGGTACCCTAGCCCTTCAGGGGATCATCTTCTTGATGAGACGGGTGTCACGATCCTGGAGCCCCAGTGATCTATCCTCTTTTCCGTCTCCTCTCCTCTGAGCTGAAATTTTCTGCCTTCCCTTCTCCCTTGTGGTTTTCCTCTTCCGAGGTTGGGGCTCGTTATGAGAGACTGGAACAGCTCTTGTCTGTTAGAGTTTTCCCCTCAGGGGTCACTTTTGTGAGTACGGGTGTGGCAATCCAGAGGTACCCTAGCCCTTCAGGGGATCATCTTCTTGATGAGACGGGTGTCACGATCCTGGAGCCCCAGTGATCTATCCTCTTTTCCGTCTCCTCTCCTCTGAGCTGAAATTTTCTGCCTTCCCTTCTCCCTTGTGGTTTTCCTCTTCCGAGGTTGGGGCTCGTTATGAGAGACTGGAACAGCTCTTGTCTCTGGTTCTGAAGTGGGGAGAAAACTGCCCACGTGTTTGCCTTACGTGGAGACCCGTGTCGCTGGAAAGGAGGGTCCTGGTAGTTGAGGGGCGAGGTACTGTCCCCAACACACTGCTTTGGCCTCTGCTTCAGCTAAACGGGTGGCACCTTGTCGTCCTCACGGGTGTCAATCGGCTGGTCACTAGTCCTTGTGTCAGTGGCTTGGGGATAAGCTCTCGGGAGTTCCTGCTTTCGGGAAAGCCGACTGTGGGGCTTCAGTTTGCGTATAGGTCTGGCTAGCCCTAACACAGGAATCTGTGTTCCCTTGTTGGGCTCCGTGGTGGGTGGGGCGGTCGGACCCGAATCTTCTTCCTTTCATTATGGAAAACCACAAAATTTATATTATAAGTCATCCAGAATCTAGTCCTGTCGTTTCGAATCCGCCTATAACGTCAACTAATAAAAAAGCACGTACCGATGCAAATGCCAAGGAAACTAATTGTCCTCGCTTTCTTGTTGTTTCTAGTCCTTCTGGTGAATTACAAAAGATGTCTCCCTTTCTAATAAGCAAGTACATTCATTCATGTGTTGGTGAGCCACGAAACATAAAGCGTCTCCGTTCTGGTGATCTGCTTATTGATACCGTTTCGGCCATCCAGTCTGCTTCACTTTCACGTCAAACCAAACTTGGACAAGTACCGATATCTGTGTCAGAACACAAAACACTCAACTTCTGTAGAGGTGTTATCTCGGAAATCGACCTTCTGTTTGTTTCAGAAGAAGAGTTCGTTTCCGAGTTAGCTGACCAAAAGGTTTGTGCTGCTAAGCGGATCAAGATGCGTAAGGAGGGTCAGTTGATAGACACGAAACACGTGATCCTGACCTTCAACTCGCCTGATCTGCCGAAGAATATAAAGGCTGGGTATCTTAACTGTCCCGTAAGACCCTATATCCCAAACCCTATGCGATGCTTTCAATGCCAGCGTTTCGGCCATTCCAAGATATCCTGTCGTGGCAACCTGACGTGCGCTCGATGCTCGTTGGTTGGTCACGATAGTGAAAACTGCTGCGCTGCGCCATTGTGCATTAATTGCAAAGGTGACCACCCAGCATTTTCTCGTTCATGTCCAAAGTGGAAATCGGAAAAAGAAGTTCAGGCAACCAAAGTTACTAGGAACATCTCATATGCTGAAGCCAGAAGACTAGTGCAAAGCACACAGCTGCGACAAAATACATCTTACGCAACTGCTGTTAAATCTTCTCGTACAGTTGCCACCCAAACATCATTCGTTACGCAGCCTTCATCAAATAAATACGAACAGATAACAAGCAACCAGAGAAAAGACAACCCCACACATACTGTACAAAAAAAAGACACAGTAATCCAAAGCAAGCCAAAAAATGTCGTTAAGAAAACAACTGATAAAAATAGAAGCCAAAGCAATAGCTCTTTTGATGGGATGATTTCGGAATCTGTGGATTCAGACAGTATGGAAATAGAAGAGGGTCTAGAAGTTCCCAGGCATCTCCTCCCACGAAAAACTAAAAAGCAGCACAGAAAGAACAAACAGAAATCATAATGGCCACCCTCGTCTCTTGGAACAGTCGCGGCTTCCACCGAAATTTGACAGAAATAAAAGATATCATGAATGCTCATCATCCTGTATGCTTCGCTCTACAGGAGACTAACCTGAAACCGGAACAGCCAGCAAAGCTTCGGAGGTTTTCTTTCGTCAGGAAAGATAATATTGCAGGTGAGCGTGCCAGTGGAGGTGTGGGCCTCCTCACCTCACTGGACTATCCATCCAATGCACTTTCTCTGACAACATCCCTCCAAGTTGTCGCTGTGCAGATAAATTTCAATATCGTATTTTCCGTGGTTTCAGTTTATTTGCCACCAAATGAGCACATTGATCAAGAGCTTTTAAATGAGCTTGTAAAGCAGCTGCCTGAACCTTTTCTTCTTATGGGAGACTTTAATGGGCACAGTCCGCTATGGGGAAGTAAAGACACCAATTCACGAGGAAGACAAATTGAGCAGCTGATCGAAGATCACAGCCTTTGTCTCCTCAATACCGGGCAGGACACATACTTCCACGAGCCTACAAGAACATTCCACGCTATTGATCTTGCCATTTGTTCACCATCTCTGCTGCCATATTGCACTTTTAGTGTCGGCAATGATCTCTACAGCAGCGATCATTACCCCATCTTTGTATCTCTCGCACGAAGAGGAGCAAACTCCATGCCAAGGCCCGTTCGATTTATATTTGAAAGGGCAAACTGGGACCTCTTCTCTTCTGTTGCTGACCTCACAGAGGAAATGGTAGAAAATGTGCAAATCGATGATGCTGTGGAATACATTACTAATGTTATAAACCAGGCAGCTGTGCTTTGTATCCCCAGAACATCGGGTAAATTGCTAAAATATTCTAAACCTTGGTGGAACCGTGACTGTCAGGAAGCACTTCAAAAACAGAGAAAAGCTTGGGGAATCTTTCGCAGATACCCTACTTTGCGAAACTATTTAGCATTCAAAAGAGCCAAAGCAAATGCGAGAAAAGTAAGACGGCAGAGCCAGAGGGATTCCTGGATTTCATATGTGTCAAGAATAACATCCTCTACACCAAGTAAACGAGTTTGGGAGAGAGTTAAAAAAGCATGTGGAATATATAAAGACCACTCACTTTCCTTTTTGGAAAAAGATGGCCGAGTGATTAGCTCCATAGAAGAAATTGCAAATACTATTGGTGAGACATTTTCTGCCGTTTCTTCCAGCAGAAATTATTCTCCCGCATTTCTTGTTATTAAGCAGCGCTCCGAAAAAAATCCCATAGCTTTCAATTCCTCCAACTCTGAACCCTACAATAGGGATTTTACTATGCTTGAGTTAAAGAGAGCTTTGTTCCAGACACGCAAATCTTGTCCGGGTCTTGACGGCGTGAGCTACGATATGCTGAAGCATCTATCCTATAAGTCACTGAACGCCCTTCTCACTCTTTACAACAGGGTGTGGAAGGAGCATACTTTTCCCAGTGCATGGAGGAGAGCTGTTGTCATTCCTATCGCTAAGCCAGGAAAAGACTCGCGGAATCCCTCGAATTATCGGCCAATAGCCCTTACTAGCTGCATATGCAAACTGTTTGAAAAGATGGTAAACAGCCGCCTAGTGTATTTCTTAGAAAAGAATAGTGTACTATCACCTTATCAAAGTGGTTTCCGAAAGGGAAGGACCACTATAGATAATATGCTCCTTTTGGAGACATCTATTCGTAAAGCTTTCCTTAGAAGAAACCATCTTGTCTCTATTTTTTTTGACATTGAAAAAGCTTATGATAAGGCATGGAGGTATGGGATCCTTCGTGATCTCCATGATAGTGGCTTGCGTGGCAACCTACCATTTTTCATTCAGAATTTTTTGAATGCTAGGACCTTCCAAGTTAAGATTGGCTCTGTTTTGTCAAAAAGCTTTGAACAAGAAGAGGGTGTGCCTCAAGGCTCTGTTCTTAGTGTCACTTTATTTAGTCTGAAAATCAACTCTGTATTAAAAGAACTTCCTCGAACTATTTTAGGATCTTTGTATGTTGACGACCTCCAGATTAGTTGTCGAGGGGCAGATATGAGACATATAGAGAGGCAGCTGCAGATCGCATTGAATAAGATCCACGAATGGTCAGTCAAGCAGGGATTTACGTTTTCTGAACAGAAGACCGTCTGCGTGCATTTTTGTAGAAAGAGAGGTCTCCATCCTGAGCCTGAATTATACCTTAATGGATCTATCATTCCAGTTGCACCTGAAGCAAAATTTTTAGGAATGGTATTCGACCAGAAACTAACTTTCCTTTCCCATGTTTTACAGCTGAGAAAGAAGTGCATGAAAGCACTTAATATACTAAAAGTCCTGGCGAATACCTCCTGGGGTGCTGATCGATGCTCCATGCTTCGCATCTATAGAGCGCTTGTCCGCTCTAGACTGGACTATGGCTCAGTTATCTACGGATCAGCTCGGTCTTCTGTGTTGCTAAAACTAGATCCTGTGCATCATCAAGCTCTGAGGATTTGTTCTGGAGCTTTCAGGACATCTCCTGTTCAGAGTCTTTACGTTGATTGCCATGAACCATCACTTAGTTTGAGGCGTGAGCAGTTGTCTCTCTTGCATTATTTTAGCATCTTATCACAACCTGACAATCCTAATAGGCTAGCTTTGACTGATAACAGCTGTGACACTTTATTTGATGCACGGCCATCCTGTGTGCCTCCGTTTTCTTTGAGAGTTCGCCCTCTGATCGAGGAACTCTCCCTGTCTGATATATCCCCCCAAGCCATGCAATACTTTGAAATTCCTCCTTGGGAACAGGCAGGAATCCAGATTCTTGAAATTTTTTCGCATCAGATGAAAAAACACACTAACAATGTCATCTACACCCAACTTTTTGCTGATCACAGGTATAAATATCAAGAATATATTCCAATATACACAGATGGTTCAAAGTCAACTTGTCACGTTGGGACGGCATTTGTAATTGGTGACCATGTAGAAGGCAGAAGTTTGCACCACGCTTCCTCAGTCTTAACAGCTGAACTTACCGCAATATATCATTCACTTTTGTACGTATCAAAGCGACGGCAGAAAAAGTTTATAATTTATTCAGATTCCTACAGCGCGCTAAAAGTTTTAGAAGCTTTTTCGAACACCCATAATCCGGTAATTTTTGATATCCTGAAACTCAACTTGAAATTAAAAATGCTCGGATTGGAAATTCTCTATTGCTGGGTTCCCGGGCATACCGGTATAAAAGGTAATGAGCGGGCAGATGTCGTCGCAAAATCAGCTGTAGAAATATCCAGTCACCTCATCCCTATCACAGACATTAGTAGTTTTATAAAGCAAAAGATATTGGAAAAATGGCAGCAGTTTTGGGATGTTCAGTCTTTTAATAAATTAAAGAGCGTGAAACCTAGAATCGAACTTTGGAAATTTACTGGAAGACGTAAGGAGGAAGTTCTTTTGACAAGACTTAGAATCGGTCACACCAGAATGACACATAAATATCTTTTAAATGCTGACATTGAGCCCCTGTGCTCAAAATGTGGTGTATGTTTAACTGTCCGTCACCTTTTAATTGAATGTCCATCTTTTAATAGTATTCGTCAGAAATATTTTAACAGCTGTGACTTACCTCTCGACCATTTAATTGGAAGAGAGGTTAATCGTAACTTATTTTTCTATTTAAAAGACATTGGTGTTTACCACCTCATCTAAACTGATTTTAATTTTGTATGTTAGTTTCAAGACTTGTGATTTTAACTGATTTTATATGACCTCATCCTCTGGATTTTGTACATTCTTTTACCTACTTGTTTAATTCATACCTATTTTAATTTCATTGTCCATATCACTTTTTATCTCATCACCTTGTGTTTGGCGCAGTATAACCATTTCTGGTTTTGCGCCAAAATTTCACCCACCACCATATAAGTCATCCGGAATCTAGTCCTGTCATTTCCAATCCCAATATGCCTATAACGTCAACTAATAAAAAAGCACGTACCGATGCAAATGCCAAAGAAACTAATTGTCCTCGCTTTCTTGTTGTTTCTAGTCCTTCTGGTGAATTAAAAAAGATGTCTCTCTTTCTAATAAGCAAGTACATTCATGTGTTGGTGAGCCAAGGAATGTCTCCGTTCTGGCGACCTACTTATTGATACCGTTTCGGCCATCCAGTCTGCTTCACTTTCAAACCAAACTTGGACAAGTACCGATATCTGTGTCAGAACACAAAACACTCAACTTCTGTAGATGTGTGATCTCGGAAATCGACCTTCTGTTTGTTTCAGAAGAAGAGTTTGTCTCCGAGTTAGCTGACCAAAAAGTTTGTGCCGCTAAGCGGATCAAGATGTGTAAGGAAGGTCAGTTGATAGACACGAAACACGTGATCCTGACGTTCAACTCGCCTGATCTGCCGAAGAATATAAAGGCTGGGCATCTTAACTGTCCCGTAAGACCATATATCCCAAACCCTATGCGATGCTTCCAATGCCAGCGTTTGTGCATTAACTGCAAAGGAGACCACCCAGCATTTTCTCGTTCATGTCCTAAGTGGAAATCGGAAGAAGTTCAGGCAACTAAAGTTACTAGGAACGTTTCATATGCTGAAGCCAGAAGATTAGTCCAAAACACACAACTGCGACAAAATACATGTTATGCAACTGCTGTTAAATCTTCTCGTACAGTTGCCACCCAAACATCATTCGTTACGCAGCCTTTACCAAATAAATACCAGCAGATAACAAGCAACCAGAGAAAAGACAACCCCACACATACAGTACAAAAAAAAGACACAGTAATGCAAACGAAGAAGGAAAAATGTCGCTAAGAAAATGTCTGATAAAAATAGACGCCCCAGCAATAGCTCTTTTAATGGGATGATTTCTGAATCTGTGGATTCAGACAGTATGGAAGTAGAAGAGGGTTTAGGAGCTCCCAAGCATCTGATTCCACGAAAAACAAAGAAAGAACACAGAAAGAGCAAACATCAAACATAATGGCCACCCTCGTCACTTGGAACAGTAGCGGCTTCCACCGGAATTTGACAGATATAAAAGATATCATCAATGCCCATAATCCTGTATGCTTCGCTCTACAGGAGACTAACCTGAAACCGGAACAGCCAGAAAAACTTCGGAGGTTTTCTTTCATCAGGAAAGATAATATTGCAGGTGAGCGTGCCAGTGGAGCTGTAGGCCTCCTCACCTCACTGGACTATCCATCAAATGCACTTTCTCTGACGACATCCCTCCAAGTTGTCGCTGTGCAAATAAATTTCAATGTTGCATTTTCTGTAGTTTCAATTTATTTCCCTCCAAATGAGCACATTGATGAAGAGCATTTAAATGAGCTTGTAAAGCAGTTGCCTGAACCTTTCCTTCTTATACGAGATTTTAATAGTCACAGTCCGCTATGGGCAAGTAAAGACACCAATTCACGAGGAAGACAAATTGAGCAGCTGGTCGAAGATCACAGCCTTTGTCTCCTCAATACCGGGAAGACATATATTTCCACGCCCCTCAGGGGCTCACTTTTGTGAGTACGGGTGTGGCAATCCCGAGGTACCCTAGCCCTTCAGGGGATCATCTTGATGAGACGGGTGTCACGATCCTGGAGCCCCAGTGATCTATCCTCTTTTCCGTCTCCTCTCCTCTGAGCTGAAGCTTTCTTCCTTCATTTCTCCCTTGTGGTTTTCCTCTTCGGAGTTTCGGGCTTGCCATGACAGACCGGAACAGCCCTTGTCTCTGGTTCTAAAGTGGCGAGAAAACTGCCCACGTGTTTGCCGTGCGTGGAGACCCGTGTCGCTGGAAAGGAGGGTCCTGGTAGTTGAGGGGCGAGGTACTGTGCCCAACACACTGCTTTGGCCTCTGCTTCAGCTAAACGGGAGGCACCTTGTCGTCCTCACGGGTGTCAATCGGCTGGTCACTAGTCTTTGTGTCAGTGGCTTGGGGATAAGCTTTCGGGAGTTCCTGCTTTCGGGAAAGCTGACTGTGGGGCTTCAGATTGCGTATAGACCCGGTTAACCCTGGCGCAGGATTCTGCGTCCCCTTGCTGGACTCCGTGGTGGGTGGGGCTGCCGGGTCCGAATTTAAACTTCTTTTCAATATGGCTTCTACAAACTCAACAAATACAAATGAACATAATTATGCATCAAAACGAGTGAAAACAAATGGAATAGGAAACCTAGATTTAAATGCAGCAAGTCCACCGCAGTTAATTGTCATAAATGACCTCACCGGCAATCTCAAAAAGCTGTCACCATTTTTAATTCAAAAGTACATCCAAGCTTCAGTTGGGGAACCAAGGAACATCAAACGATTGCGCTCTGGAGATCTTCTTGTGCAAACTGTATCAGCTACTCAGTCAACAACACTCCTTGGGCTAAACAAACTTGGACAAATCGATGTTAAAGTGTCAGCACACAAAACACTAAATTTTTCTCGTGGTGTTATCTCAGAGACGGACCTCCTTTTTGTTTCAGAAGAGGAAATAGTCTCTGAATTGTCTGACCAAAATGTGTGTGCAGCCAGGCGGATCAAAGTGCGTAAAGAGGGTCAGTTCATTAATACAAAGCATATAATCCTGACCTTCAAGTCCCCTGATCTACCTAAAAGTATTAAGGCTGGGTACTTGTACTGCCCCGTAAGACCTTACATACCGAACCCTTTGCGATGTTTTCAGTGCCAGCGCTTTGGTCATTCGAAAATGTCCTGTCGTGGCAAAATCACATGTGCACGTTGCTCTGTGGAAGGCCATGACAGCGAAAATTGCAATGCTGAACCATTATGCGCAAACTGCAAAGGAAGCCACACAGCATACTCACGACAGTGTCCAAATTGGAAATCCGAAAAAGAGGTGCAGACAGCGAAAATAACTAAAAATATATCCTATGCCGAAGCAAGGAAGCTAGTCGCAGATGCGAATCCCCGAAAATTGTCGTATGCTGGTGCATTAAAATCCTATAAATCAGTAGCCACACAGACAGCAATAGGTTTACCAAACAAACAGCCAATCCTAAATGAGGAAAGAAACAAAGCGCAGAAACCGATAGTATCAATATTAAAACCTCAACATAACAAAGAAACGAAAGATAACCAAACTGAAAAGAACAAAGAAACAAAGAAAAATTTAAAAACTGTCAGAAATCCCAGTGTGAGTTCCTCTGGAAACTTAAGTTCAGATGGCGTAGACTCTGAGATGGAAGTGGAAGACGGACTGAATATCCCGAAATATCTGCTTCCACGAAAATCAAAAAAACAGCACCGAAAGAACAAAGATAAAATATAATGGCCATCCTCATTTCATGGAATTGTCGCGGCTTCTACAAAAATCTCGATAATATTAAAGATCTGATAGATTTACACCACCCTGTGTGCTTGGCAATTCAAGAGACTTTCCTAAAACCTTTTCAACAGCCAAAGCTTCGGAGGTACTGCCTCACAAGAAAAGACAATTTAGTTGGTGAGCATGTGAACGGAGGTGTCGCCCTCCTTACTTCACTTGACTATCCCTCTAATCCAATATCTTTAAACACAGGTCTCCAAGCTGTTGCTGTCCAAGTAAACATTCGAAGCTTAATTTCAATCTATTCTGTGTATTTGCCTCCAAATCAACATATCAATCAGTATGATTTAGATGACCTAATGGAGCAACTACCTAAACCTTTTATCTTAATAGGAGACTTAAACGGACACAGTCCACTCTGGGGAAGCAAGGACAGAAACCCTCGAGGCAGACAAATAGAGCAAATGATCGAAGATCATTGCCTTTGCCTCCTCAATAACGGGCAGAATACTTACTTCCATGAGCCTACAAGGACCTTTCACGCTCTTGATCTTGCCATCTGTTCTCCATCTCTTTTGCCATTTTCCACCTTTCATGTTGGCAGTTATCCTTATAATAGTGACCATTTTCCTACTTTTCTATCCATCACACGAGAAAGATTAAATCCTATGAAAACACCCTCCCGCTTTATACTTTCTAGGGCAGACTGGGAGCTCTTCTCGTCTTGTGCAAAGATCACAGAAGAGATGGTAAAAGATGCGCCAATCGATGATGCTGTGAAAGCAGTCACGGACGTTATTATTCAGGCAGCTACTGTATCTATTCCAATAACATCAACGAAAATTGCCAAGTACACAAAACCGTGGTGGAACAGTGAGTGTCGAGATACACTGAAACAACAGAGGAAAGCTTGGGGAATTTTTTATAAATACCCAACCTTGTCAAACCTTATTGCTTTCAAAAAAGCTAAAGCAAATGCAAGAAGAGTGAGACGGAAAAGCCAGAGGGACTCATGGATATCCTACGTGTCTGGAATAACATCCTCTACATCAAGTAAACGCGTATGGGAAAGAGTTAGAAAAGCATGCGGACTGTATAAAGACCACTCTCTTTCATTTCTGGAAAGAGATGGCCGAGTAATTAGCACAACAGAAGAAATCGCAAACCTTATTGGCGAGAATTTTGCTGCCATTTCTAGCAGCAGTAACTATCCGCCAGCATTTCTTACTGTCAAGCTACGTTCTGAGAAAGATCCCATAGCATTTAACTCTACCGATTCCGAACCATATAATAAAGAATTCACACTTCCCGAGTTGAAAACAGCTTTGATGCAGACACATAGTACGTCACCGGGTTTAGATGGTGTGAGATATGAAATGCTGAAACATCTTCCCTGTAAGTCATTGATTACCCTTCTTGCCCTATATAACAGAATTTGGAAGGAGCAAAATTTCCCCAATGCATGGAGGAGAGCTGTTGTCATTCCCATAGCCAAGCCTGGGAAAAACCCGAAGAATCCCTCGAACTATAGGCCCATCGCGCTTACGAGCTGTATTTGCAAACTATTTGAAAAAATGGTAAACCGCCGCCTAGTCTATTATCTGGAAAAATCTAACATAATCTCCCCTTATCAGAGCGGTTTCAGAAAAGGAAGAACGACCATAGATAATATGCTCCTATTGGAGACATCTATTCGTAAAGCCTTCATCAAACGAAACCATCTTGTTGCCGTCTTCTTTGACATCGAAAAGGCTTACGATAAGACATGGAGATATGGTATTTTGCAGGATCTTCATGCTAGTGGCTTGCGTGGCAACCTACCAATTTTCATCCAGAACTTTTTAAAGGCAAGAACTTTCCAAGTGAGGATTGGCTCTGTTTTGTCAAATGTCTTTGAACAAGAAGAGGGTGTCCCTCAAGGCTGCGTTTTAAGTGTGACTTTGTTTAGTTTAAAAATAAATTCTGTTTTAAAGGAACTTCCCCCTACGGTTTCAGGATCATTGTACGTTGATGACCTCCATATAAATTGCTATGGTGCAGATATGAGATATGTTGAGAGACAGTTGCAGATTGCCATTAACAAAATTCAGAAATGGTCTGAAAAACAAGGATTTGTGTTTTCAAAAGAAAAGACTGTTTGTATGCACTTTTGTAAAAAGCGTGGGCTTCATCCTGAGCCAGAGCTGTATCTTCATGGATCAGAGATTCCAGTTACATCTGAAGTAAAGTTTCTAGGACTGCTATTTGACCGAAAGCTTACCTTCCTTCCTCATGTCCAGTATTTGCGGAAGAAGTGTTTAAAATCTCTAAATTAAAAGTCTTGGCGAATACCTCTTGGGGTGCAGAGCGTTGCTCTTTACTTCGTATTTATAGAGCGTTCCTTCGATCTAGATTAGACTATGGCTCAGTTGTTTATGGATCCGCACGGCCTTCAACTCTGTTAAAACTAAATCCTATTCATCATCAGGCTCTGAGAATTTGTTCTGGAGCTTTCAGGACATCTCCTATCCAAAGCCTGTATGTTGATTGTTACGAACTAGCTCTTGAGTTAATGCGTGAACAGTTGTCTCTGCAGCAGTATTTCTTTATTAATTCACAAATTAATCATCCTCTCCAGATCTGTAAGCTTGATGAGAATTATAAACTTCTATTTTCTGCACGTCCTCATAACGGTTCTCCCATTTTTCGAAAGATGTGAATCACTGTTAGAAAGTTATTGCCTATCAGACGTGAAGGTCCAGCCAGTAAAGCATCTAGAAATCCCACCGTGGGATCACCCACAAATTGAGCTTCTGAAGGTATTTCAACACTTTGAAAAGAGAGACACAAGTGAGAAAATATACAGGCAATTGTTTTTAGAACACAGGGACGAATACAGAGCTTTTGTTCGGATATATACAGACGGGTCAAAATCAGCTAATCATGTAGGAGCATCGTTCGCAGTACGAAACCAAGCTGACGGGAAGCGATTACATAATGCCTGCTCAATATTTAGTGCTGAATTGACTGCTCTGTACTCTGCACTAACTTTTATCTCAAAACAATCCCAGAAAGAATTCATAATTTATTCCGACTCATTAAGTGCCCTAAAATCATTAGTGAATTTTACTGATAACCGAAATCCTTTGCTGGCTGACATTTTAAGTTTACACCGAAAATTAAAAAGGTGTGGATATGAGATCTTTTACTGCTGGGTACCTGGCCATGTAGGCATAAAAGGGAATGAGCTGGCAGACGAAACAGCAAAGTCTGCAACTGTTTTATTGAACCAGTCGGTCCCTTACAGTGATATAAAAACTGCCATCAAACAGGAAATATTAAATAAATGGCAATTATTTTGGGATGGTTTGTTGCTAAATAAGCTGAGGAATGTAAAAAGTAAAGTAGAAAACTGGGAGACCACTAGGAACCGTAGGGAAGAAGTTTTGCTAACTCGTTTAAGAATTGGTCACTCACGAGTCACGCACAGTTACCTTCTTGACCGTATTATCGGGAAAGAGGTAAATGACAATTTGTTTAATTATCTGAAAGAGACGGGTTTTTATTCTTTAATTTGACTTCTTTTAAATGTTGTTACTTGGAATTTTAATGTATCATACTTTGTGTTTTTATTCATGTTTCATAACATTTCATCATTTTCTCTCATCGTTCGTTTTAAAATTGTCATAAAGTTTTAAATTTGTTCTTGTTTGTATGTTGTGTTTGTGAAACTTCCTTTTTTGACATGTTTTTCGGCGCACATAACCTTAAAGGTTTTGCGCCAGGAAATCCATTACCATTACCATATTTCCACGATTCAGCGCTACTTACCTGATGCACATAGAATATTCGTAAACATTGTCCTCTATCCGAAACAGACTGGCGACAGTATTTTCTGAGAATATTGTTCCGTTATACGGGTTCGTGGATTTGAGAGTATCCGATGAAAACACGATGCAGAACAATAAAAAGCACAGTTTATTTACAAGAATCACTATTTACAGCACTGTTCCAAAGTTACCTTTAAAAGCATCGAAAATCGACAATAAATAGGCTGAAACAATCAGCAACACAGCTTCAGGCTGTAACTGTAAAGGTGGATTCTCGGCAACACTTTTTAATAAACACAGTGGAACAATCACCAATACACTGTCAAGCTATACTGTAAAGGTAGCTTCACGGCAAAGCACTATCTCGATCGCTTTCCGTTCACAAAACTCTCGCGTTGCTAAGCACTCACAGTAAGCAGCTATTCTCATAATGCCGGCTCTCAGAAACGCAGGGGTTTAAAGCTTTTCCTTAGGTTCCACCCGTTTCGAGAAATATCTCGACAGGAAGTTATTCTAGAAGCTTTCCGATTGGACCATGGGATATCGCCAATCTGGCAGCCCTCCCAAAGATTATTTTATGGCAACCCTAATGCTATGCCGGAAAGCTTGCATACAGGCGCAACCGCCGAATTTTTCGCAACACTGCCCCCTGCCAAAGACTGCACGTCCAGGGCGGTACAATCCCTGGTTGGGAGCCAAAAAGAAATAATCGAAAAAGCTACAAAACAAATAAATAAATTACAATAATAACAAATAAATGAACATTTACACTAATTATAAAGATCTATGTACAAGGAACTATGCATAAATCATACAATTAAACATAAAATTAATACAAGAATAATACAAAAAAAATCAACCATTACGAAATACGGGGTACCCATAACAAAAGTAACTATCACTAATTACTATGGCCATAGTATGGAACTGACCTATCATAATGTACAATGTTAGGTTTGGAATTGGGAGACTTACGGATCCGTACTACGACGTTGTTCAGTCTGTTGAGGACTGTGTAGGGACCCTCCCAATGCGATTGCAGTTTGGGGAAATGCCCTTACGACGGCTCGGATTCCACAGCCAAACCTTGTCATTTTCCTGGAACTTATGTTCGGTTGCTCTTGCGGTGAATGATCACCCGTGTGTCAATTTCGTGTGGCCAACATCTCTGGATGTTCTAGAAAATAGATCTTCAAATTCACTAATTGTTTTCTCTGCCGCACATCTCTGTTCGGCGGTTAAGTTTGTTCTCTGCAGCAGTTCATCAAGTAATTTCACTGTTGACTCAGTGGGCATTGCAGGTGGGTCCTTGTAAACACACGTAACCGGCTTGCAGGTTGCTAGCACCTTACCCTTCTGGATTGTTCTCGGACTATGGCTAACATTCGCCACTCTCATGGGGACGAAATTTTTGGAAAGCTCTACTAATGTAGAGGCGACTAATACATTTCTTGAGCTATTTTCAGGATATTCAATTATTCGAAACTTGAAGCTATTTCTGTTTTCTATGCAGCCGGAGTAATTCTGTCATCGGAGGGATCGTGACGTCCGTTTTCGCTATTACTTGGTGAGCTGAAGGAATATCACTCTTATCTTCAAACACGTGTATATCTTCCTTTGCAGAGTGCATTTCGTTGCGTTTAAAGTCATATTTCCGTAAAAAGTCTAGTCCAAATATTAATTCGTCCGCGATGTCAGCGACGAATGCCAAGTGCTGGTAAGTCTCATTTCCGAAGGTAATGGTGATGTTAATTTTACCTTCAATGGGGATCTTGTCACCTGTCACTGTCTGTAGAGTCACACAGGGCGGAGTCCAGCGCAAAGTCTCGTTTAGTTCCCGCGCTACGTCTGTTCTGACGATGGTTACGTTGGCTGCTGTATCGATGATCATCTTACAAGGGTGTTTATTCACGTATCCTTCGACGAACAATCTGTTATCTCCGCCGCTCATTGACGAGATCTGAAGAACTTTCGGAGGGGCTACATCTCTGCTTGGCAACCTCCGCCCTGTGAGATTGCCGCATTTTAGTTTCCCTGGTTTTGTTTCACGGGAGCTGCCTCCCAGTCTTCCCTCACGTGAGAGTTCCTGCGCAGATGTCCTTCGAGTCCGCAATTGCAGCACTTTATTGCTTTCTTGTCGGTGTTTCTGTTATTTGGCTTATTTAACGCTTCCCGAATCTCTTTTAACATTTGTTTAAATCTTCTGACATCAAAATTTTCATTTTCTACTTTAACCGCTCTGATTGCATGGCGATCTTTTTGAGTTGCCTGCTGGGCCGACTTAAACTTCATTGCATAGATTAATGCAGATTTCAGGTCTTTGAGATCTGCCAACCTGACAGTCTTCTGAATTTCCAGATCCTTGACTGCATCGACGAAATGCATAAGGGCCATATTTTCACGGACATCAGGTGGCAGTCCGGATATGCATGGTGCGCCAGCCTTTCAATATCAGTTGCTAGTTCTTGGATGCTTTCAGTCGTTTTCTGTTGGCGGGTTTTGAGTTGGAGACGGATACAGTCCTTTACACATTTTTCTCCGAATCTCAGTTCCAGTGCGTTCGAGAGGGCATCAAAACTGGAAATTTGGTCTTGTGGTAGAACTCCTACGATATCTGCAGCATCGCCTCGGAGTGATGCAGCTAGCTGTGATGCCTTCATCTGGGAATCCCATCTGTTGGTGTCAGCCACGATGGCGAGCTGTGTCTTGTACACATTCCACGACGATTTTCCGTCGTACGTACTGGGTTTGATTGCCATATGAGGAGAACCTGGGAGAATCTTAAAATCTTCAATTTCTCTCTTCGGCTCAGTTCGTTTTTCTTCCAACATGTCTACCTCTTCCCAAAACTTCATAAATTTTTCTTCGAATCTTTCTTCCATATCAGCTATTTTAGTTGCAGCTGTCTCCTTCAGTTCCTCTTTAATATTTTCTAATTTGGTTTCGGTTTCCTTTCTAATCATGTTTTGCTTCATTTCCATCTGTCGCAGTTGCTCTTGCAGCTTTTCATGTCCGGCTTTCAGAGCTGCTAACATATCCATCAAAGCTTTCATTTCCTCCGGCATTGCTTTCTCCTGTAGACGGGTGACTGGCATTCACTCTCAAACTCCACTCCCGACACCAGTTGTTCTGTTATACGGGTTCGTGGATTAGAGAGTATCCGATGAAAACACGATGCAGAACAATAAAAAGCACAATTTATTTACAAGAATCACTATTTACAGACAGTTCCAAAATTACCTTTAAAAGCGTCGAAAATGTACAATAAATGCGCTGAAACAATCAGCAACACAGCTTCAGGCTGTAACTAAAAAGATAGTTTCACGGCAACACTAAACTGATAATAAACACTGTGGAACAATCACCAAGACACTGTCTATACTGTAAAGGTAGCTTCACGGCAAAGCACTATCTCGATCGCTTTCCGTTCACAAAACTCTCGCGTAGCTTAGCACTGACAGTAAGCAGCTGTTCTGACAACGCCGGCTGTCAGAAACGCAGGGGTTTATATAGCTTTTCCTTCGGTTCCACACGTTTCGAGAAATATCTCGACAGGAAGTTATTCTAGAAGCTTCCCGATTGAACCATGCGACCAAATTGGCGATAAAGTCGCCAATCTGGCAACCCTCCCATACATTATTTTATGGCAACCCTAGTGCTATGCCGGAAAGCTGACATACAGGCGCAACTGCCGAATTTTTCGCAACAATATATACAGACTCCTACAATGCATTGAATGCCTTAGAATCTTTTTCCAGCACCGAGAATCCTGTGGTAGTGGATGTACTCAAGCTGAATATAAAATTAACAAGCGGTGGATACGAAATTCTGTACAGCTGGGTTCCCGGACATACAGGAATAAAGGGTAATGAGCTGGCGGACATCACAGCAAAATCTGCTGTTGAACTGTCCGATCGCCTCATCCCTTAGAAAGATATCGCTCTCGTCATCGTAAGGAGGAAGTTCTTTTGACACGGCTCAAAATTGGTCACTCTAGACTGACACATAGCTATCTGCTAAAAGCTGACAATGAGCCACTTTGTCCAAATTGTAATATTTGTCTGTCAGTTCATCACATTTTAATCGAGTGTCCATATTTTAATAGTCTACTTCGAAAGTATTTTAATAGCTGTAACCTGACTCTCCATCGTTTAATGGGAAGAGAGGTCAATACCAATTTGTTTCAATACCTGAAAGAAACAGGTCTCTATTATTTAATTTGAATTTATCTTAAGATTTTATGTTAGAATTTTAATGCTATGTATTTTAATGAATCACTTGTTTTATGATTTTATATCTATATACTGCATATATCATTATCATTATATGAAGGAATTGATACACCATTTCATTATTTTACTGCTTACCTTGATTTTATAAGTATGCTGTTGTTTTTTAAACCTTATTCCCCATCTAACATATGTAAATTACCTTGCACGTTAAAATATAAATCCTGTGTTTGGCTCATATAGCCTTTAGAGTTTGGCACGAGTAATCCATTACCACTACCACCACCACCCAACGAGGAATCTTAACTGTGCAGAGTTTATGCGCCCGTTATGGGATACCCTGTATAAAATGCTCTTCTGACTTACAGTTTAACACATTTTGTAATGTGAAGAAAGTTGTAAATAGTTCCACATTTCTGAAAGAATTTTTTTTGCAGGCAGTATGCAGAAGTGATTTGTCTGTTCTTTCAGGCTGATAACTTTAGCTCCCTTTCTGACTAATAATGTCCTCTATTCATAGTCTGAAATTCAGGAAGCCAGATGAAGCAGAATATTGCCTAGGGTATAATCATAATTTGTTTGACACCTTCTTATTTTTTTACTCATAATTTGTTTTGAATTTATCAAATTGAACCATCTTGCATTTGATGCAGTATAATCATCTTTGGTTTTGCACTTATTATCTCACTCACTTCATCTATCCTAAGGAATTTTTGCTGCAGGCAGTATGCTTAAGTGATTTGTCTGTACTTTCAGGCTAGTAACTTTAACTCCCTTTTCTGACTAATAATATGCTCTATTCGTAGTCTGAAATTCAGGAAGCCAGATGAAGCAGAATATTGTCTAGGGTATCATCTTAATTTATTTGCCAAGAATTGTATAAGAGATTAAGAAGTATCTGAAGCAAAAATTTCTATAAATTATGTAAATACGGTTTCATGTATGATTTCTTTAATAAATGCCAAAGACATTTTTTTCATAGTACAGTATAAAATTGTTATTAGAATCCTCTGCATGATTCTCTGTCATAAATGTTATATATAAGGAAACATTTACTTTTTAAAAAAATCTTATACCTAATATGTGAGATTTATATGCATTTGATTTTTTTCCTTTTCAGTTGCAAATGATGCATTTTTCAAAGTTGTTCTCGTAGAACTTTTCGACAGCAAACTGATTCTGATAGTTCCATTTTCCTATAAGAGTTCATTAATTATCAACCGAATATAATTAATTAATAAGCACTGTATAATAATATAAACTAAAATTTACTTACAAATCATGAGCCACAGTAGTAAGAATTATCTCAAATAATCACCTGAGTGATTTAAGAGTGTTGCACACTCATATGTGAATTCTAAAACACCAGATTTTAAGCAAAAGAAGCCATTGAGAACATGGAATGTTTATACACTGTATAACAACAACAACAAAATCGGCGCACTAAAGAAGTGACCCCTCAGGGGATCATCTTCTTGATGAGACGGGTGTCACGATCCTGGAGCCCCAGTGATCTATCCTCTTTTCCGTCTCCTCTCCTCTGAGCTGAAGCTTTCTTCCTTCCTTTCTCCCTTGTGGTTTTCCTCTTCGGAGCCCTTGTCTCTTGTTCTGAAGTAGCAAGAAAACTGCCCACGTGTTTGCCGTGCGTGGAGACCCGTGTCGCTGGAAAAGAAGGTCCGGGTAGTTAGGGGCGAGGTACTGTCCCCAACACACTGCTTTGGCCTCCGCTCCACGAGCCTACCAGAACATTTCACGCTATTGATCTTGCCATCTGTTCACCATCTCTTCTACCTTTAACCTCGTTCTTTGTAGGGGATGATCCTTTTAATAGCGATCACCTTCCCATTTTTGTAACTCTCAAGAGAAGGAGTAAATGCGATGTGTAGAGCCCCTGGCTTCATATATGAGAGGGCAGACTGGGAACTCTTCTCAGTTATTGCAGAGCTCACAGAAGAAATGGTTACAGATGTATCTATCAATGCAGCAGTGAAATCGACTACTAGTATTATTTTGCAGGCAGCAGCAATTTCTATTCCTATGACATCAGGAAAATTAAAAAAGTATCCAAAGCCATGGTGGAACCGTGAGTGCCAGGAAACACTGAGACAGCAAAGAAAAGCTTGAGGAATTCTTCGTAGGTACCCAACTCTGTCAAATTTCATAGCCTTCAAAAAAGCCAAAGCAAATGCAAGGAAAGTAAGGCGTAAGAGCCAGAGAGATTCATGGATATCCTATGTGTCTGGGATAACATCATGAACATCATCTAAACGAGTCTGGGAGAGAGTTAGAAAGGTATGTGCAATATACACTCACGTTTGTGAAAATTGCAACACCAAGAAGGAATCGTCATAATTGAATGCAATTTAATACACAGTTGAGTGGTAGTGGTACAAATAAATGATTAAATGTTCAAAGCAAACAAACAAGAACAAGAGATCAGAATCAGTATTTTGTGTGGCCACCACGCGCCGCAATAAGTGCTGCTACACGACGTGGCATGGAGTCAAACAAAGTTTGAATGTCTGACTGAGGAAGAGCATTCCATATCGTTTGTACGCGTACCCAAAGTTCGTCTGCAGACGCAACAGGACGAGGATCACGAGCAAGACGCCGACCAATGACATCCCACACATGTTCAATTGGCGACATATCCGGGGAACACGCAGGCCAAGGAAGAAGCTGTACCTGCTGCGCTGCAAAGAAGGATTTAACAATCCGAGCAGTATGAGGGCGGGCATTGTCCTGTTGAAATACAGCGCCTGGCAAGCTTTGAAGGAAGGGAACAGCTTCGGGCTGTAGAACTTCACGGATATACCGGTTGCTGTTCAGATTGCCCACAATTCGTAGCAATTGAGATCGTCTATGATATGCTATGGCGCCCCAGACCATAACTCCGGGTGTTCGTCCACTGTGGCGTTCGATAATGCACTCCGGAAGGTGGCGTTCACCGGCATAGCGTCTGACACGAATGCGGCCATCATGGTACCACAAATTAAAGCGGGATTCGTCAGAAAACACGACATGCTGCCAATCAGCACGCCAGTCTCTATGCTGATTGGCCCATTGTAGCCGCAGGCGGCGATGGTCGTGCGTTAGGGGGATCCTGTATAAAGGAGTCCGTGCGCGCAGTCCACACTGCAGCAGACGTCTACGAATTGATGAAGCACACAATGAAACACCTGTAGCTATTGACCACAGTGCTGCCAATTGTCTAGAGGAAGCTGTACGGTCCGTCCGCGCCATGCGGACCAGGTGTCTATCATCGCGAGCTGACGTCACATTTCGGGGTCCACTCCCGGATTTCCGAGTTGTCCGACACTCGTCCGTCCACTGCTTCCAAACGCGCATCACTGTGCTGCTGTTACGCTGCACACGAGAGGCTACTGCACGATACGACAATCCAGCTTCACGAAGGCCGATGATTCTCCCTCGTTCAAACTCTGTAAGTTGTTCAAATCTCGCTCTCTTTCGTCGACGAGGCATAAGTACAGATTGAGTTAACGTTTACCACTAGCAGATAACCACCGATAACCATACACGCCTCGCTACAGCCGTCTATTTATTCGGATCCATCAGCCGTTCAGAGGGCGCTGCTCAGCATACGCATGCGCTACGGATTTGCAATTCTAATCATTTGCATATCATGCGCTACTTTGCATTTTCTGAAAATTTCAGCTCACTCGCGTAAGTCCTTCATGCTGTTGCAATTTTCACAAACGTGAGTGTAATTAGTTTAAAATTACTTTAGGTATAAAATTGAAATTTACAGATTAGGTCATAATTTCTTTTATGTTTAAAGAAAAAATCTTTCACTTTTTGAATTTCTAATGGTAAAATGTTGAAAATCTGATGTTTCAATTTACCTTTGTTTTACTTACATTGGTCTCCTTGTTTAATAATCTGATATTTCCTTTGTGTAGTTTATTTTCACTGATTATTGTTTGTTTGGTTTCTATTCTACATAGTCAAATTTGTAAAAATAAATTATAAAGAGGAACTTTTAATAATCTTTCCGGCAAAAGAATTTTTCTAAGGCTTGTATTTGAAGTTGAAAAATTGGAACAAATTTTTTTTCCATTTTAAAAGCTAGCTGTCCCACTCAAACTTAAGTATATTACTATAGGGTCCGTTTGTATTTCTATCTCTCTTGTTTCAATTTCTTGGAAGTCTGTCTGACATCCATTGGTAACAAATCTTTTGGGGTCCGTTATGTTTTGCATGCTCGGGTGAGGTGGTATATGGTGTACACCTAGATTCCATATTGTTATTGAAGGTAATAATTCTCCTGGATATAACAAACGGTATATTGGTTTTTCAGGTGATACACGGATAACAGCCTGAGTTAAAACACTATATACCCAGGCTAGCAATTCATTATTTTGTGGATTTTTATCCGCGAGCTGAAGCATTTCTTTGCTGGTAAGTACAAATCCGCTTCCTCTTCTACCTTCATCTGGCAGATCTCTAATCCTTTTAAATATGTGGTCTTGAGAAAAAAATACAGATAACACATCCACTGTCCTCTTGCTTGATGTATTTATTAATGGTAGTACGTCTGCCGCCATCCAGTACAGCTATCCGCCATCCATATAACAACGTACTGATAGATAATTGTTATATAGAAAACTGATCATTTTTTATTGGAAGTTGTGTCCACACGCCTTTATATCTAAAAAGACCACATGATATGTAACTTAAGTATTAACAAAATTCTACAGTAAGATGTTATTTTTATCAAAAACATAAAATACTATGCATGAATGATAAAACAGAGATAAAACTCTAGACTGGACTATGGCTCAGTTATCTACGGATCAGCTCGGTCTTCTGTGTTGCTAAAACTAGATTCTGTGCATCATCAAGCTCTGAGGATTTGTTCTGGAGCTTTCAGAACATCTCCTGTCCAGAGTCTTTACCCCTCAGGGGCTCACTTTTGTGAGTACGGGTGTGGCAATCCCTAGGTACCCTAGCCCTTCAGGGGATCATCTTCTTGATGAGACGGGTGTCACGATCCTGGAGCCCCAGTGATCTATCCTCTTTTCCGTCTCCTCTCCTCTGAGCTGAAGCTTTCTTCCTTCCTTTCTCCCTTGTGGTTTTCCTCTTCGGAGGTTGGGGCTCGTTATGAGAGACTAGAACAGCCCTTGTCTCTAGTTTTCGAATGACGAGAAAACTGCCCACGTGTTTGCCGTGCGTGGAGACCCGTGTCGCTGGAAAGGAGGGTCCTGGTAGTTGAGGGGCGAGGTACTGTCCCCAACACACTGCTTTGGCCTCTGCTTCAGCTAAACGGGTGGCACCTTGTCGTCCTCACGGGTGTCAATCGGCTGGTCACTAGTCCTTGTGTCAGTGGCTTGGGGATAAGCTCTCGGGAGTTCCTGCTTTCGGGAAAGCCGACTGTGGGGCTTCAGTTTGCGTATAGGTCTGGCTAGCCCTAACACAGGAATCTGTGTTCCCTTGTTGGGCTCCGTGGTGGGTGGGGCGGTCGGACCCGAATCTT
>KK120232.1:1559-18840 GCA_000611955.2 Stegodyphus mimosarum
CTGCGTGTCATGCATTGAGATATATAAGATACATATGATAATCTTTTAAACTGTTAGTTTTCAATTCTTTTTTAAAAGAAAATTCCTTTCTGTAGATACGTGTTCATATGCCAACATTAGAAGCATTATTGATATTTTCCATGCTTCTGCTTAGGGAAAAGAACACAAGAGGGGGGGGCAATAATCATGTTAAGAAAAAAATTTCTAGGATCGGAAATAAAACATTCAAATATTAGGTTTTCATTGTTCTCCCAGAAATTCTCCAAAGAGTAAGCAATTCATCACAAACATTCTGTAAAATACATCCATTACAGGTTAATACTATGAAAACATTTTTCATTTTGTCACATTTTTCTGGCATCTTCTAGAACCTTAGATCTATAAATCTTGCATTCAAATCCTTCTAAACTTTCCAAGATACAATGTCTAAAATCCGAAAGAAAGACTACCACTACCAATTTTGCGACAGCGAAAAGTCGGAAGTATTTGAAAAAAAAAATTAACACACACACACAAAACAAAACAAAAAAATTAAGTGAATTTTATAGAGAAAACGGATGCACATTCTGAAAGTTCTGAGACAATTACATGGGGAAAAACTCTTACCATGAAAAAATAAAAAAGAAGACATTTTAAAATAATTACACAGCTAGTTCGCTTTTGCTA
Source organism: Stegodyphus mimosarum (assembly GCA_000611955.2). Classification (NCBI taxonomy): domain Eukaryota; kingdom Metazoa; phylum Arthropoda; class Arachnida; order Araneae; family Eresidae; genus Stegodyphus; species Stegodyphus mimosarum. Next base: position 2,226 of record KK120232.1, read on the forward strand.
AGAACTGTTTTGTAAATTATGCTTTTTAGCATTTATTAGCTTGTTTATTTTCGGATTCAAAATATTGTAACAATAAGTTGCCAAAATGAAAAGAAATATCATTTTATAATTTAACAGGGAAAAAAAATGTTTTGTTTCAATGTTTGTTCTTAAATATAATTTCGATATATTACCATTATTTTAACGAAATTTATTAACGTTACAATGTTCTAAGCAAAAGTATTGAAAAATTCACAGATCTCCGAATTAAAAATTTTGTATAGAAACTGATTTTAAAATCGCCAAAATGTTGATAAGTAGCCAAATTTAGAAATCGCATCCCCAAAAAGGAAAGGTTGTTTAAAAACTCTTCATTAGAAAAAAGAAACAATTTCGAAATGCCTGTGTTTCATTTCTTGCCTAGAAACTCGAGTATTGCACCGTTTATATTAGAATTAGGAACAAATTCAAACAATAACCATATTTGTCAGTGAATCACCCAAAATATTCCTCAAAAATGCTAATTTGCACTTGAAATGGGAATCGTAAAAATGAACCGAAATTTTAGATGATTAAAATTAAGGACCTTCAACTGATTTTGAACGAAATTAAGGACTTCTAAGGACCAAAAATCGATTCTAAAAAACCTAAGGACTTTTAAGGACTCTTAAGGACCGTACGAACCCTGTGAATAATAAAGGGTTTTAAACCCTTCTCAAGTCTCACTTGTTCTGTTCACACTTAATTATTCGAATAATTAATGTGAAGTTCGAGTGATTATTCGCTTGTAAAGTGTTTGTGGGGTTCTAAGTAAGAACTCAAGATTTAAAGAGTTGAACTCTACATCATTCTTACATTCTATGTCATTTGAGTACATTAATTTCAATTGTTCCTTGAGATAATGTAATGCCGTAATATAATTTGTAAGTGGAAGTTTCGTAATTTCAAACTGAGTCGCGTACGAGCAGAATATTATGTAAAAAGAAATAGAAAAAAAATTTGAAAAGTTACAATTCATTTAACTAAAACTATAACAATTAAAACGGATTTTCATATGTTCCGTTTTATACATTTAATCTGTAAAATGCGGAAAAGGGAGAAAATCCTGTCTTTGAACACATAAATAATTCTTCCTAGTCTAGCAAAAGATTGCACCAAATTCATTTGAATTTCCGTTTGATTTAAAAATGCAGTCTCTCAAATTAACTCAATAAAATTTTAATTTTAAATTTCATATTGCTAGCAAACGCACAGTAGCTGAAATTACCGAAATATTTTTAGAAAACCGCCAAAATTCTAGAAATTGCTTTAAAATTCAGAAAACCTTACGATTGGAAAATTATTGTTTGATCTGTCCCTTGATCAAAAGATCAAGCATTTACCAACTAAAAACTAATGGACAAGCTCTTGCTGCTATTCATTAGCGGGGAGATCTTTTATAGCTTATCCATCACTCTAAGGGGAAGCGAACACACCGCTCTAGGCAATGGCCCATCTTAAAAGCGTTTCCTGAAAGCAAAACAGACCTTTTTAGAGGGAATTGTTTGACAAAAATACAGCCGTTTTCAAAGCATTTTGTTCCGAAGGGTCAGCCTTTTGATGGGTTAAACAGTGAAAAGAAAAAAATCTTTTGGAAAATAAAAAGTGTGGAAAGAAATGTAAAAATAAATTTACTTTTTTGTAGAAGTAAAAATGTAGAAACATTAATTTGTGAAAATTAAAAGTAAAATTTACGTTTGCAAAAAGTATAAATGTGGGACGAAAAACTCACAAATTAAATTTATTAAGAATGAGAAGAAAGAAAACAAAAATGTGGGAACATCTTATCTTTAAAATAGCAAATAATAAAGCAATGCTTTGGGTAACCAAAATAAATCTATATCAATTTATGTCTACTCAAGAAACAAACATGCAGTTGAAATACGAATCAAATATTAAATTAAATTATAAGTTAGCGACAAGGGATTGGTTTTAAGATTGTAATCGCTCGCTTTCGAGGAAGTAAAAATATGTGAAACGGCTTGTGCATTCGCAATCCTTCAGCCTAGTGGGCTTCTCACTTAGAGAGGCCTCACTTGGCCTTGGAATATCATACGTGTCTCGCATGCAAAAGGTGGCGGGTTCGATCCGAACTTTTTAAAACGTGTGTAATTACTTGAAATTTATTCATTGCAAATACTATATTAAATTAAATAATAAAATCGATTAAAAATAATGTCAGATTAAATTAGTAAAAATAATGATAGATTAAATAATTAAAAATAATAAAAGAAAATAAAGTTGATGTCATTTGAAACATGTGGTTTAAGAAATCTTTACAACAAAAATAAAAACTTCGAAGTACTCTGTTGTTACAAAAAAAAAAAAAAAAAAAAAAAACATGCATGATGCCATTCGAAGCCCTCTACGTCACTTCCAGTCGTCACGTGAAATGGCGGAAGCATGCCCCCTTATAACCTTGGGCGTCGGCCTATTGCCTCCGGTTATAACGCCCATGAAGCCAGGCCGTTGGCCGGGATTCAAGCCCCGGACCGAACTACCAGCGTTTAGAGATTTTACCGCTCTGCCACTGGTGGGCCCCCTCTTCTTCGGTTAAGGATGATGTGGGGTCTCTTTGTTTGAAAGATAATTCAACAAAAAATTCGGGACTAAGAGGCTTTTCGAGCTATTAATGAAATAATCTCTTAAACAGAGGATATCAAATTAAACTTCAAATTTTGATCACACGCGCTACCTTAAATGTTATTTGATTAAATAATTGGAACGCAAACTATTAAAATTAAAGCAATTTTATAAAAATAAATAACATGAGATTTTACAAAAATTAAATTCAACAACACATAAATGTCATATTAAAGATCATGTAATGTGATATACATATAACCATGATAAAAATATATCGAAGTAATTGTAATTTTTTGGAAGATAAGATGCACCTTAAATTTATGAGACATTCTTAAGAAAAAATATTTTATTCCATTAAATATTTACAAACTTTTAATTTTTAAAAATCATCATAACTTGTCTCATCAACATTCAGTTCATCTTTATGCATTTTGTTACTGTCACTTAAAGAATTATTACTAATTTTTCCAAAACTATATCACCTTAGGTACAATCCAGTGTGTTAATTATTACATTTTTAAAAAGGTTTCATTACTCTTTCTTCTTTAACAACTTCCCATAATTTTCACCAAAGAGCACACATCTTGTCGGCCGTGTCGATCTTAATATTTCGCTAACCATTCGTTCCGCTCTTTCCATATAAAAGCTTTAAATGTTTTATTACTCAGAGGCTGGAACTGATATGTCACACTCCTAGGAATGACTCCATTCTGAATTAATTTCTTTTAGAATCTTCTTATTCCAGCTTATAATATGTATCGCCTGTCTTCTGAATCTAAAATGCATTTCAATTTTTAATCAAACTGTCCAAGTGAAAAAGTACGTTCGAATAATACGGTAGTAAAAGATGTCTGCAGTTAGCCCATTTTGAGGAATGATCGTAACATAAAATATTGGCAGTCTTATAGCCCAAATTTAACATTATGCTTCATGAAAACATGACCTTTTAAATGTTCCTTCTGTCTAAATTTTAAACCACATATTTCACACTGATATGGTTTCTGTCCAGTGTGAATTAAAACATGGCGGCGCACATTAGTTAGGTATCTGGAAGTGTATTTGCAAAATAAACAATGATACAAGTTTATTCCCACAGACAACTTCTCAGTTCTAAAGAAAGCTTGGCACATACGTGAATTTTTTTTTGTTGAACCTGCAAAGAGTCGGGAAAAATAGTTTTATATCAAAGGGAAAAAAATATGAGATTAAATTAAAATAACAAATAATTTACCTAAGTACACAAAAATATTTTTATTTTAGTGTACTTATTTACATATATTATTATTCATGATGTAGAAAACATATATAAGATGCATAATAATTAATGTAATATTAATATATCGTTATTAATGTTTTAGAAAACAGAAACAAATGACAAAAGTGATCGAAATTTGTGAATGAACGTACAGGTTTATAATTTAAAAAAGTTTTTCAAAGTTAAACTAATTTTGAAATGCAAATAAAATTTGAAGCAGAATTTGAACAGCAATTGTTACCGTCACTTAACAAGTCTTTATACCAGGGGTTCTCCACCCTGGAAAGAATTTCATAGTTTCAAGTGGCGGGGAGGAATATGGGCAAGCCTTTATTTACTTGTTAACTGTTTTGTTTTAGTTTTTGAACATAAAAAAGAACTTTTTTCTTAAAGTTCTGGTATTTATCAATATTTTCTATACTTTTCTTTGTTTAATTTATAAAACACAATAAAAAATCTAAATTTAAACAAATGTATATGTATTTTTCGAGTTTTGGAAAGGAAGGATCTTGTCTTAAATTCTATACGGTTAAGCTGAAACAATTTGGTTGCGCAAACGAAGATGTTGTGGATTTTTATTCTCAGACACTAGTCGTCTTGATAATATGAATATTACTTTACAAATAATTAGGATATTAAAAGAATACATTATCCTCTTCACACCCGAAGTTAAAATAGTTAATTTAAAAAATATTAGTGAAGTTAATATGCTTGTTTTCTATCTATAGATGGGGAAAAAACAGATTTTTTTTGTACGTGTATATTTGGGGACCAAAAATTTTAGGTACACATATGTGTACCTGGGGATTGAAACAAGTAAATAATCTCAGATTTTAGCAATTATAAATTTTAATATTTAAAGCAACCATTAGTTTAAAATGTGAAATAAAACATGATTCACAATATAAATTCACAATAACATCCTAATTTATAAATTTTTGCATTAATTTTAAGTAAATTTAACTGATATTTTATCTTTACTAACACATTATTTTGTATGAAACGTTTGAAAACAGTTATTTTTAATACATATAAATACATTTTACATCTGGTACACAATACTCTTGTTCTTGATGTGCACCCAGGCATTCCACATGCAGATGCATTTTTGTCCCCCATGAATCTTGGTAAGTGACTTTCGTCTTTTACTGATTGAGAAATTACTTTCTTCTGCTTTCTGAAGGGTTATTCTTCACCTGAACTTGAAGGGAGTCTTGGCCTTCCTCTACTAATTATTAAATTTCCTTCATATCTGCACCAAGCTGATGCAACTAGCATGCGATATTCCATGAGGGATTTAGCACCCGTAAGATTATTTGCTTGTGATAACGTACATGCATTACCCAACAATTTGGTATCGCCGAATTTCCGAAATGGGAGAAAACTCGAACTGGCCATTTTTTTGTCCTCGCATTACAAGAATAGTATGCTAAATATCTATCACAGAGATCGATCCCTTCCATCTATGGGTTGTAAGCCTTTACGATAGCAGGTTCTGGAACATCAGTTTTCTTTTTTTTTTCATTTTTCGACTACCCCTTGCTCGTCGATAGTGGTTCACTTCCAATGCAGCTGAGCGGTAAAGTCGCTAAACACTGGTAGTTCGGTCCGAGGTTCGAATCCCGAGAACGGACCGGCTGCATAGGCGTTTTCGGGGTTTTCCCCATGTGTAACATATATACGAGCCAGTTTCCATTAGAAAGTCCTCCACGAAGGCATTTCTCTCCTTAGATAGTCCTCAAGGTTTTTGGATAATCAAATAAACTAAAACCACTGAATGCATGTCGATAAAAGCGTCACAGTCTTAGTGTCTTTCCATTTAATGAGGCACATCTCATCACTCCTCGCTATTTCATTCCACTTCTCTGCTCTGCTCTTTGCCAGTTTTTAATTTGTTTCTGGCATTATCCAGCCTGTTGCTCATGATGGTTCCAAAAATGTAAATTTTGTTTCTCAGCAAATATTCAGCATATTTCACGCTCGTAAAATATCTATCATTATGTAGGATATGAGTGAAACTTTTGGAATGCTGATAGCTTGTATCTTCACAATACTTCCTCCCAGTCCATAAACACGCATATCTTCTGTAGAGACAAAAGCTTTCCCATCATAAATTGAAAAGTCTAGCACCCAGCCATCCTTTGCAGACAAAACAAATTTTTTTAGTCTTATGGGATTGAGCTTATTTGTCACATACTGCTGAAAGGCACAACAGCCCGTGAAAGGAATCATTTACTCTTCCAAAGAAATGTTTTGCGGTCGTGGCAAAATAAAGCATTGTCTTTGATGGGATCTAAAAAGGTTTGTACTTTCCAAAGTTTATCACTATTTTATGGGATGATAAATTATCTGTAAAATGCAGAGTTTGGGGCAGAGTGAATTGTCTGTCTCTTGTCATTATTTCATAGAAACATCCTATCGATAGGTTTCTTGACCAATATGATTTTGAGGGAATTTTAATGCGCCCATCCAAATATGCAGACCAACAAGTCGCATTATTGCATCTGCATGCATGATTACAGATTTATGTTTCTGCTGAACAGAATACAAATTAGTTTGCACAGCTACTTCTTCAAAAAATTCCGTGCTTAGGTATTGAAAAAACGAAACCAACGGTGAAAGATGTTCTGCAGCATTCTCAAAGTCATCCTGCAAGCATGTTAACTTCAGTTACTATCAGTTACATGAAATAATGAAATACATGAAATAACAAAGCAATTACAAACAATGAATTATATTAAAAATATAAAATTAGGTCAGCAATAGCTATGCATTGTCTTTATTTTAATGGGCCAAAGAATATGACGAATAGAAGTCCACGATTAGGAAAATTATATTTTAATTAAAAAATAAAGCAAGAAAAGGGTAAAAAAAACCTGTAAAATGCAAATAATTTAAGATTACAATTACATACTGGATGTGTATAATCAGTTATGCCATTTGTGAGCTGCTTCTGATACATAAACTTCAGAAATAGCAACAGAAATTCAGTAATAATAATAAAAATATATGGCAGTAACAAATGAACCTATTTTTCCCTAACGGACTAACGTCCACGTATGTGGACGTATACACATTTCCATGCACTGCCATAAAAAATCACTTTGGCAAACAAAAAACAACGTTAAACAAAAGCTCTAATCTAAGTAGCTCTAAATATTCATTTTATACAATAATTAAATTATTAATTAATTAATTATTACTTACGTTTTTGAAGATTCTTCGACGGCGCAATTTTTACAAAACAATCCGCTTGTAGCTCTTATTTCTTCAAGACTATGCACCTGAGCTGCCATCCATTGGTAAAAATGAAAAGCTGAAACATCCCCATACGTGTTACTAGGGTTGCAATTGAGTAAACGTGTACTAGAATCTTTCCAGCAACGAAAAATTGAGGGTCCACATATGTGGACCTCTGGAGTCAAGAGGTTATACATTAGTGACAAAAACTGCCAGATAAAAATAATAACAATGGAATTTTAAAAAAATAATGTTAAGAGTACAGAGACTTAAATTAACGCATGATTTCAAATACTAATATTCAATAAAATTATACAATGTTAGTAATGTTAAATTATTTTATGTTTTCAATATTCATTTACTTTATATGTATGTACACACATACACACACACTACATATATATATATATATATTTCCAAAAGTTATTTTATATATTAACCTGACAAAATATTACATAAAAATAAATATAGTGAGTCAATACATTTTAAAATTATGCTTACAGAAAGAATGCAATTAGTGATTAATTTTTTGAAACAGTTACGAGATGAATTTTTGTTTAATATTTAAAGAATTTTTAATTATATTTGGTTAAGAAAACAACTGGTGCCTACGTTTGCTTGTGGGCAATCAAATATAAAAAGGCAATTAATTCTAGAAAAGAAAGCAATATAAGTTACTGAATAAGATAAAAGGCTGTAATACGATTTAAGAACTTCTGAGATCATTTTATAAAAAATAGGTTTCTTTTGATCCTTCCTGTTAAATTTGTTTTGGAACAATAACTGTTTGAAATACGAAATATTAATAATTATTCTTTGCAGCAATAATATTAAAAACAGAGCAAGTGTAAGTGAAAAAGTTGAAAAGTAAATTTTGTATAAAATTTTTAAAATCCACTTACAACGGAATCTATAAATACACTCTTCATTCCAGTACACAGTCTTCTTGCATTTAATTAAAATTCAAACATTTCAAAATCAAATAAAAGCATTAAACAATTTTTACCGATATTTGAAATATGGACGCTGTATATTTAGTATCTCGATTCGTGAATTCAGAATTAATTGGTGAATTGATAAAAGCAAAAGACAGATTTTAGGATATTCCCCCCTTTTTATGAAGAAACGTCACGTAGAATAAAACTGTGAATTTATATAATCAGCTAAAAACAAATTTGCTGCCAAATCTGTCTCTCTCTCTCTCTATATATATATTGTCACAGAATCTCTCCAGACAAACATAAATTAGCAATTTAAATTTATTATAAAAATTAATTGCAGGTAATTAATAATTGCAAATAGCTAAAGGAAGCAGTTCTTCCTTAACGCAAGAGATACATCGTCAATTGTCCAAATCACTTACAGAATAAATTCTAAATCACAAATCAGCTAAAGCTAAATCTTAGTTTGTACCAAGCAGTGCAATTCCAAAGAGAGAAACAACTGAACTTCATTATTTCATTCAATTAACATTCATTCAAATAAGGGGTAAGTCTGGCGAAGTGTACAAGTTTAGATTTAGAAGACGTTCTTAAGATACGCACTACTACTGCATTCAGTTTCTTTATCACACGGAAGGGCCCTTCCCGGAATGCCTGTAGCTTGCGTGAAATTCTTCGATGTTGCTATTTCCTTCAATTCTCTCCCTATGAACATGCCATCGTATCTTGTTTCCATTCTCTCGTCGCTATACCGATCCCTCCTTAGACAACTGATGAACGTCGTCTTAAAGTGTTTTAGATCTTCCAGTTAATGCTCAGATGAAGAAGGCACGTCCGGCACTTATTCGAAGTTACTAAAACATGCAGCAGATGAAGATAACGACTAAAAATCCCTCGCAACGGAGAAAATCCACTGCTCTTATTAACGGCACTTTTGTACACTAGCAGGAATAACGCAAAATTTAGGTCCCAATCCTAATGACTACGAAGTAATGCATTAAGAGAAATCGTCCAGTATTTCTGGATTAAAATTCTTTACCATTTCATTTGACTGTGGATGTTAAGGATTGGTTTGAGCCTTTTCCATATAGAGAATTCTACATAGTCTTAAAACAGCAGAAGTAAAATTTGTATCTTGCTCAATGTGAAGTTCCTTTGTGATGCCGTATTTCCATTTCATATTCCTGTAGCCGCTGTATCCCACCTAGCCAACTGACCTTCCGGATTTTTGAAACAAAGCAATTAACTAAATGAGGCGTGTCGGTGCACAATGGGAGTTTTCGGAGTAGAGATAGTGGCGGAAATGTTCTACATATTGCCTTCACGACTGCTAACAGCTCTTCTCTAGTGACAAAATAAATTTTTTTTCCGGCTTTGAAAGGCTTTTACTTAAATAAGCAATAACATGTTCTTGTCCGGCCATTTCTTGTGAAAGAACACCTCCAATTCCTTCACTGCTGAAATATCTGTATCAAGAAATCATATTCAGGTAGTGGATGAGGTAACACAAGAACGGAAGAGAAAGCACATGTCATGTTCTAAATGCTTCTTCATACACATCAGTCCACAAAAACTTTTGCCTTGTTAGTCTTGGCGAGGTAAAGGCGTCGCGATTTTAGAGAAGCTTTCTGATGGTAAGCGCTGAGACCAAGAAAGTTTCTTAACTGATGAATATTTTGAGGACGAAATCAGTCACAAATACACTTACTACCTATAAGTATTTGCACACCTGTGATAGAAAAGAAAAACTAACTTTATTCAAAATCAATAGTTGGTAGAGCCTCCACGAGAGGTAATTACAGCGTGGACCCTCCGGGGTATACTTTCCAGAAGTCTTTGTATGACAGCAAGTGGTATTTTCTTCCACTCGGCTTGAAGAAGACATAGAAGTTCCTTTACCGATTTCGCACGGGTAGTGCACCCCTGAATTCGGCGATGCAACTCGTCCCAGAGGTTCTCGATAGGGTTCAGGTCTGGACTCTGGGCAGGCCAGTCCATTCGATGAACTCCATTGGCACCATACCAAGCCTTGGTTAACGTCGAAACATGACAACTGGCATTGTCGTCCTGAAAGTAACAGGGGTCCAACCCGTAAAACTGCCACAACGTAGGAAGCACATTGTCATCCAAAATAGTGCAGTAGGCATCGGAGTTGAGCTTACCATGAATGGGGACCAAGGGTCCCAGCCCATACCAGGAGAAACACCCCCAGACCATAATTCCACCTCCGCCGAACTTGACTGTTGGCACAATGCATTCTGGCAGGAGACGTTCTCCAGGTAGACGCCAGACCCAGACCCTGCCATCCGAACGGTAAAGGGTGAACCTTGATTCGTCACTCCAAAGAACCCGTTTCCACTGATCTACGGTCCAATTTCGATGTGCTTTGCACCACATTAACCGAGCAGCGCGGTTGGACTTTGTGATGAAAGGCTTATGGGCAGCAGCACGACCATGAAAACCAAGCAGATGTGCTTCCTTACGGATGGTATTCATTGAAACAATACTCCCGGATGCCTGTTGAAACTCCTTGTGAATGAGGGCCATCGGTTGGGTGCAGTTCTTCCGAATTTCTCTGGATAGCACTCGTCGGTCTCTATCTCCCAGTTTCGTTGGTCTGCCGACTCGGGGCTCATTCCGACAATCACCGCTCACCTACCACTTCTTAATCACATAGGCCACTGTCGATTTTGGATACTTCAGATCGCTAGATATGTCCCTTAAGGATCGGCCACATTTGTGATACCCTATAAATATACCTTTCTCGAAATCAGAGAGCTCCGAACTGCGAGGCATCTTGCATGCGACTAAAGCCGATGCTGTTTCCTACACGATATATACCGGCGGAGTCCGTGACGTACCTTAGGATCGCAGATATCGTCATTTGCATAGGTGTCCAAATACGTATTGGTAGTCAGTGTATCTTTGATAGCCCCAGGATCTGTGCGAACGCCTTCTACGAGCATAATACGATCAATATAGCTAACTTCCAAACGAAATAATTTCCATTTTGAATCTAAATTAGCCTGGAGTACTTTCAGAATATTTCTCAAATGTTTCTTAAAATTGTGTCCGACTTTAATATGTCGTCGAGATATACAAAAGTCCCTTCAAAACTGTCTCCATCAGGTGTTCGAATGTGGCTAAAGCGTTGCGTATTTCAAAAGGCTTTAAGCTGCCATGACTGTTAATAAATATAATACTCTCCCGATCCTTAGACTCTGTTTGCATCAGCCAGTAACCGCTCCTGAAATCAAGAGTTGAAAACAACTTGTTTCCGCCTCGGAAGTCTAAAGTATCGTCGATTCTAGGCAATAGTAATGTCATTTAAATGTAATTGATCCAAAATTATAAATAAGCCGTCTTTCTTTCTAGCTAAGACGGTAGGTATTGCCCAGACTAGAAGACGACTCAATAATGTCATTGTCCTGCATTTCCTTCAGGTTTCAAACCTCCTCCCGTTTTTGTGAATGAAAAATGCTAAGGACGTTGTTTGATAAGTATATGGTTTCTCGTGTCAATTTGCTGCTGGGAACATTTGCACGACTAATGTCACTAAATTAACTAGAAGACATATTTAAGTTCTTCACTATTAAATGAACTGCAGCTGTGATATGATAAGCATTTATTTCTGTACTTGCAAGTTAACGTTTTTAATTCAAGCAGTCTCTGTCGACGGAACTTCGTATGATACTTGTCACACGGAAATATGAAAGTATGTCCTTTCCTTTTCGTAAATGAACGTGGCCTATTTTGGCGATCCTGACTGGCACATTTCCTTTGGTTAAGTTCACTAGGGCAGTCGCATTCGAATGTGTATTTTTCTTAGGGAAATCAGTCATTCATCTGCGCAGCTTCTGTTGAGTTTCACTGCACCGATGATAATATATTTTTTTCTAGGAGGGACAGTAATATTGTAAGATGATTACGTTATTTGGAAGCAGAAGATGTGAAAAATGAGCAATGCCCTCGCCAGGACTCGAACCACGGACTTCTCGAAATATGCGCCGAGTGTGCTGACCACTACACCATGAAGTCATGCCAAGAAGGCTGGAGAAATAATTTATAATATTATAATCAACAATTATCTTAGAAATAGTTCATTTCACTTTCACCACTCCAGATTTCAGTATTTCTTCATTACACCGCAGCAGTTCATTATTTTTTACATCAAAATACATATCTCTTTAAAAGTTAAGTCCAAGGATGCATAGATCTGTCATATCAACCACATAGGCTGTGTGCTCATATACAAGATGTGTACTTAATGTATACACTGCGAGGAAAAAAAAGGGGGCACAGCTCTATATCTTTCGTTCTACTAAGCCGATTGACGAAATTCAAATTACATTTTTCATGTCTCGAAAGCGCGACTTAGGATATACATTATATTTATATATAGCAGCATTGTTTTAATGTCCGTATTTGACACCAAATCGGACTTTTTCTAAAATGACATGCCAATTTTTTTCCATATTTCGATTCTACGACTCAAATTATGCCTAAATATTAAATTTTATAAAATTTAGAGCGAAATTTACGGAGAAATTAAAAAATCTGTATTGGTGCTTTTTTTTTTAGTTTACGCCAAGAATAATTCACTTGGCGAACTTCTTAATTTATAACAACCTCTTTTCCTTTACTTTTTTTAATTGCAGACGAGTGAAAAAAAGGTCACGTTCATTATTTTAAAATAATTTTAACAAAGTGCGTAAACCACATTTGGCGTTATTATCGCTTGTAACGAATATGTGAAATTTCAAAACAATGTGTAAATTCACGTATATCTTAGGAAATTTTGAATAGAAAACTTTAATTTTTTGCAAGTGTGCCTAGAAATACATCTGCTTTAAAATTATGTTAAAAATTTTATAGGCTATAACAAAAAAATATTTTCGAAAAATTTATAAAAATTATTTAAAAATACAAATTTAAAAAATAAATCATAAAAATTCTATCTGGATTAAGCCCAAACTTCGAATTCTGGAAGAAAGAATCAAGTAAGTTTAATTAAAAAAAAGAGAGAGATAATTAAATATATATCAAATTCAATTAACAAGGAGAAGCTAAAATTTTGAGAGCTTATTTTTTAAAATCTACTCGTTCGATTTTTACAAAACTCGGCAGTTTGGCATAATTTTGTCGTTAGAATCGAAATATGAAAAAAAAAATTGGCATGTTATTTCAGAAAAAGTCCGCTTTTCTGTAAAATACCTATATAAGTCTAATACATATCCTAAGTCGCGCTTTCGAGACATGAAAAACGCAAGTTGAATTTCGTCAATCGGCCCAGTAGAACGGGGGATATCGAACTGCCCCCCCCCCCCGCAGTGTACATTCACTTTTCCGTGCACTGACATTTTCTTCCTATTCAAAGACCGTAGACTAAAAGATGGAACCGTGTTTAAAAAGTACCAGTTTAAATGCCGAATTATTTGAGCTCGCAGAATGTTCACGCTCGTTTCAGTGTCTATTATCACGTCAGATGAGAAACCTTTTAATTTCTCCTTACAAGCACAGTTCTTGGTCTCCGCATGAAGTACAGATTTTTGAAGAAACTGAATGAGAAACTTCCTGAAAACAGCAACTTCTGCCCCTTGAAATGGCCGCTTAGTAGTTTTCCCATTGTCCTTTTGAGACAGTTTTGAGCTGGAGGCACACGGCAATGTTTCCGTAAATGCCCTTCTCTATTACAGTTCTACCATTTCACTTAAGTATTATTGCTGGTGTTCCATTTCACTTTAGTTACTTTCACCGCCTTTCATCAGCTCCGTCACCATTTTCAGTATTTTGTCCTCTGTACTGATGATACCCCTTAGAGGCCAATGATATTTTCTACTATCATTCTGTGCATTCTCTACTTTCCTCGCACGAGGTACAGCGTTTTAAAAATATTTATCAACAGTTATCCGAAGTGCTTGTTGTACATCGAAACCTCTAACAGCATCCAGAAAATAATGGAAAATCAGCGTCGTTAATTTCCTACCCGCAATCTGGAAATATTAGATACATTAATTTTTCACTATCAGCCGCCAATTCTTGAAGTGCACTCGGTGAGAATCCTTGAGAAGTGTTTCTCCAGATTACAAATCTAATCATCAATTACTGCGTCAATATCTGAACATTTTTCGACTTGAAGCGCTTGTAGATGACCGCAGCCTCTTCATCTGCATTTCTTCAGCAACATTTGTTTCGATGGACTTCTTCACATCTGTCTTCATTTTAGCAGAATTCGCCGCTATTATGCTCTTCACTTCGACGAAACTTTCAATTGCTCATCATCCTGATTATCGGCATTCGGAGAAATCTCACTTTGACAACTGCTGCAGATGACGGTTTCGTTGATCTCTCTCTAAATATCCACTCCAGATAAACAGTAAGAAATTCATGATTTGTTATAAAATTTACTTATACATAGCATAATAAATAACTAGAAATAGCTCAAGAAAATGAGAATATTAAGCATTTCCTCCTCAGTGCGCGAAAGATATTGTCAATATCGAAAATCACCTTGACAGTAAACTTCATATCGCAATTTAGGTAACACTAAATCAGACAGATAAATAATAATTAATTAACAATTCGACTGAGAGAGACCGTAGATCATGGCGATTCGATGAGCACATAGAATAAATATGCTTTAACCCATAATGTAGAATTGCGCTCTAATGTGTTTAAAACATTTTTTCGAGCTCAAAGCGCTAAGCCAATGTGAAAACAAGAATGAAATCGTGCAGGAACTCTCTCAGATTTCATTGAAATTCAATGGAAAGATTTCAGCATAACCGGATTCCGATCGCCCGACATTCATTTTGACTTGTATCACGAAGCAATCTTTGCCGTATGAACTAGAAATTCAGATGGACTATTCGAGCTGATATTAATCTCTTCACTTAAATCTACAAAATTATCCTTGCTCGCTGAAATTAAAAAAAATTTCAGACACTTTCTGGATTACACTAAGCTTAGCGCTAGTAATTTGGCTCCTTTACTTAAAAACAATGAGTTTTCTTATAACGGCGAAAAAGTTTATTTCAGGTTGCTGATTTTCATCTATAGTATAGTTGTTGGGTGCAAATACTTGCGTCTGGTTGCATGGTCAAGATGGGAAGTTTTTAATGTCTTTTGGATACTTCTAGTCCTCTGCTTCTCAGATTTTTGGAAATTCATTACATATTTTGGTAATCCCATCATTTGAATCGCCAGAGTAGACAGACAGGATTTTCTTCTTGTTACAATGAGCATGCTGCACTTCTGCGGTTTTACTTGTATTTAACGGAACGCGTTATATTAAAACATAAATGCGGCTTGAGGCAAAATTTTTGGCAAATAAAGCACTGGGTTGATTCTCTTTTTTTTGGGCTTGAATTTTTCGATTAAAACGTTGATGCTCATTATGTTGTTAATATTAAATATTGAAAGTCCAGCTTTATTTGGCTCATGATCAAGAAAGAATAGCAACAGCCGTTTTTTTATTACTTGTTCATGTATCTTTATACGCTGTTTCACTCCGATGATGGGAAATTTTCTTGCAGCTAACAAGATCTTTATAGTGTTGCGTTTATACGGGTTCGTGGATTTGAGAGTATCCGATGAACAATAAACAATAAAAAGCACAATTTATTTACAGGAATCACTATTTACAGCACAGTTCCAAAATTATCTTTAAAAGCGTCGAAAATCTACAATAAATACGCTGAAACAATCAGCAACACAGCTTCAGGCTGTAACTGTAAAGGTAGCTTCACGGCAACACTAAACTTATAATAAACACCGTGGAACAATCACCAATACACTGTCAAGCTATACTGTAAAGATAGCTTCACGGCAAAGCACTATCTCGATTGCTTTCCGTTCACAAAACTCTCGCGTAGCTTAGCAGAACTCTCGCGTAGCAGCTATTCTCAAACTAATCACACTGCTCGCAACTTGCAACAACTAACTCGCAACCAACTAACTGCTCTCAGAAACGCAAGGGTTTAAATAGCTTTTCTTAAAGTTCCACACGTTTCGAGAAATATCTCGACAGGAAATTATTCTAGAAGCTTCCCGATTGGACCATGGGATATCGCCGATTTGGTCGCCAAATGGGCGATAAAGTCGCCAATCTGGCAACCCTGCCATACACTATTTTATGGCAACCCTAGTGCTATGCCGGAAAGCTTACATACAGGCGCAACCGCCGAATTTTTCGTAACAATAGCTTCCTCTAAGATAGCACGGGAAATTCTTTTCAATAAATATCGCCTTGTCTGTCTGATCATTTCATCCCTAATAGACATAAATGGGAAAGTTTACTTTTTAGACTGTCTTGTACTCTGTGGTAATCATGTAAATTCTTAACATGGATGAAGACGGATGATATTTTTAACATCATCTTCGAATTCTTCTGTGCAAATAGTTAAGATTCTTTGCCAGTGCTGCGCTAGTCAATGTCCATTTCTGTTGTGCCTATATGTGGAATTTCCTCTTTCGAACGAAAATTTACTTCGCTTTGTTATTTCTATATTTTCTTCTGGAGTGAAGACTCTTGCTGTTTTCTCAGGAACCTTCAGACACAGTTTTTCATTCCTGC
>KK120232.1:18851-36945 GCA_000611955.2 Stegodyphus mimosarum
TTATGTTCCGTTGCTTGACAATGAGTTTCCATCTAGGCTTTTTTCAATTTGGAATATTTCTCTATAGTATTAGCAACTCCAGCGTTTGCTATAATTTTCTCTGTTCCTTTCATTTATTTCTAAATTTCTAATTTTCAATTAAAGTACAATCCACTTCAAGGCATATGCAAGCTAAAACGCAATAGCACTCCAAAAATTGGCAAGTTTTATATCAAAATGAGGTAACACTTGGAATCAGACATAAAATGAAACATTTATCAACAAGGCTTTAGCACATGCAGCATAACTTACAAATTTCAATAAAAAGATTATATAAACTGCAATATTAAAAAATATTTTTGAAGACACTGGGAAAATAATTTTCTTCCAATAAAAAGGCCTAGAATATAAAACTGAAAGAAGGGGAAAAAAGAAACACTTTGAATTATTAGTCTAAATATGGCATACATATTCCTTCTCCCCTAAAAAGCATACATTAAAAAAATTTTCCCTTCTCCAAAACTACTATTCTTTTTTTTTTTTTTTAATGCTTCTGAAAAAGTAAAACTTTAGCACTATATTCTTTACTGGATTAGTCAATTTAGTAAGTCAATTCTTAGTTCAGATAATAAATTTTAATACTAAAAACATAATAAAAATTGCATTTCTTTCGTCATTGTAAACTAAGAAAAACATCAGTCAAAATGAACTAATTTTAAATTATCTTAATTATAATTATGCATCCATTTTAATAAAATATTAAATATTTCTTTCATTTTATTAATAAATTTACTTAGCTTTCCATTTAACATTCCAGCAAGGAAAATACATTATTAAAAAAAAATTACTTATAACATGCTAAGACTTACACTCAATCATTCTATAAGATTTTAAATCGTTAACAGATATATTTTATTACACATTATAAATTCAAAATCGATCCCAGATATAGATTATTATACATTATAAATTCAAAATCGATCCCAGATATATTTTATCGCATATTCCTTTAAATTTAGAAACTTTTGATTTAACATTTCACACAGAACCGTTTAATTTTTTAAGTTTTTGCTTAACATATTGAGTATTTACCTAAATTATTCTATAGCATTCAGCATTGCAGAAGCATTTTACATTATCAAGTTCTATTAAGATCTGGCCTTTCAAAGAAAATAACCACAGTTTTCTGTGATTATTTTACTTTCTGGTTACCATTTCATAATTAATGACTATGTACATCCCTCTCTCTATATATATAGAGAGATAGAGATATGTCTCTCTCTCTCTCTCTATATATATATATAGAGAGAGATCTGTCTCTCTCTCTCTCTCTATATATATATAGAGAGAGAGAGAGACAATAATTAAATAAAATTTAGCTTAGGAAAGGGGTTAGCAGTGAACATTCATATAGAGTGTTACCACGGTATACATCGTTAATCCGTTACGGACACTTGGACTACATGACTTTTTTCAGTCAGAAATAAAGGGGAAATGATTAATCCATTCTCATTAAAAAATATTATTATTATTATTATTATAACATTGCTTAGTACTAAAATACAAATCAAGCGTATGAAATATACGCTGAACATAAAGGAAGCACTGTACTAAGATAAATGCTTTTTGTTATCCAGATCAAAAGCCAATTTTCATCCTGTTCTTTAAGGACTTTGATATTTGTTTTTTTTTGGGGGGGGGGAGAGGTAATCAATTTCATTCTCTTTGCAACATCTGTCAATTTAAAAGCATTTTTGTTCTTCACAATCGTAGACATCGTACTCGGTATGCAATAGCTAATACTGGATACGTTTTTAACGATATTTTTTCCCCGCCTCCATGGTGATCCTAACAATTGTCTTCGTTGCTTGACTTTTTTTCGTTAACTTTCCTAACTTTTTAATGGATTTATAAAAAAATTACGCGAAAAAACACAGAATCATTTGAAAGTTCAAAGTTGTAACGCAGGTTGTGGTTGTTTACTGAATAGCAGGAACAGAAGAACTGACATTCACAGGTAGTCATAGCATAAAAACGAAAAAGGCAAATAAATGCAATGCTCGCAGTCGTGCTTCATTGAACACCAGTCGTATTGAAAAGAAAAATATTCGTGTCCAAACAGGACGTATTTCAAAGCGGATGTATACTGAGATGCCAATATGTTTAATTTTTTAAATTAATTACAAATGCAGCATAAATAATTCCCATTTAAACCAGAAATTAATAAATAATCTGCTTCCTAAGACCAAGTTACAATTAAGCACTTAATGCAACGCGGTTGAGCCGGGACCTTCGAAAATAAGCAAAGGTTAAAAAACGGTTTGGCCTGTGGCTAAATCTAAATAAAAATATCAAATAATAAATGATATAAAGAAAATCGCTTGTTCGCAGACCAGAGTTTTCCAGGGGAATCGCCGATATCAGCAACAATTCATTCTTGTTACCCATCAAAATCCAAAAAAAGGTTTCGCTAATTTTTGAGTGGTTTCAAACCATTTTTTAGATTAATTTAATTATTAAATCTTTTCTTGAAAGCATTCGCAAACTCATCCCCTATGGCTTTGATTTCAGCAGGGTTAAGACTATAATTAAAATCAATAATACAAATCCATGTGCTGAATGCACTGTCTTAAAACTGATAAAATAAGAATACTTCAATTAGAAAAACAAACATAACATTAAAAAATAATAGAATTTTATAATTGGCAATAATTAAAAAACTTAAGTCAAATAAATACGGAAAAGAAAACTAACGTATATACAAAAATATAAATTTATAAATCTAAGATAGGATTTTCACTATATTTGCAATTACTAAAGAATTATTTTTACTTATAGTGTAAGAAATTTTTTAGAATACATACGAGTATAAGCACTGTGTTTGCTTATTCTTTAGATATATTCTTCTAAACGTAAAAACGAAAATATTTCTTTCTCGATAAATACAATCTGGATTAAATCATGGCCTGCCCACAGAAAATTACTTTAGCAATGCAACTACTTCCACTTCCACTGAAGCATAAGGCAAAATTTAAGCAATATACATATATCTGAATATAAAGAATGATATATATTTTAAATTTAAGATAGTTCAATCAGAAAATAATTATTATTTCAATTAAAAAAATTAAAAAGCTAGTGTTTCCACTTAATTATTACAAAAAAGAGATTAAGATATCATCATAAATGTAAGGTTTAGGGTAAAAGTAAAATTTGATGCAGTTTTATAAAATTTCATAAAGCATTAAGAAATATCAGAACTTGATTCCTAATTCAAATTTAGAATAAAAAATCGTAAAAACCCATATTAAACGCATTTTATCGATGTTGACTCTAAGCCATATTAAAAAATAAAAAGCAATGTGACTTACATATCTAAATACAAAAGTCATCATTAGGCAGTACCACATGCACAAATGTACCACAGCACAAGAATAACCATTAGAAAATATCGCACTTATAATAAAAATTATAAAATTATGATTGAAATTAAGATAATCAAAGAGAATATCCTTAAATTTTGGTTAATGTTTGCAGAAACAATAGTTTTTTTAAATAAAATATGGTAATACTTGTGCACAACTATAGTATGAAAAAAATGTTTAATTAGTTTGTTAAATTAAATGCACATATTTTTCACAACTAAATTGGATATCAAAAACAAGCAAATCAGTTTAGTCATTAAACACTTATTTTGTAATATATATATTAATTCTATTTTCAGACCTCTCAAAAAGTTAAATTTCTGAAAGGTGAGAAGAATGTTTCATGATCATATGCCCCTTCAA
Organism: Stegodyphus mimosarum; assembly: GCA_000611955.2. Lineage (NCBI taxonomy): Eukaryota > Metazoa > Arthropoda > Arachnida > Araneae > Eresidae > Stegodyphus > Stegodyphus mimosarum. The sequence goes on from KK120232.1 coordinate 22,619, forward strand.
ATGTACTTTTTGTCGAAACTTGTAACCACAGATTTTACACTGATATGGCCTTTCTCCAGTGTGAGTTAGTATATGACGGCGGACATGATGCAAATTTTTAGAATAATAATTGCAAATTACACAATAATGTATTTGATCTGAACTTTTCATATACTTTTCAGCTTCAAAGTATGGCATATATATACTTCTATCATATTTGAGCCCTATAAAAAAATGTAATGTAAGTTAGACAGAAACAGAACGTAGTACATTTAAAATAAGCACAAATTTATAAACACATGCAAAATTTGAAGAAAAAAAAAAAAAAAAAAAAAAAAAAAACATAAAACTAAAAAAAATCTGAAATGTTTCAGATTTTAAATTACGTCCAAAGGGACGTTTATTTAACATTCTGTGTGTTACCTTTATTTGTTAATCGCAAAATAATTTTAAATTGAGCATATCTTTAGAAATTTCGGTACGAGCTCTCACGCGCTGGAGATAAAAATGTTTTTCTGTACAACGTTGGTATTGCTGGCTTTGAAATCTTTGAGTTTGTTAATGAAAAATTCATTAAAGTTTTAGAGAATATTGTTACGAATTTCACATTTATTTGGCTATTTATTTAGAACTGTAATTAAAATTCCTTTTTATTTTCCCGTGCAACGCACGCAGACGATTTTTGAAGAGAAAGCTACGTCAAAAAAAATAATAATAATAATAACATTCATACATTTATGCAGATTTTTCATTTTTTAAACTTTAATGCAGAGCGATAACATTTAGTGGCAACAATTTGAAAAGTGAATCGGGCATTCAAAGTGATTCAACGCAAAATCGCAAAACGAAAGTAATAGTCCTTCGGGACTAAATCCCTTTGGACTAAAAAAAGAAAAGAAAGAGTAAAAATAAATTCAAGAACTATATAAATAAATAAAAAGTCTGAAATGGCTCAAATTTTAAGGATTGCTTAAAAGAACCCTTTTAAAGTTTAATACGGCATATCAGCAGAGATTATTGATAGAGATATCCTAGCTGGAATATTGAAACACTTTATAGGGTAACAGATGAATATTAATTTAGACTAATACAGGAACGTTGTACATCTTCTGTATATTTAAAAAGTGAAAATATATAAAATTTAATTCGATAAAAATATTTAATGTTTTAGTTATATCACGGATTAAATGCATTTTTATTTAAATTAATCAGATTAAAAAAGGAAAAAAAATAATATTCTTAAGAACTGCATCTATTGCTTTTAAATAGTTTAGTCTCAGAGATAGATGCCTTTGTGAAGGTAAACTGGCTCATATTGCTTTGCACATGGGAAATACCATCAAAACACCCATGCAGATAACCTGTTTTCACATGAGATGCATTACCAGTATCTAGCCACTGGTGAACAAATATTTCAGGAAATAAAGCATTAAGAACCTTTTTACGAACACTCTGATATTTTGCACAACTCTATCTGCAGAAAGTAAGAAACTTGCTAGGATATGTACAGCATCTGAGACCTTCCATATCAAAAAAGGAACTTCCATAACTTGGAAGTTCTCTATTTCTTCCATAACTTGGAAGAAATAAGAGTTAAATTCCATTTTCATCTAAAAATATACTTCACAAGTTACAAAGAAAGGGGGGAACACAAAATATGAGAAAAGTATACTTAGTTTTTTATTATCAGAGACAGCCTTAAAAAACTTTACAAAATTTAGAACAACAAATGAAAAGTTTAAATTTACACATATGCATAGATGAAAAGTAATTGACAAAAGGATAAAACTTCATTTGAAATCCAGCACATATGCACAAAAAATATCAAGGCACTTAAAACAGGTTATATGCCATATATCAGATAATTATTATTCAAGCCAGTTAATTCTAAAAGAATTTTTGACACTAACATCTTATAAAGTTATTTTGCTTAATATTAAAAAATACATTGAAATAATTTTTCTCTTGTGTTACACAAAACATTTGCAGCAACAGCATTAAGAATACATAATTATCATTTCAACATTTTCTTTCAAATTCATAAGAAGTATTGCCTCTTTCATCACAGCAAGTCAAACGAGTATAACAGATGTTAACAATTTTCCTAAAAACATGGACAGTTATTTATTATTGCAATATATACATAGGAAGTTACAAAATTTTGTGCACTTCACCCTTTACAGTTGCAGTATTCTAATGCAATTTTGACAGCATGTTAGTGTAATTTTCACTTAAAACTACTGTAATTTCCTCAACATCCTAACCAATAGTCACCCCAAACCATAGACTTCCAAAACTAACTTCATGCTGACACACTTATTCCAAATCATCCCATAGAATTTTTATCCTTTTCCAAAAGTCAAAGCAAACATTAAATGGGAACCGTTTCAAGAATCAAAGACGTAATTTCAGCAGCATGCAAAACAGGCAAAATTGATCCCTGCTGATTTTCAGGATTTTTTCAAGGAGGATATACAGAATGCAAAAATGTGTTCAGTTTAGCAGTAATTATCAAAAGAAGTGGACAATAAACAAAGTTGCTGAAAATACAACATTTCTTCCTTCTCTTTTAAAGTACACATACTTTTGGAACTCCTTATAGTTTATTATGCCTATGTATTTTATACTACCTTTGGTGCTTCTTATAGCTCATGATATCAGTTAACAACTTCCACAGGCTTTACTTTGGCATAACTGACATACAGTTTTGCTTAGAACTGTTTAATATTCAATGGCGTCATGAAGCAATACAATAACAATACAAGATTTAAATTTGATAAGCAATATAACTAATTTTTTACCATTTCTAAAAATCTGCCTCAAAATCACTATTAATAGAGAAAATCCAGTCCAAAATTAATTTTCTAGCATAGCTTATCATATTAAATACAAACAATTACTGAAGATGCTATGGCCCAAATCATATCATTGCATATCACACCTTGAATTAACTTCTACAACAATCTAAGCAACTGATATATTCTTTCGGTAACAGATGAAGATGATCCTTTGCTTCAAAATTCAGCATTCTTAGAAACAAACATTTCTTTTAAATTAAAAAAAAAATACTCATGAACTGCATGATTATTCTAAGGCACTTGAAATTATTTTAAACACCGATTTCTAATCAAACCAGCTCTAAAATTAATCTGCTATTTTTATGAAGACCATATGCTAGTTACCAGTTTTAATAAATTTCAAATGTAACAGAAGTTGCTAAAAATCACACTGTAATAAGTTAGATATACATTGTACTTCAGAAAGAAATGTGAATTTCATAAAATCTTTTATAAACTTTCACGTATTTTAAATTTATAGAAACATATCTTCCTCTCAAATGTTCTATCACAAGTGAACTCTGAAGTAATATCATAAGCTACAGCCCTCAACTTTAATTAGTAATGTGATCACCGTAATTGTATTGAAACAAGGTAGTTGATGCCATTTTTAAAAATCTCAGGCTTCTTAAAGTCAAGATATTGGTTGAAACCACGTTATACAGTACCAAATATTTTGAACTTTTCACTAGCTAAAAACTGGAATACTTAAATTCCACTAACTGCTCAATACCAAGTTACACACCATCAAATTATTTGAACTTATCAATTAAAGAAACTGTATTAACATAAATAAATGGTAATTAGAAGGAACTATGACTGAGTAGTTGTGGTATGCACTCTGAACCAACTTTTTTTTTAAAATTTTCTGTTCATTATTGAAAATAATCTTATTGCAATTTTTACATACAGATATATAATTCAAGCTGAATACATTTAAAAATTCTTTAATGTTACAAGATTTGATGAGCTCAATATGAATTATAATTCGTCTGTACCAAATGGAATTTTGTATAGCACCTACTTTTTATTATCTGTAAATATCTGATAAAGAATAATAATTTTGATGCCTATATTTACCTTTATATGTAAGTGATAGAAAATTACTTATTGCAAGTTTGAATTTCTCGATATTTGATTTGATATCTATTAAGAATTTTTTTGAACTTGTAATAAAGATATATTATTAATATGCAACGGTATCTCTAAGCATCCTATAAAGAAATGCCACATCTTAATATTAGAAACCAGATCCTACTTTCAGATATAATTGACTAAGCTTTACTGCCACAATCTTTGCTGGTTTTCTTGAGGTTTTTTTTATATCATATGGCGCATTTTATGTATTATCTTATTCTGGTAATCCACTTGTCATTTGCAAACAATCCAATGGTAAAAGTGAGTATTTACTTATAATTAAGACATCCTAAACATGACACATTGTAAGACCAACAATTTTTTTGCTATCCATGGTGAAATTTTTTAGCACACAGGATAAAACTTTCAGAACAAATTAATATATTTATATATATAAATTTCTAAAAAGTGCTAAAAATTTCACCATATATATATATTCATAAACAAGAGTTTAGAAATTTCAAAATTAAGATAATTATTAAAGCCATACAATATGCTGCAATACTAATGAAATAATCAAGAGATAATAATTAAATAAAAAATGGTGCCTAACTAGCTAACAGGGCTGGCACAAATTGAAACTGAAACAAACATTTTAATAAAATATCATAAAAATATAATAATGTATCAAACACTTGAAAATTCTTTGGTCTTTTTCACGGAGCAGCCAAAAAAGCATCATGTTTCTGAATTATATCTGGATGACTATAAAAACAAATTGATGAATAATTCAAAAGCACAAATAAAAAACAAATTTAAAGTAATTTAAAACAAAAGTGCAATGCCACTAAATTTTTCTGTATAATATAAATAATGTTATTAAAAATTTTTCAATCATTAAGATACAATCTGCTCTGATGCGATCCTCAACAAAAAGTATTGTGAAATATGAACAGTGTAATTGAGTATTGAATCAAACTGAATAGTAGGTGTCTAGTTTTAATAAAATGGATAATAAACTGTATTGCTTTGATTTGTGTCCTTCCTGTTAGTTCATTGGCATCATTTTTTGATTGAATTATTATTTCTTGATTATATAAACACACACACACATGAAATGTATAAAAAGACTACATGAAATGTATAAAAAGACTACATGAAACTTCAATTTTAAATAATTCAATCTGTTACCAAATTTTCCCTTCTAAAACCATATTTGCATATAAGTCAGTATATCTCTCCCCCCAAAAAAACTCTCTACATATATTTTTATAATCAAACTTGGCAATAAATTTTATATACGAAAGTTGGTTGCTGTCCTTCCATGCAATTTATAATGTTTTGATTTTTACAGTAATGGGAAAAATATATATAGGAAAACAAAAATGGTAAATCCAGACTATGCGTGATGAAGCATATAACTTAAGACCAACTCTATAGGTAGTCTCTTGAGCTCATGATGCAAATGAAAAGTTTCAGAATATGAAGTCATGTAGGAGAGATATGGAAAGTCTTCAAAGTTAGCAGCAAAGGAAAAGCACGGATATTGGTCAGTACATTGAATAACTCAGTTGAGAATGCTCACAATGTTCTAAATGCATTCTTCTAAGAACTGATCATGAGCCATCAATTTTTTGAAAGATAAAATTGAATGTAGTGCCAAATCTGGGAGAAAATATAACACATTTTGTAGTAATATTCTTAAGCAAATGCCATAACATTTTAATTATAATGAATATCAGTGCTATACTGAGCTGTTAAAATAGCTAGCACAATCATCAATCTGACCTCCAATGGAAAAAGTTGAGCAGAACTAACATACCTTGTACACCTAATAACAAACAGCACATCTGCAGGGGAGCTCAGAAGAGCAATTTTAAAGACATGGTTTATCTTGACCTATATCTGTTTTAAAGGCAGATTAGGTCATGTATGGAATGAATCATTATGAACTGCATTTACGATTTTAATCAAGAACAAAAATTATTATTAAGTTAATAAACTCATTACCATTAACTTCACTGTTATTGTTTAATAAAACTGTTATTACAGAAGTAAGCATATTCTTTTGACATGACTTGAACTATAAAACAGTGGATGGTGGTGCTGAAACATGAAAAGCTGTACAAAGATGTCTTTGGGGTTGCTGGATAACGTGCAAATACTGATTCTGGAGAAATAATTGGTAACATATCAAAAAATCAAAATGTCCTTCATGAATATAATATGGTAGGCAGATTATATGTATCTTTTTCGGTATAAGATGTATATAAATGTGATCAGTTTGAATTTTGGTGATTTTATGGAAACAGACTAAACCCTTGAAAAGTCAGCATCTTTCTATGGAATCAACAACAATTTTCTTTGTAAAATATTTTTATTATTACCATTACAATTTCTTATTAAATTTTATACATATTACACTTTTTGCTTTCCACAATTTAAGCAACCATTACTAAGTTTTTTTTTAAATTTACTTTGAATTTTTAATTTATTATCTCCCATTTTATTTATCTAACTTTAAAAATGTCCAATTATATAAGCAGTTTCTTACTATTTCCTAGAAGATAATCAAATTGAAATTAATTATTAAAATTTATATTTATAATCTGAAACAGAGATAGCGCAGTATTTGATTTATTAAGTCCACCTTTAATTATATATATATATCTACATGTATATGTATATAAATGTAATAGTAACGAAGCATTATGATAGAAGTGCCATTTCAACATAGAACAATTAATTGCCAAAATAAACAACTTTTTGCAGTTTTCCACTAAATTTCGTAAAACTCTACTTAAAAGAAATGGATATTTAGTAATTAACATTTTATTCATAAGAAATTTTGCTTCATGGAAAGAACATACAAAGTTAAGTTTTGTATTTAAAGAACCCTCTCACCCAATGCTAGAATACTGTTCATTAAATTCTTTATCTTAATTTGAGGACTTCTAGCTTCTGTATTGAAGAAAGAGCAAAATAAAAAATTAAAGGAAGAGATTTTGCTTCTTCCTAATTTTGAAAACTTTAGGCAAAATTACAAGATTCTTATTTACTTTACTATTAGGTAAACTACCTTTTAAAATTATTTAGTTTTATTTCTTGAAATTTTGATTTCAGATTTAATTATCTACACCCGAACTTTACTTTTGTAATCTGTAAGTACCTATTAAGCAAACAGGAACTAAAGCAATTATGTACATCCAAACTTTTCTTTTGTAATTTCTAAGAATAAAATAAATCTGTAAGTAGAATGCATTATTATTAAACATAATCTAATATCTAACTTAATGACACAACAAATTCAAGAATAAAATGAACTTCTTAAATTGTTTCAATTAGCATTAAACTGTAAAATTTCTTGAAACATCTATATTTTACATTTATAATAGTATCCCATATTTTAAAAAAAGGTTAGTGGTTTATCATTTCTAACAATTAGCTTTATATTGATTCTTTCTTTTACACCTCATTTTGCAATAGTCGCTCAGTTCAGAGGTATGTGCAAATTTCATGTTAAGTGATTAAGTTATTATTAAGTTAAATTGTGAAGTAAAATAATAATTAACATGACTCATGACAGAAGCTTGGTAGCAGCTGCTTGCTTAGGGACAGAGATCAGAATAGACATGAGCACCTGACATTTGTATGGTTGCAAGTGCTGAGTTAGCTGCACTTTGTCTAACACAGTTAGTGTCATAGCTTCGTATAGATTTGCTTTAGTTATAACACAGTTAACATACAATATTTAATATACAGTTCCAATAAGCTGGTGAAGAACCAGAGATGATAGGTTATTTTCTACTATTTTAAATCTCATTAGCTGTAAGGAATAAAGTTTTATGTCAATTTTTACATTTTTGTGCTGTATCTTGTTTTCGCAATAGGGATTAAGGAAAGGAGATAACTCAGCTTAATATGCAGAGATAATATTTAAGGATGAGCAATTAGTTACAAATAATTAAATTATGCTTAATTACCCTTACTCATAATAGATTTACATGGTTATGATTACACTTTTTTTTTAAATTAAAAAAAAATATCCATGGAAAAAGCACCAAGAACATTTTACAGTAGTTATAATTTATGATATTGATTCCAAAATATAAGTATTACTAAACATTAAAGACTACAAAACAATCATATACTTTACAAAGCAATTATGTTTTGTAGCAACATAATATAATAGTATCACGTACATTATAACTATATATTAAAAATTACTACAAAACAATTAAACAATTGTTTGGTAGTAACAATAAATAACAAAACGTTTGTGTGTCATTTAAGTTGAAAATTATCCTGATATATTAGCTAATTTACATCAGTTTCTTTCTCTTATTTGTTGCAATAAACAAATCAATGTTCACACTAGGCTCTGCTTGATCATCGATTTGTTAATTTTCAACAATGCACCTTTGAAGAAGAAGTTTCTCCTTCTTTATAAAATCAATTTCTTTTGCATTTCAGAATTTTCAGACTTAATTAAAGATTCTTAAACCATACAGAAGATACTGCTGATTTCATTTCTTTAATAACATGAGTATCGAGAATAAACATGTACTGATATAAGGTCAAGGCCAGCATCAAAGCCAGTATGGCAGAATTTTTAGAATTTAATGAAGCACCGAGCAACAAAATTTAGGGCAACGTTTTTAGAATTTAGGGCAGGCACTGAGGTCATGGTGCATTGTGACATATATAAAGGATATTTTAATAATTTGTTGGCTTCAGTTTCTTTGCTTGCTTCAGTGCTTGTTTTTCAATGAGAAATAAGAAAATAAAGGGAAAATAAACATGTTAAATGAAAGACTTCTGAAATCAAAAGGAGCATAATTGTATTTTCAGTGTTCTTCATCCAAAAGATGAGAAATTCATCGCAAATTTACTATAAAATATGTCTATTATACGTTATTACCATGAACACACTTTTTATTGCATCACATTTTTCTGGAATATGTAGGTCTATAAATCTTGCCTTTAGATCTTCCAAAGTGCAAGGTCTAAAATCTGAAAGATAAACTATCTGTACTAAATCACTTACATGGAAAAAAAAAACTTACCATGAAAAAGTATAAACAAAGACAGACATTGTATTTTAAATAATTACAGTAGCGTTTTTTTTTTCTTTTTTCCCACCTAAGAAGTGCTTCGGAAACTGTGGTTTATAGCATTTATTATCTTGTTATCAGATATAATTCAGAAACATGGCTCTGTTGAAAATTTTCCCGCTGCTGAATGAAAATGACCGAAGAATTTTCAACTATTTGTTTTGATTTTGACTTACATTTCTTCTATTAGTCAGTTTACCACTTTTATGGATTTAATTTTTTTTAATTATCTGTTGATTATATATATATATACATATTTACTAACTAGAGAGAGTATCTTCTCAGAAAAAGTAGATTAAAACCTTTTTGTAATTTGAAAACTATTTCAACACACTGAAGTTTTTGTTCCATTAAACACACATTATAGACATACAAAAAAAAAAAAAAAAGTTAGAAAAAAATTGTGTTAATTATTGCTGATTCCATGAAAAAAGGCTGACTTTTCAAAGAGTATTAGTCTTTTTCAATATAATTGCTAACATTTAAGGAAATCGGAATCGTGTTGTCTTCCTAATCTGCTTAAGTGAAAATTTGATTTAATAGGATCTGAATCAAGACTTAAATTCAATTAATTCATGTCAGTTTTATTGCCAAGCAGATAAGGAAAATATCCAAAAAATAATATATATGTACACGTGTGCATGTGTATCACATCAACTTTTTCAATGTAATAAAAATATTGCTAAACACATATTTTCAGGAGACTGCAGAAAGCAGTTTCAAATAACTTAAAATGCATATCACAATCACAGAATTTAAAACAAGCAATTGTCAAAATAGACAACTCTATGCCTCATAACATATTTCGATGTATTATGATAACATGTCTTTTCATATCTTCTTTCCGTCCAAACTTTTTCATACATATATTACATTGATATGGCTTTTCTCCAGTATGAGTTAGCATATGTCGACGGACATGATGAACATTTTTAGAGAAATAATTACAAACTGTACAATGATGTAGCTGATTAAAACTTTTTACATGATCCTCCACTTGAAATGATGCTTGGGTAGTGAAAGTTATTCCTAGGGAAAGTAATTTAACAATTAAAAATACATAAAAAGAAAATAAAAATTTTCAAAATTATTATATAAAGATCACATATACAAAACTGTTTAACATTAACTGAATTTTAGAAACAATTATCTGCTTTTTGCCAAACTGAGGGACACTGAGAATAAAATTTCCACATATCACAGAAAACTAACATTTGAAATAAAACAAATAAAATACTCCCTTTTGAAAAACATTTGAAATAATGTTAAATTTTTAAAATTATAATATATGGTAGAAGTTATTCAGAATAAAACAGATTCAGACACTTTATTTTCAAGTAAAAATATACCAAACTTAAATTGCACCAAATACAGATACAATGTAATAAGTACAATGTCATCAAGCCAAATGCCATGGATATGAATCTAGGTACATTTTCGTTATAAATATTTTTTTATATATAACATGATTGGCAACAAATATACAACATACATATTTTGATAACACGTCCAGAATGCAAGAGATAAATTTCACTCTCACTTTAAAATCACTTTACAAGATCAGGATTTAATATAAACAAAACTTTGATTACAAATTGAGCTAACACAGAAGAATAATTTACCAATAACCACAGCTATGTAAAGGATAGCAATAAATTTCAATGATTTTACAATAACTTGTTAATTTCTGATAAAAAAATTACTAGCTTAAGGTGTAATGATCATATTTCTAAATCTATTTAAAGTAACTGAGGCAGTGATTTCATAAGGATATATCAATTACAAACCCTGAGAAATACTAAAATGAAAATTTCAAACAAATATATATTTTATGATTCCTAAAAGAACGAAGAATGTGAAATATTATTTATCATTAAAAAGTTATGCTTTAACAAATGAAAAATGTGGAAAATGCATGATTAACTTCCTGATTTTAAAAATTAAAGTAAACATATATTTAGCATATTAATTGTAAATATACTAGGTCACATTATTATTCTTTTCACCTCTACTGTTTATTTTTCTTTTAAATTCATGACTTCTCACAGACAATCAGAGTTAAAAAAAAGTAATGGCAGATTTAAATAATTGCTGATTATAATGATGAACTAGGTCTACTTGTGCTTATAATAATCATGGTTGATTGCTTATACATGTAATTTTATACTGCAAAAATTAAGATAAAATAAGGGAAAGAAATTCGTATGCAAGGAGCAACAATGGTAAATATCATAAACATGGAAGCCAATGCTCCAGTTTAAATGCGTATATTTGAAATATATAATATAAGCAACCTGTTTATTACAATGAAATAAATATGTAGCTTTGATTACACGAATTTATAATTTTAATAATTTATTAAGAATTAAATAACAAATATGCATTAACAAATAAACAATATACTGATGTTTTTATGATATCTGAGATAATATATATTAAAATACACTAATAGAGTATCTTACCACAGAACCATTAAAATGGTACAAAACCAAAACAAAAGTATAACATAAATGTTATTTTATGTTATTCTTCATATTTATCATTTTGCAATGATAAATATGAAGCTACGCTTGTCCTTTGTATGTGTAGTGTTGAGTGTTGTCAGATATTATCATGAGACAATTAAAAAAATCCTGCTATTTAAGATAGTTTTTTTTCTTTTAAACCTTTTTACATTAAGATTCAATCACAACAATTTTATTTTACAATTTTTTCCTCCTTTAAAAAAGCAGAAAAATTAAAGTTGCTACATAAGTATGTAAAAATGGCATTTTTAAGATTTAGTGTGACAGTAATTTTTTTTTCCTTGGATGTATGAAGGTAAATTATATTATTTAATAACAGCACACAGGTTCATAATTTAAGTCACAACAGCAAAATTGCAAAAATTATTCTAGCACCAAGAGCATTCCATGCAACTGCCTTAAAACTATTCAATCAAGAGTTTATTATAACTATTTAAAATGAAAGAAAGCCTATAGGCAAAATTTTCTAGCCTCACTCCAGAATTTAAATTATGAAAATCATCCCAATATGGTGAAGTTCATAAATTATACGATGACACTGAACAAGTACCCACATGATCACTTGTATATCAAATATGAAAGGTGAAAAACAAAGTAAATAAATTATTTTAAACTCCACAAAATATTTAACATTTATTAAAACAGGATTTATACAAATATTTTTGTTGTTTTACACAAATATATGTCATTAATTATCCAAAATTTGTCAAAATAGACCACTCTGCACCCAATATTTTTTTTTTCAGCAGGGGGGGGGGAACACTTCCATTGTATATAAACAATTGTGAATATGAAAATATACCTGAAAAATTCTCAAATTCTTTTGGAATGTATTTATATACAGAGTCTATAAAAAAACTTCAACAATGATAACTCTTTTGTAATCTGGAGTAAAGCATCCTATTTCAATCATCTGCAGATGATATCAACATCATAAAGACTATTCTCTAAGCTAGGTTTACATTCCAGGTTTGCTAAATAAAATGTTTTTGGTATTTAAAGAAATGTTCTTAAGCATAATGGCTTAAACATTAGAAAGTAAATTATTTTTAGTGAATAAGGAAAAATACTATCCACTAATTACTGTCTAGCCTAAGGCAGCATGCAAGATAGAGACAGCAATTAAATAGTTAGGCATCAACAAATGTAACTGCTTTAGCTCATTTATAATTCCATACAAAAACACAACCCATTACTTACAATTGAACATCAAAATAATAACAAATTATTTTACTAAAAATATCTTTTCGAAATGCAAAATAAATGTGCCAGACAGGGAAAACAAACTTGAAGGGGGTACAGTATTTTTCAGAAAGCAGTTATATGTATATTAATTATACATATATATACTTTTTTTGAAATGAAGCTATATAAAATATATTAGAGATCTTTTGCTGCAATATGTCTTTCGTGCTTATTATAAAGATGAAGCTGCAAATGCACTTTGCGTCTAAATTTATCACTACATATTGTACACTGATAAGGTCGTTCCCCTGTGTGAAGAAATACATGATGACGTACATTAGTTCGGTGGATAGAAGAATATTTACAAAACTGACAGTTGTAAAATGTACGCCCATTTTCTTCCGTTTTATATAGACCTTGACCTGCATTCACCTTCTGACTTTGTAAGCCTACAAAAAATAAATAAATAAGTAATAATAATAACACGTGAGAATTTCTGCCTAAGTTATGAAATGAATTTTAAAAACTTAGCACTTTAAATCAAAGTATTCAGCATATGACATTACTGTAGTAATCATGACTTGAACTGCTGGATCTCAGTGCTTTCAAAAAATATATGTGCCTGTGTATGTGTATATGTATATAATGCAAAATGAATTAGAAAAATACATTAAAAATTCATCACATATTCAATTCAAAATATGAAATAGAAATGAAATGCAAAAATCAAACTAACCAGAACCACAGTGGCAAACTGCAAGAACTGCTAGGGGGATAAATTATACCAAAACCAAAAATGAAATAAGAAATTTACATCTTTTGTTGCATCCTCATCAGTGGGTTGATGCAACAAAAGAAGTAAATTAATAAAATAGTCTGTTTCTGAACCAACAAAGACACAAGTTAAAGTTTAAAATTTAAAAATAACCTTAGAAAAAAATAAAAGTAATTTGCATTTCCATTTTTTAAAACAGATCCATTTTGCTTTTCCATTAGATTTGCTATGCTATTGATCTATCCATTTTGCTTTTCCATTAAGATTGTTTCTTGCATTACTTTTTAAATATTTGCAAATTTTAAATTACTTGTCAAAAGTAAGAGACATGTCGAGGTAGTTTCATGACAACTTGAGATGTAAAGAAATGCTTTTAACATTTTTGAACAATCAGTTAGTAGCGGTTTGGATCTAAAAGCGGCACGACGAACAAAATATGTCTTCCATACTCATTAATTATGCAGGTTTAATGTTTTAAATAGTTACTCCTTCAAAAGTTCTACTTGAAGCATTAAACAGAGGATGATTAATAAGTTTTTCCCCCTAATGTATTTACTTGACACTTGTATAGTTCAGAAAAATTAATTAACAATTTTGTTGAAATCCATTATATACAACAAAATATTAAATGGTAAATGACCTTATCCCATTTTCATACCAAATGTGCACTAAATTCTTCTAGTTTTTTATAACAATAATAATATAAAATAATATGCATTCTCATTCCCTTTCCCTAGCAGAACTTTTAATTCCCTATGCAATGTTTTCCTGAGATAGGATAATCTTTTTTAAAAAAAAATGTTAAAAATAATTTATAATTATATATATATATATA